>JARFXV010000993.1:862500-1207500 GCA_031761425.1 Cosmopolites sordidus
AAAAAAGTGCGAGAAATGATAGGCTGTGAAGCGAATTCTACTATGAGATAGATAGCGTAAAAATTTAATACGACCAAAAACTTAATACACGAAATGTTGCCAAATGATTTAAACAAACAGAAAGTCTGTGCTCGATATGTTCCTCATGCCTTAAATGAGGGCCGTTGTATTCGTGAATTTTTGGCGATAAAACAAGTATGTGCGCTTCAATATCGTCCGTATTCGCCTAATTTATCTCCGTGTGACTATATCCTGTTCCCGAAACTCAAACTGGCTAGGAAAGGAACGTTTTATGTCACTGTTACACATGTCCAAGAAACCGTGATGAAGTTCATTGAAACGATTCCGAAAAACGACATAAAAGGCCCAGCGGAGTATTGATGAGGAAGAGATGTATTTTAAATAAAATGAAATAATGTTAGCAACATATTTTTTTTCTTTTTATTTAAAAAGTTCCGTTATTTTTCCGACAAACTCTATCAGTAGTTGTTAAATTATAATGTAATTAGTTATGAATCCCAGTTTCGATTTTTCATAAGAGATACTTAAGGCGGCGCTTCACAATATATTTTTAAACTGCAATTTTTGATGACAAAGATTTGCAATTTGTATGGCCAAAATTAAAAAATCTTGTTGAATATGCAACCAATAATACAGATCAAATCATATCCCACATTGGCCATATAACTTGTCTCTAAGTTAATATGCTATGTTTAATCTCTCTATTAATGAAATCCCTTAAACGCTCATTAACGTTTACTGATAATCATAACAATGGATTGGTTTTTTATATAAAATACGTCAACCTCACCTATCTCAATGGGACTAGACGCCAATGTTAAAACTAATATACAAATGAATGCACGCACTCTATGAGGTCAATCGGTTTGGTTTGGTTTGTTTTGGTTTGGTTAGGAATTTGTCATTCTTAACGACCCTTGCGAAAATTTCATTTGGGATTTTCAAATTTCTCTTAATAAATAGCTTCGAACTTATGGCGGAGACCTCGAGTCCGCGGTTTCGTTGCCCCGGGTGTGCAGAGCGTATCTTGTCGAGTTTTTGTTAGTGGGTGTGTTCTGTTGGTTCCCGTCCCTCAGTATATTGGTTTGCTTTAGAGCTCACATTAGTTAGTCTTCAAAATTTGTTTGTCTTTCATCGGTATTTTCCGGGTTTTTGGGGAATGCTCATCGTAGTTGAGGTTTTCAAAGCGTGTTTCTTTCCAATGTCAGAATAACGCCCTGTTTTAATGTGTTTGTACTGGCACTGAAATTCATCTGATTGCCTGCCTTATGTATAGTTTTTGTGAGAGTCTGTGCCTAGACACACGCATATATATATATATATATATATATATATATATATATATATATATATATATATATATATATATATATATATATATATATATATATATATATATATATAACAACTTACCATCCAAAATTTACTCGAAAGCGAAACAGTTTTTACATAAGTATTTGGAATTTTTTCCCTGGGGACTAATCAACTAACCTCGAATCACACCGTATCGACGTCCAACAAAAAACTTTTAACGAAATTAAACCGGCAAACTGGATTCCGGAAAATGGCGGACAAAAAATATTAGGTCTCGTGATTTCATTAGGACGGTCCCAATCCGTTTGGACTCTGTTCCAACCGCGAACATGTCATTAAGCAAAATTTAATAATGGCAATGTTGCTTGGAAATGTATATTTTTGAAGTTTAATAGTTTGAAGTTAAAAGTAACGAACCTTAGGTTTTAGTTCCTTTAATTTTTGTACCTGGTTATCGCCAAGACACGCCAAAGAAATAATTCCAGAACAAAAGTTTAAATGACATATTTACCTTATCCGAATAAATTCATTTATACTAACCGACATAGAAACTACATCTAGAACAGTTTGTTCAATTTTAATAGTTTTTTTTTGTTAGATACAGGTCCAGTAACAAACGTAAACGATTAGAATTTGGGAAATATGATTCTACTTCAATTTCCGTGTCTGGCCAAGCAATACTATTCCAGTGGATTGCAACCGATACAGCTTTGTCAGTCGCTAACCTAATGTTATTCGTTAACCCCATTGCGCAGGGTTGGCCCAGATTCACAAAAATCAGAAGATGTTGGGGGTCTTGGACATCGTCACACTCACACAGGACTTCCGCTCCATCCGGTATCATTCAATATGTTTGCATGTGTGAAAAATTGGCGAGTAAGAGTATTTGCACCGTTTTTACTCATAAGAGGAGAGTAATTGCTTTTTTAGCGTTCTAAGTACAATCCAATGGGAAACTCCAACTTGTCGCGAAACGCTTCAACTACTTCTGGTAAAATCATATTCAACAAGATGCCAATTTACCAACAGACACATTTTTCTTCGACTTTAGGGCAGATTTCTCGCTGTCATTCACATTCTTGAAATTCTGTAACCACACCAACAGTATCCAAAAGTCTTTAAGAAACTTGAGCAAATGTTTTCCGAGCTGGAAGGGCTTTTCGCGATATTGTTGCCCATAAATACGCATAGCTCCTTCGGAATTTTGGAGAGTTTCCCCCTAAATAAGAAAGATATCCTGAAATTCGAGCCCTGAAACACTGAAATAAATTTTGTCGCAATTTTAAAATAAAGATCTTTGGACTGCCGATATTGCGACGTTGACACATTCTTCGGGGCTTACGTAGGTCATTATTCATAATTTAAAAAAAATATATTTTAACAATGTTTATTTGTTTATTGTTAGTGTTTTCTTAAAATACTAACGAATTAATATTTGCCAAATGTGCTTTTTCGCATATTTGTTTTAAAAGTTAATTCTTATCATAGCTTTTCGATTAGTTATTAAATATTAATATAGTATAAAGTATAGTAAACGTAATATAACCTGTACAAAACTAAAACCGTTGCACGTCATCGATGACGCTATTGAAGAACAGCAGAAATACCACTACATAAATTAAATAATAAAATAATCAAATGGAACGTATTCAATAGATTTTAAATTTAGAGTTGGATACGGTTGGCAGCATATGCGACGTTGTCGAGTTTCAAATTTTTCGTATTGATATTTATTGACACGTTTGGAAGTTATCCCATTTGTATCCATTGTTACTATTTGTCCATTGTTACCTTTTAAGGCTGTTAGCGGTATATTAAGTTAATTGCTAATAATTGGATATGTTTAGTTTAAGTCATATATATTATAGAAATTAGAATAATTTTTGGGCGTGTTGCAGCAGCCTTAAGGTTGAGTATGTTCACTGTTTCACAAAAGGTGAAAGGGAAACAATGAAGTTTTAAAATCATCTAAAAAGCGACGTTTTACTAAAAACGGTTACCAATACTGCAACTTTGGATACAAGTTCTATTCGTGACACCATTTATATTATGAACAGAGTAAGTATTGATAACCTAAAAATTGCAGAAAAAGATGTAACTGAGGTGGCCGAAACGTGATAAAAATTCATTTTAAATAAATAAGCAATACAATTTTAAAGATAATGCAAATGTTTAGATATTAATCTTTCACAATCTCATAGTTCAATATTCATTTTCAGGACAGCACGTAACTTTCAATTTCTTATATGAGCAATTAAAACAGAAACAACTGTTTGATGGATGCCATATGTCATTATGCAACATATTAAAAGAAATAGGTTTTAAATGGAAAAAAGATGATCCAAGACGAGGGCTTATGGTGCTTCCCAATGTTGCCCTAAAACTTATAGATTTTTGAGGTTATACGAATGAAAGAAAAATAGCTTTGATCAAGAAAAAAGAATCAAGCTTACAAAAAATAAAATAATGAAATGGTATGACAGAGAGCATATACTTGATTGAAAAATAAATGATTATATTACTGAAAATATAAGTGCATGCCGATATTTCATTGTTTTTTCTACTTTATACTTGCATATTGTATACATAATAAATGTTATTGGTAATAATATAATCTTTTTATTTTAATAACCATTCAAATATTAAAAAATGTCTATGGTTTCCCTTGCACCTTATATATATATATATATATATATATATATATATATATATATATATATATATATATATATATATATATATATATATATATATATATATATACATGAGTATAGGTCTCTACTGAAATTTTTACATACATACATATAAGAATATATAAAACACGTAAACGATGAAAAAACAATTCTTAAACAGGTTACTTCAACGTTGACATTTTTATGTGGCAACACAGGAGCTATAATGAGATTTGGACGTTACCGACCAGTAGGTGATCAAAGCTTCCATTTGCTGACGAAGTCACCATCTGCAAATTATGAACTGTGGTTCATATGACGTTCCGCATTTGGGCTCGTTAAGTAATTAAGGACGCGTGCTATGCCGAAGAGCCGGATCCATTTTTCCTCGGAAAATTTTCTACTTTACGTTGCTCGATTCGCCTCAGCTGACGAAATTGTTTTACCCTTTTGTAACGCGTGAAATTTCATTACACTGTGCAAATATGGAGGCTAATGCGCCCGGAAAATTATAAATATAAGGAATAAAGATACTAAAATTACTAGGAAGCTGCGCTGAAAATGAAACGATGTAAAAATCGATAGCTCTGTTTAATTCATTAAAGTTGATGATAATGGATTTAAGAGACAATTTGACTGAGATTCCTTTGGATCCTTAATATTTGAGATTAAAAAATGTATATTGAGTGATGTTTATTTCAGTATTTGCATGAAGTCGAGCTCGATATCAAATATCGAGATTTGAATAATATATAGGGTGTAAGGAGAAGTACTTTCGTCAATTTAGCCAATGATTCTTCACATCATTTTAAATAAAAAAAGTTCTTTGCAACAAGGTGATAAGACAAATTGTATTAATTGTATTGACAGACCGAAACTTCTGTTTCCATTTTTAATTCCAAACATCGGACAACTTCAACAAATCAGATGTCGAAATATGCTAGTAACACGCCGACCTCTAAGTGGTCCATCTTTAATTCCGATATTCGGAATTAAAGACCACTGGGTCTAATTCGATTGCTTCGAGAAAAATAACCCCACATCAGCCATCAACGATGAGGCAACGTCGCAATATCGCCACGACAATGACATTCTAAATAAACGCTAAAGATTATTTCAGTGTATATTAATACCTGTATTTAAGTTCGATTTAAAACTAAAAATGTATTATGTGGACAACGGTACCCAGAAAGACCGCTTCCTGTTCGGCAAACTTTAGTCCAAATTTCTCAAAGACTTTTTGATACGGATAAAATTCGAAGAACAAATTTTATATCTATTGAATTATATCATTGAAGAAAGGTTTTGGGGTTAGAGGAGCATCAGCAACTAGGGCTATTTCGCGATTGGACCTACAGCTTAACGTGGGTTCCAAACCACGGTCATCAGTCACCGACAACCCAGGCTAGCGCCCGCTCAGGCAATTAACCCTTGATTATGTGCTTACGCATAAATATATCAGGAGGTTTAGCGATTGGCAAGTGAGCAACGCAGAACACTTCTCAAAAGGCATCCGGCCTTACCCAGCCTTTAACTGGCGTGACTGGGGGGGGGGGGGGGGGGGTTAATTCGTAGTAACAATCACACACACATTTAAGTGTAAATATGTGTGTGTATGTGTAAGTGTATATGTGTGTGTGTAGTAGAAACTAAATACAGACTGAAGAAAGAAAAACATCCATCCGAGCGCTGGAATCGAACCTACTACCGCACCAACTACAGTTTCGGCACAGCAGCGGCAAGCCACCGCCATACCACCCGCGCCAACACGAGGATTCCCCCCGAAGTACTCGAATTGTTGCACGACAAGCTGTTGTCTTCGATTGGACTGTACATCGAATACTAAAAGAGCAATTATTTTAACCTTATTATGTTCAAAAGGTACAAGGTATTCTTACCCGCTGATTTGCCATGCAGGAAAAATATTGTAAATGGTTTATTGGCCAAAACCAAAGGAATATTTTTTTAAATAACGTTGCATCTTTCGCCAGAAATGGGATGGTGGACATGAATAGTGAATTTTAATAAAACAATTAATCAAATGTTTCTCAATGTGACGTAAACATATGGAATAAATAGCTATACAAATATTAAATTTTATTTTGAATTAATACCTCAAGAGGTTAATGCAATAAAATGGCGGTTGGTCCATAAGGGCACGTGAGTCCGTGCCCTTCCCTAAAAATTTAAAAAATGAAGTGGAAAATATAATTTCAGATTTTATATTAATTTATTCTCCGTTCTGTCTATGATCACGCTTTTTGCGACTTCTATAGTCTAACATCAATAATGTCATTCACAGTAACGAAATAAGTCGTGGGTTGCCGAAGCGCTCCCTTCTTTAGTAACCCGGAGATTAAATGAATTTCAAACGTCATATCTTGGGCGCTGCCCCATTCTCAATAGTAGGTGTTATTCGCCAACGCGCTTTTCGACTTTTCGAGTGGTTGCAAAAAGGATTATTTTGAACGATTACGATAGAGAAGATGAATTCAGTGCAATATATGAATAGAAATAATGTCACGTTAACATTTGAGGACGGAAGAGACATCCTAAGCGCTGACGTCAGTAATGGGCGGAGCTTATCGAATCTTTCAATTCAACAAACAAAAGAAATTTTCATAACAGAATTTTTGTTAGTCATTTTCTTCTGTTTACAAGTTTAATAAGCAATTTCCCTCACAGTTTCGTAATCCTCAAAGTACATTTTACATTTAACATATCTGAATTTCTCGTAAAACGTTTTTATTCGGACCTTTCCTTGTGTGGAAAAAAATTTAAGGGCCTTTATGAGTGTCAATTTCATTTTTTTTGGTAGGATTTTCAGGTATATTTTGTTGAATTTATAATTGGTAAGTTGTTTTTTTTACAAAATCTGTTATATAAATTGTATTGACAGTATTGGTGTTTCTGTTTTAGTTGAAAACGGTGATGTGTTTTCTACCAGACTGTAAACATTACAGTGAACAAAAAAATGTGTAGATTTTTTACATTTCATGTCGATTCAACTGTGTGAAAACAAAGGATTAAATCTTGTGAGGTAATATTAAATATTTATTAGATGGCATGGACGTATAAAAATGATTGCGTAATTTCTAGGCGACTAGATTGGGAACCCTCAAAACATTCATTGGTTTGTAGTTGCCATTTTGTCAACAATGTTAGAAAAAATGGTCCCAATATATTTGATTTTAATAAAATAAAAGAAAATTTGCGTTTGAATCCCCGGGGAAATGGTATGATATTTAAATATACATGGTAAAATATGTCCATATATTTGTTGAATTGCTGACCGTTTTGTGAACCGTGCCTATGACCACTGTGGATAGCGAATAATGTTTCCCTACCCTCAAACGAATTAAAACATTTCTAAGAAACACAATGGGCCAGAAACGGCTGTGCGCGTTAGCAATGCTAACTATTGAAAAAAAGAACTTGTGAAGTCAATTTCAAATTTTAATGATGTTCAGAAATTTAGGAGGATGGACTTGAACAACAAACAGATTTAATGGTCATGGTCCTATGGTGAGTTCAGCAAAATTTTATTATCTATGTACCTATATGAAAATTTGATGTCTGGCAGTTGCACTCGTATTTCTACACAGCAAAATGTGTGTATGATACTAAGAAATGTAAAATTTTTGATTTGGTTTTTTCCCTATCCCTATCCCCATTCCAAAATTTGTTTATACCTGCCCCACCTGCTTTTTCCCCACAAACCGCCGCTGCATGTTCTAGGGAAAATTTTTGTTCCAAAAAATTTTAAGAATTGTTGGTTAAATTTACTTAAATATTTTCCCTTACACCCTGTATAAAACAATTATATAAATAATAAACCAATATAATATATATATGAAGAGCTATTGATATTTACCACGAATTTAAATTGGAACTAAATCACTTTAATACAATTAGTGGTAGTTATTTACCAATCATAACATATTATTTGTTATTAACCATTACATAATGTATATATCATAACAATATATCAACTTGCTTAATGTTGATTATAAAAATATGTTTTTGTAATCCATACAATCTGTTGTGATTATATGAGTTTTATTGTAATATTGTTGATAAATCATTTTGATAAAACAGAATTTATTGTGAGATAAGGTCAAAAAGCGTTGCAAAGTAAAATTTATTTTGTTTAGAAGTTAAATTAGGTCTGCAAATGGTACACTTATACTAATTGTATATACTGTGAAACAAAAAAAGCAACAATATAAGAACTATATTGTATTGATTATTGTTTTAACTTTTGTGTACATAATAGTAGTACACAATACCACAATACTACTGCTTAGCTTAGTAGGATAAGGAAAGATCAAGTCATAAATTTCTTTAAAGAATTTAAAGTTATGGTTGAAAATCAATGTAATAAGAAAATATAAATACTACGAAGTGATAATGGCGGAGAATTTTGTAGCGAACAATTTGAAAGATTTCTTCGAAGATCTGGCATATTGCATCAAAAGGCTAACTCTAATACTCCACAACAAAATGGGATGCTTGAAAGAATGAACAGGACAATTGTGGAAAGGGCAAGATGTGTGATTTTCGATGCAGATTTGTCAAAGAGTTTTTGAGCAGAGGCCGTTTATACTGCAGTCTACTTGCGTAATCGCAGTGTGGCAGCGGGTTCAAATAAGAGTACACCTTTTACTATGTGGAATGGTAAGAAACCAAATGTAAGCCATATACGCATATTTGGAAGTAAAGTGATGGTTCATATTCCAAAAAAAAGGCGTAGAAAACTTGACAAAAAATCCAGAGAGATGATACTTGTTGGATTTGATGAAAATATAAAAGGTTACCGACTCTATAATCCAAACACAAAAGACATTATTACAAGCAGAGATGTCATTATAATAGAAAAGGAAAAGGAGCAAAAAACTTCAATCATGATCACCGATAATCCTTCAGAGAATATTGAACCAGTGGGGGAGACATCTATAGACAGCAATGAGCTCATGGATGATGACTCTGAAAGTTACATGGATGATTCTAATGATAGTGATTTTCTTGTATCAGATGACACAGTAAACCAGTGTGGGCCCACTAGACGGCCAAAAAGAGAAAGAAAACCGAATAATTTTGATGACTATGTTACATACATGGGTATTGGTGATATAGATCTAGAAGATGTTCCCATAACGGTGTCGGAAGTGTTTTCCAGACCAGGTAGGCTATATTGGTAGCAGGCAATGGAGGAGGAAATGAGTTCATTTGAAGAAAATCATGCATGGGATCTGGTAGATCATCCAGAAAGTGGAAGAATAGTTGAGTGCTAGTGGGTTTTCAGAAAAAAGTGTGACAGAATAAAATCAATTATCGTGCTCGGTTAGTGGAAAAAGGTTTTTCACAAAAGGCAGATATTGATTATGATGAGACTTTTGCGCCAGTAATTGGATTTAGTAGTTTAAGGTTTCTTCTGGCGTTGTCATTGAAACTGAACTTGCAAATAACTCACATTGATGTTAAGACTGCATTCTTAAATGAATATTTGCAAGAAAAAGTTTACATGACACAACCTGAAGGTTTTGTTATTGAAAATAAAGTTTTTAAATTGAATAAGGCAATTTATGGCTTAAAGCAGTCATCGAGGGTGTGGAATCATAAAGTTAACAATATTTTGTTTGAACTAGGATTTAAAAGATCAAACTTTGAACCATGCCTATATACGAAGAATGATGACAAGTCCTTGATGATTGTAGCTTTATATGTAGATGATTTTTTAAATTTTTTCTGACAATGTAGAAAATACTAAAAATTGTTAAGGATAAATTAAGATCTGTGTTTAAAATCAAAGATTTAGCGGACGTTAAACATTTCTTGGGATTGAGAATATGTAAAACAGATAATTGTATATCATTGAATCAAGAAAATTATATAAATCAAGTTCTTAAAAGATTTAATATGAGTGAATGTAGGCCGGTAAATGCTCCCATGGAAAAATTTGATTTTGATAAATGTAATTCAAGTGAGAAAGAGGAAAATTCATTATATTATAGGTTAATTGGTAGCTTAATGTATTTAGCTGTATCAACACGACCCGACATTTCTTATTGTGTAAGTTTCTTGAGTCAATACAATAACTGTAGCAATACATATACTTGGAAATGTGCTAAGAGAGTGCTACGATATTTGCAAGGTACTAAAAGTCATTGTATGACATTTTCAAGAGACGATTTAGATTTGCAAGGGTATGTAGATGCAGATTGGGGATCTGATAAAAACGATCGTAGATCTTATACACGTTATGCTTTTGTATTTTGTGGTGGCAGCATTTCATGGAAAAGCTGTAAGCAAAATATCGTGGCTCTCTCTAGCACAGAAGCTGAATATATGGCTCTAAGCGAGGCTGCTAAAGAAGCTATGTATTTGAGAAATTTGCTTTCTGAGTTGACAGGAAAGTTAGATTGTATAACAACTTTTAATGATAACCAAGCTGCTGAAAAATTGTCTGTTAATCCAATTTTTCATGAACGCTCAAAATCCATTGATATTAGACATCACTTTGTAAGGGGTGGTGTATCAGCAAACATTATAAGTATAAAATATTTGCCTACCAATGATATGATTGCTGATATTGTGACCAAAAGTTTACCTAGTGTAACAAATGTGAAGTTTGTGTCAAAATTAGGACTAAAACATACTTGAAAATATTTGTTTAATTTTTGATAAGTGGGGGTGTTGGAATTTATATAAAAAAATTATGAGACACATCTAGGGGACACTTATACTCAACGGACACTCAATTATACAAATGTCAAACTAGTCATGTTACCATTCGAATATAGTTAGCATCGAATATTCGACAGTAGCGTATCATTTACCGCTACCCCTCCGTTTTTAACAATTTTCTTAGGAGAAAGAGAAACACAAATAGTTTATTTAAATTTTTATTTTGTATATTTTGTAATTAACATTATTATTTATAACTTTTTACTTACGGCGTGATAGGACCAAATACCTTTTTACCAAACACGAGAATCTTTATTGCCAAAAAAATTCAACAGGTTTTTTCTCACATTTTCTTTTGTTTCAAAATATTTCTCATTTAATCAACTTTGGTGAAAGAGGAATAAATAGTCCGAGGGTGGGATATTTGGTGAATATGATTGCTGGATCCTGATTGAAACGTGTGGCCGTGCACTGTCATGCTGAAACCCAAGGCCTTTACTGTTTACTAGTTCTGACCGTTTTACCTCAATTGCTACCTTCAACCGATCTAATTATTGACTGGGCAAGCTAAGTGATCTAAGTGCCAAAATCAAAATTTGTTTTAAATCACAATTATCTGTTTTACAGCCAGAAATAAAACAATTATATATTTTTATATAATTATTATAAGATACACATAAGAAAATTTTACTATTAATTCAACATATATATATTTTTTTTTTGAAGGGAACAAACTAAAAAAAGATGGAAATGATCTAAGTCCACTTGTTAAGGACTTTCAACACTTAAAGAACACAGGTAATCTATCGAAGAATCCTAAATAGATTATTGGCTGAATACCAACTAAGGTCCAGAGCTCTGCCGACTTTATATTTTCTATAGTAACACCCTTTTTCAATACACGACATTTCTCCCAGAAATCTAAGTTACTAAAATTGTTCTTGTATTGTATTCTGCCTGGTTCTTCTTTGGTCACACGCAGCTACAATATTTGACTTATGCTAAGTTTTGATGTATCTATAATATGCTTTGAGGCTTTGTCAAAATAAAAAAACAGATTCACCCATATTTAAGACCTTATATGACCTAAAAGGTCTTGCAGTAGACATTATTGTCTTTATATCTTCCAGTCTTATAACTTCTAGAGTCTGCAGTTTGAAACGTTTTGCTCATTTTTCAATTAGGGCAAAATCTCTGCCTGAGGAAGAAAAACTATAGCCCTAAACTAAAAATATATGCTCAATGGTGTCAAAATGTCCATTAGCCACTAGAAACATGTATAAGAAGGTAAACATTCTATTTTTTTTTGTCCTGCGCAGTTGTCTCTCCATACGCAAAGATTTCGCCTGTAAGGTGAAAGATAACCAGCACTTAGAGCTTGTAGCAGGCACTATTCCATTTGGGTGCCACTTCGGCCTGATTGTCCTTCATACCAGATACACATTATTCCATCTGAATTAACTGCAACATGTATTACAAAATTGTAGCACGAGAGTTGCCGACTGTAATACGTATTACTATGCGTCAATTTCGGAAGCAAAAAAACTTTTTGTAAGTTTATGGTAACAGTACAAGTCTTTTTTTTTATTTTTTTCTTTATTTGGGTTTTTCGCCACGATCTAAAACTCAAAAAATATCAAAAATATCTGTTCTTATGTAAATAAAGAATCACTGGATAAAAACAAAAAACCAAACAGAGACAAATTTCTCAGTGATTCTTTTTTGTAATAAATTTGCCTAACGAACAAAATTTTGAAAATATAAAAATGTTCTAAAAAATATACAAACTTTTAATTGTCAATGTAAGTATCATTGACATACACAAAAAATATATTTGCTTCCTATCTTTTCATTATATAGAGAAATTATTATTAGATTCGTTTTGAAAACGGGAGGAGAATACTTTCCGAAACGTTAACGTTAAAAGTTTGCATATTTAAAATTTTGTTCGTTAGGCAAATTTATTACAAAACAGGATCACTGAGAAATTTGTCTCCGGTTGGTGTTTTGTTTTTACCCAGTGATTCTTTATTTACATATAACACAACAAACATTTTTGATAAAACAAACATTTTTGATATTTCTTGAGTTTTAGATCGTGGCGAAAAACCCAAATAAAGAAAAAAATATACGAACACGCCACAATCATTCAGACATTACTTAAGTACAGGTCTTACTTTCTGATTGAGTACTAGTTAAACTATCTTTTTGAATAGTGTTCGCTTTTCTTACATTAACATCTCTATCCTTACTTCTTAAATTAAGCAAATCACAAGTATTGCACGTATCAACTCGTGGTTTTTTAAATGAAAGGTTAGGAAAATCCTTTTTGGAGACCATCCTATAAAATGTATAAGTTATGTTACTTTCAGGATATTTTATTTTAAAAACATTACATAGACTATTTATATTGAGATCCGGACTAATATATTCTTTTTCATTTTTTGATCGGCTGTAATGGCTCTCTTCCTTTGGGGAACAGTTGATGTGGCCCTTTACCATCCGCCTATCATAGAGGGCATATTTAAACATTTTCACACCTCCTACTTTTTAAGCTTGACAAGTGTCGTAATATTTTAAGGACTGATAACAAAGGTCTTTATAAAGGTCTTTTTATATATCCTTTTAAATTTCCTTTTCCGTCTAGAACAACAAAACCTATGGTACATTGCCTTCTGCTTTGTGTTGAGTCATCATAAGTATCAAGGCGGCCACGTTGTATAGATAAAATTTGCAATAATCCCATAAGGTAGTTGCTTTGTTCATTAAGTCCCTGCTCATTCTACATATCAAAAACCTTCACCTTCATATCAACCACATATATACAGCAGTATTTACATTTACAGATGACCTGAAACCAAATATAATATATCAACAAAAAAAAACGACAACCTTATATTTTTGGTATTTAGGAATTAAAGAAAGTGAAAAAACTCATATTAATAAAAAGAATAAATTTTACTAACCTCACTTATTGGAACAGGTTTTCCGTGTTTTTGTGTCTCGCTTTTTATGTGATATAAAGCTTTCCACCCAGCCTTTCCACCCAGCCTTTCCACCTAACCTAACCTTGCTTTGCATACGTCTTGTTGATTTGGACACTTTCACATCATCACTAAATGCATTGGTAATATTTTTTTCAATTTTAGTCACAAACAACAACGTGCTACTAATACAAGACAATACCATTCAACAGATGTGGCTGTTGTGTGATGTGTGGCAACATTCTGGCTCCTAGACCATTTAGCAGAGATTACGCTCCTGGATATACATGCTACTCCATCTATGTTTGGTTTTTTTAACAAATCTGGTAAAGTTATAAATAAAAAAAAGATTTTCCCATATTTTGGCATATAGATATCATTTAGCTCAATTACTCTTTAATTGTGATTTGTGAGAATTCTTTTTTCAGCTTTAAGATTGCGGAAGAAATTCACTTCAGTAGATTTCGCTCACTAAGTTCATGAGGAACCCACACATCGTATCGGTCGTCGGACCCATTGTTTTACATGGTCAAAAACGGTTCATTTGCCGATATTTAACTTATCTGTTATCTCATGGACCATAGTGTCCACACAATATGGTCCACCACCACCACATTTCTTCGACATCAGTACTTGAGTATCAGAGCGATGTCAGTCTTCCAGGTAAAAATTTTCGCCTCTGAACCGACCAAACCACTTTTGCCCCTTGGTCTTCCCAACGGCGTTTTGGATAATGTGGTGTAAATGCAAGTTATCGGCCGATATTTTCAATTCGGATCAATTTGACTAACTGAAGACAAATAGACAAATCAAAAGTGAATCTAAACCTTGCAAACACTAAAAATACCAGAGGCATTTCTAGTTTAAATTTAGTTCTAGTTAAAGAAAATTTCTAGTTGAAAGAACAACTAATTGAAAATTTCTGGGCAATCCAACCTAAGAGGTATTCTTTGTTGGTCACTCCCTAGTTAGTAAGCTTTTCGAGAGTCTAAAGACTAAATACAAGTCAAGTGATATTTCCAATTGTTACAAATCTAGTTGCTACATAGCCTCAGTTAATGTTGTGCTTCTATTCAGCGAATCTAAACATAAACATTATAAATACGAGAGAAATTAATAATATTTAAATTAATATTACTAATCTAGCACATTTTGAAAATTTCTAGCGTTGGAGAGCCTAATAATTTTATTAATTAATTAATAAAATTAAAAAATTAAATAATCAATCAACTTGTACATTAAGCTATAGGTCGAGTTGCTACATAGCATCAGTTAATTATGCGCCTTTATTCATAAATATCAAGTGTCATTCGGATATTTAACTAAATATTTTAACTCAAAATATTAGAGATTATCAATAAAAAGTATAATAAAAAATTTTAACGATGTTTAAAAAACAAGGCAATGTTTTCCGGTGTTCCACCGGTTCAATCCTTCAGTCGCTATCAAACGTTAACAAGCCTTTGTTGACGTTTGATGGCGACTGAAGTATTGGTCAAATGTTACGTGGAGCACAGAAAAAAATTTCCTTGTTTTTCAAATATTTTTAATATTCTTCACGAGCCCACTGTCCAATTTTTCATGAAATGATTAATATTTATTATCCTTTCTCATTGATTTAATCATTCTTTCTTTAATAAGTATACTGATAATGTTCAAATAATATAATATCTACGTAAAAAATGCTACTTGTTAAAACTAAATATTCATTTAATAGAACAAAAAATCTAAGTACTTTTTCCTCGCAATAACTAAAAGATAACTCCTGACATAGTGGAAAACAAAAACGAAATAGTGGCGTGTAAAAAGAGGCGACCGCTGAGGGAAGATCGTTTGTTTTATTAAAACAATTTTCTATTGTCAAAATTTTCCCACACACGTCTAGAACTCGTCAACGCTGCTGAATTTAAAATAATGTTGGTACATAAACCATATAATGTTGAAGTCGAGTAAGACAAATGGAATAGTTTCCCCCTAAAATTGGCTTGTCGCATAAAATTTTAAGGACGTGATGAAATTCAGAACTCCGCAGACGCTAAGAACGTAATACCAGGGCGGATGAGACATAAGCTTCGTAAAACGACCTTGACTAATATTACAAAATTTACTAGCATGTTTGACATTGTTTCATTGCTAGATGATACCTTCTAGGCTCCTTTATTTTTCTTACGTTTTCCTAGGATACCAATGATTATGTTGTTTAAAAGCTCTCTCATATTGCCAGCTACACATATAAAGGCTATCCAAATAGGTACTTCTGAATTTAAATTTTAGCGGCGTTTTTTAAAGACTTAAAGTAGAAATTGTATATCTCTCATGTGTCATCTAAAGACCCGGCAATTTAATTAAAGATCATTTTACGACGGAAGTAGAAATGTAGACATGGAGAATTTAGCAATAAAATTATGTTTTTCGACGAAGTTTTTCATAAAAATTACTATAGTGAAATCGTAAATGTTAATGGTGAATGCTACTGCAATATGTTAAGAAAATTTTTATGGCTCCAATTGGATATTATGCATCCTAACAGTATGTTCGTTCAACAAGATAGCTTCACGTGCCATACGGCGAAGGAAACTGTGGATTTGTAACGGACACTTTTTTCTGGCCGTGTCATTGCTCGAAATGGTGATATTCAGTAGCCTGCACGATCATGCGATCTAACCCTCTTCGACTTTTTTTTTGTGGGGTTTCTTTAAGGACAAAGTCTATTCTAACCATCCGCAGGTTATTATACCTAAATGCAAAACATGTAAAATTCACCGTAACGTTTAAGATGGCTCTATCCTTTCTTAAACCTTTTTCAGCACTTTTTATGCTGCACAAAATAAGGCTGGCTCCTTTATTCTTCCATTTCACATATTTTCCTGCTTGTTTTCCTGATTCTTTGTTTTGAAAGCACCAAAATTTCAAGTTTTTACCTGTATGTTCGAAAATAACGTCAATAAAAATCTACAATTGTTGTTCTGAAATTGTTCGAACATTGCTATTTAATGAACATTAAACGATTATTCGAAATGCAAGCTTGCTTGGCGCGATGAGAACTTGTACAGGTAACCCTCTGAGGAGAAATCAAGTTTGCGTACTGAATATCAATAGGCACGAATGTAAAATCCAACAAAACATTAGCATACGTTTATGTCAGTTTAGTTTGATAGTGGGTAATGCTAAATGCCTTCTGGGAGGTTTTCTACGTTGGCCTATCCGTAATCGATATGTTTCTTGAGAGACTTAGAAGTTAAGCAAAAACCAAAGGTTGATCATGGTTAATAACTTACAACTTAACATGGGCTTTGAATTACGATAATAAATCTATATTATCGTGGTTCAAAGGTCATGTTAAGCTGTAAGTTCAGTTACTAATAACATCTATTATGTTGATGATTATGACACTAAATTAAATAAATATTATATATATATATATATATATATATATATATATATATATATATATATATATATATATATATATATATATATATATATATATATATATATATATAAATAAATTCGTGTGTGTATAAAGAAAATTCAACCTTGCTCCACGTGGGTGAACGTCCACAACAGCCTTTGTTTATTTTAGATTTGATTGGACCGATCAAGCATATATTTGTACTATCGTTCAGTAGATATTCTGCTTCTATCAGTTGAAGTAACGGTTTTAGGAGAACACAAGATTTCGTTGAACTGTAAAATTTACTTCAACCAACAATCCTTCACATCATTTGAAAGAAAAAAGTTCATGCTGAACTCATAGGTTTAGTCGTGGGTTCTTCACCAAGACAATACGCTGGCTCATTCAGCACTGCCTGTCAAGAGGTTTCTAACCAATTACAGTCTTAAAAGAATGATAATTCGCAGTGTTTCGCACATGGAAGAATACATTAGACTATTAGTCCGGGAGTATATCCGATCGTTTGTGTCACGTTTGTTGGGAACGTGCAGACGTTTCGCCAACGCTCCACTTGGCATTTTCAATGCGTGCGACTGAAAAGTCTTTTCAGTCTTTAGACACGCATTGAGAATGCCAAGTGTGACATGGCAAAACGTGTGAACCTTCCCAACAAACGAGACACAAACGATCGGATATATTCTAGGACTAATAGTCTAATATATATATATATATATATATATATATATATATATATATATATATATATATATATATATATATATATATATATATATATATATATAATAATCATCTTTATTTCAGAAGTAAGTTAAATATACATAAAACGAAATAGTATCAAAAATTTTACATTTATATTATGTACAGTTCTATTATTCTATATAATCATCAACACTTTAGGGTTTTAAATGTAATAAAAAATTAAAAAAGTATTTTTTCAGTTGGCCAATGTCCCTGATAATCTTAAGATAATGTGGTAGGTGATTATACATTTTTATACAGTTATAGTATGCTCCCTGCTCTGTGAGTGTTAACTTATGTAATGGGTAATTATAATTTAGGTTTCTCGTTGTACATGTTGTCTGGGGTGTACTGCTCGTAAATTACTCTGGTTTCTTGCAGAGAAACAGTATACATTCCTGCATAAAAATTGCCGAAAGAGTCAACAAACCATTGTACAGTTTTTTTGGTAAATGTTTTACGTGGTAAAACCAGTACATATTGCAATCTAGGATTACTCCTAGAAGTTTTACATATTGTTGAGTTTTTAAAGTAGATTTTCCAATCCAAGTCCAATTTTAAGAAAAATTGGATTTTTAAGGTATTAGAGGACAAACATGTAAATGGGTACAATCATATCTAGAGGATCGAAAACAAAAAGTCAGAATTCAAAATGGGCTATGTCAAATGGGCTCTCCATACATCTTGGAATACCTCAGGGACGCGTACTACGACCAATATTATTGATTCTCTATGTAAACGACATAGTAAATGTAAATGATAACATAAACTGGTGTAAAATAGCAACGTATGCTGATGATACAAATATGTTGGTGAGAAGTGCAGATGTGTAAAATTTAATGGATAGAACTGCTGATCAATTAAATTGTATTGATAAATGGTTTGGAAAAAAACAAATTAATACAAAAAAAGAGAAAACAAATGTAATACGATTCAGGACAAAACAATCTAGAATTAAACAATTTGATAACTTAATGTTGAATAATACTACTTTAAAAATGCAACAATTTGTAATTTCGCTGAGATTTTCCTTGTATGTTTTTTACAATTGACCGAATGGTTTTAGACTTATTTTCTGATGATTGTATATTAAATAAAAAAGAGCGAAGTAAATTAATTTGATAATCTAATAAATGTTTTCCTATACGTACATATACAACCTATGTTGCTGTAAATTTCAAGGAAAGTATCAATAACCTGACCCGTAAAATATTTATTTTGGCATTCGATGTTCTGCTTAAAAATGTTGCTGCGGATGACCGTATCCAAGTGTTTATTTTGCTGGACCTTCAATATTACACATTCCTCACGGCGGATTAAATTCGGACAAACGATAACATTTCGGGTCCGTTATTAAATGACAATAAATTTAATTTTGTTTGTACAAAGCGGTCCGATATATTCTACAAATAGCGTCGAATGACCCGGTCCAATTTCATTACAGGTTCCAACTGATGTAATATATTATTGACACAGACAAAATTTAGAGCTTTTTTCCACATTGGTCAGCCTATATTTCGACTTTATAGCGGACTTTCCGATTCAGGGTCGGCGACGGGTTTCCTAATAGCCCTTTAACGTCCAGGTTCTAGATTTATACAAACGACAGATATTTTCGTATGGGGGAAAATTTTAGTTCGGCAATTTTTTTTTCCGAGTGAGCGTCCGATTTTATTCAATCGTTCTAAGTAGAGGCATTTAACTCTCCCTTCTTTCCCGAAAGCAGACTGAGAAATTATTTGTAAGGGCGAGTAGAGAGAGCTTGTCTAAATTGCGTCAAAGAGTTACAATCGCTAGAGATACCGATAAGATATTAATAAAGATATTAATAATTAAAGACATACGTATGGCATACCCATGTGCTCCTGAATCGGGAAGCACAGAAGTGCTTCTCTTGAGCGTTAATCATCATAGATGACGTCACAGTACCATTGTGGCCAAAAGGTATTTAAAAGACTTATTCAACCATACTAATTTTATTTGGGTTCAAGGTAGTTTTGACGCATAAAATAAGTAAATACCAACATTTCAGTTTGGCGTATAATTAATACAGATTCACAAGTCCGCTCTTACAGTAAATGTTCAGTTCGGAACGAGACTCTCAGGTGATCGGACGTGTCTTGTCTGGTCACCATGGGGACAGATAGCAGTGTCGGTTGGTAGTCTCGGTCGCCGACGTACAGATCTGGCCAAGGGAGCGGACAACCCCGAAGTGTCGTCTCCGCCAGTCGGCACTTCAAACCTAACCCAGAGAATAAGTCTTAGCCCCGAAGTTGGTGAAGAACGAAGCACCGGGACCGGCAGCAACACCAAATCCTTCTTGCCCGGACTCACTAACAAGGAATAAACAGTGTAATACTGTAAGCAGAGGATGGACTCTGTGATGGTCGGACGCGGTGTAATGCGCGCTGGCCATCGTGGGGGCAGACGTCCATGGCTGTTGACCGTTCCAGCAGCGGGAGTCCGAACTGGATTAGGGAGCGGGCACCCCCGAGGTTCGTCACGCAAGACGCGCGGCGACCTCAAACCTAACCAAGAGAATAAGCCTTAGCCCCGAAGACGGTGAAGATGTAACGCACTGGGACCGACAACAACATCCAGTCCGTCCATTCTGTGCTACCAACAACATCAAAACAAAACCACTAACACCGGTATAACATCAAGAAAACAAAAAAGAGAACATCAAGAAAACAAAAAAGAGAATAATAAAGCAAAATAGAACAGAATAACATCAAGAAAACAAAAAAGAATATGCCAAAGCACCACAGACACGAAGAAGAACCGAACAGTACACCAGTTCATTCAAAAAATCCAGCGTCAACGACCAGCGAACCAACCAATCGATCTACGAATAAACTTCTACTGGACTCGACCCTCGCGGGTCGTTTCCGGAGCAGTAATCACTATCACTTCGGTCGATTAATCTCGACCAGTACCGTATGGTATTAACCGCGTCAAAAGGACGGCGCATAAAAAACCCAGATTGCGACTGACGCGAAACAGTCGTAATCGATAACAAGAGAACAAAAGTAAGGGCCTCAGGGTCAACTTGACACACAGGATAAGCAGTAGTAGTAAATGTTCAAAATGTGCTCTATCTACTTCCTGACAGTAAAACATGGTGTTGATAAACTCTAGTCGCACTTATTCAAATGTTTCAGCGGAAATTTCTCTTCAATTCGCCAATCAATAATACCGTCAAGTGTTGTAGCATATACTTTAGATTTAAGATTCCCCCAAAGAAAAAAAATCCAAAGGTGTAAGATCTGGTGACCGAGCTTGCCATTCTATCGGACGTCGTCGTCTAATCCATCTACCACGATATTCCTGATCCAAATAATGTCCTAATGCAGCACAATAGTGTAGAGGAGCTCCATCTTATTGGAACGTGATTTTGAAGTTACCAAATTTATCTGGATTGTCTTCCAGAATTTCAAGAATTAGCAGTTCAATCGCTGTTTCTAACATCTCCAGGTACGCTTTATCAGTTAAGTTGGCATTAAAAAATATAGGCCCAATTATGTGGTTTCCCAGAATACCTGCCCAGGCATTTACTTTTTCTGGAAACGGTGTATGTTTCTCACTAAACACGTGAGGATTTGTATCACTCCAGTACTTTACATTTTGAGTGTTCACATTTCCGTTGACGTAAAAAGTACTTTCGTCACTAAATCAAATTGTTTTTAAATAATGTGGCGTTTGATCAATTTTAGTGGTCATATTTTCACAGAATTGCAGTCTTCGGTCGGGGTCGTCATCTGAAAGTTGCTCCATTTTTAATTTATAGGGGTAATTTTTTTTCAACACCCCGGCACCGCCCTTTGACTGACTTCACAAGTAGATGCAACTTGGGTTGTAGAACAAGTAGGGTTAACTACCATTTTTGCAATTATGTCAATGTCTTTGTTATCAGAAATTTTTGGGATGCCAGATCGTTTTGTATCATTAACACTCCCTGTTGTTTCAAATGTATGAAAAAGCTCCCTCAAATAAGTTCTCGATATAAGGCGATCGGGATACCCCTCATTAAAAAGGCGCTCCGCATCATGAAAATTCTTTCCGCATTCACCAAGCATTAAGATAGCTGCTGCCTTGTCTTGTCTAACTTTGTCTAAACAAAATATATACCATTGTGTTTATTTAGAAAATCAAACGCTTTGTGTAAAAAGATGTCAAGTAAATATTCAAAAATTGAAACCATGTAAATGCACAAAAAGTAAAATAAGTTGGAGAATTACAAAAACGTCAACTTTTTTGAAAATTGTCCATAGGCGGACTTGTGAATCTGTATTAATTATACGCAAAACTGAAATTTTAAAAATGTATTTATTTTATGCATCAAAACTACGCACTGTGGCGCCATCTATGATGATTATATATCTTTTTTGGATTTTTTTTTTTTTTGGTTTTTTCGTGTACAACATGATGGTATCATACTGAGCCTACCTTTAATTCCGAAACAAACCTGATCTAAAAATGTGGATAACCAACATGACAAATTGGTAATAATTATCACGAAATAACAAATTTTCTTATACTACGACGTACGTTTATTATTACTTTTTTTAGCTTTTGTAAATGTTCTTTTTCTTTAAATTATATATACAGATTGGCACTAATATCGAAAATAAACATAATATTTGATCAGTCCTACATTATTCTAAGTCTAAAATAATGAGGAGGAGTGCAGATCGTGGGTTCTTTTATTTAATATATTGTTGATAAAATGCAAAGAATGAAAATGAATTATTTTAAATAATCAAGTGTGTTTAAGAGGATCATCTAAATATGTTTTGTTTCTCATGAAGCATAGAAACTAACAAAAATCTTACATTAAATCAATCACTAGTAACGTGTGCTAACCCAGGATTAAATAAAGGCTCTGTATAATGCAACTAAAATCAAGAAGTTCCGTTTACATTTGATACAAAAAAAAGAATAATCAGTAGATTAGTAGACCACAATTCTTCCAATACTTAGATGCTATATATCATATTGTGGAAAGATATACATAGCCTATCCTACTTAGTTTAAGTTCTACCCCATACATATTTGATCAACGATAAATTTCTACATCTAAATTTTTATCTCAGATTTTTGTAAACTGCAGTACTTACCGAGCTGTATGTGGTTTAGCATTATCTTGCTAAAAAACGAAAATTTAAATGCATTTGGAGACTCTGTCTATCGATGGGATGTATTATTTGGATTATATAATGAGCTGCTATATAATGAATGTTACAATAATAAGCGCAAAATTTGAATTGCGCTCCATTTTGGCTGTCACGATTCGAGGTCCCGAATTGTGACAGGTTGATAAGAGACGATTAGGAGTTAATAAACATGCAACGCGTCCTTATTGTTAAACATTACTATCAAAATGGTGAAAGTTTGGTTGCTACGATTCGTAAATTGCGTCCGAGTTTCGATAGAAATATTGTTTCAAATTTATCAACTGTGAAAAGAATAATCAAAAAAAGTGAGAGTACTGGTCCAGTTATTAATGGGAATCACACGACACGACCTCACAGTGGTCGTCAAAATATCACGGCAGATCGTGAGAGTGTGGCCGAGAGTCCAGTGTCCTCGATTCGGCATCGTGCGCAAGATTTCGACATTTCAACAGCCACTCTTCACCGTATTCTCACTAAAGATTTGCATCTCTATGCTTACTAAAGATTTGCATCTCCATGTTTGCAAAGGCCAATTGACTCAACAAGTTCTGCCAACATCAGACCATGTACAGCGAAAAGAGTTCACCAATTGGCACTGGGCAATAAGAAGTGAATGCCAACTTTGTGGAAAAAATCATCTTTTCGGGCGACGAGGCCCATTTTTACCTTGATGGCTCTGTTAATAGACACAATTACCGCATTTGGAGATCAGGAAATCCACGAATGATTCATTAAAAACAAATGCATCTCCAACGTGTCACTGTTTGGTGTGCATGTAGTGTGGAGACGTCATTGAGCCATTTTTCTTTGAAAACGAAACAGATAATGCATTAACGGTAAATGGTGAACGTTATCGTGACTTGATAACCCAGTTATTTGTCCCTTAATTGGAAGATATTGCTCTTGAAGCTATGTGGTTTCAGAAGGACGGTGCCACTTGCCGTTCCGCTTGTAAAACATTAACGATCTTGCACCGCAGTCTTGCACTTGCAGTCTTTTGCTTGTCGTGTCATCTCCCATTTTGGTGACCACAAATGGCCGTCGCGATCTTGCGATTTATGGACTTTTGGATTACCGATTTACCGTTACCGGATTTATGGATTACCTTTGGACTTTTTTGTGGGGTTTTCTGAAGTCTCAGGTTAACACCAATAAGCCCACGACCACCCAAACACTGAAGGCTGAAATTGAAGGTTTATCAACGAGATACCGCCACATTTATGCAAAACCGGTATTAAAAATTTTGCCAGAAGAGTACGTGTGAGTCACCAAAGCCATGGCGGCCATTAACTGAATGTGTTGTTCCATACATAATTTCTAAATATCTATATTATATGTTTACGTTTATAAAGCTTTTTTAAGGATATAACAGAGTAAATCAATTTCCATAAAATTGACCTTCAGTTTTCTATTCAACGGTCTTCCAAACTTCCTGGAATTTAGGAAATATTAATAACGCTGCTAATCATGGCGAACTGATACGATGGAGAACGATTGCTTTAAATTGCAGGCAGGCTAATGGGTGACTTGCATATTAAATTAAACAGCCACACGTCAGTCAGTTGCCTGCCAGAAAGCGGTCCTTGCATTAAATTTTATATTGAATGAAAGGCATATGATTTGAAAATGTTGAAAGTTTGAAAAAAGTTTGAAAATTTTTTTGGTAAACAACTTAAAATTATTAGTCATGGTTTTCACTATATACTTAGTTATACTTTGCTCATCTACTCTTTCTTTTTCGGATTTCTATTTTTTTATATACCTTGTTTTGAGTGGGATCGGCGTTATTCTATTTTCTTTTGTATTCTTCGCGTTACATATCCAAATTATTTCAACTGGCTTCAATCTGTGGTATCATGTATAAGTAATGTTGGCAGTTTGTCAATAAATGTAGTGTATCTTATTTTATACTTTTCTGTTTGCGGTTAATTCGTTGGATGGACTGAGATATTTTTGTTCATTCAAGTGTGAATTTTCAAAGAAATCATTTTGAAAATATTTCGAAATATTTTAGGTTATCAACAATTATTTTTTGTTAATTATAGTGCTTCTAAAATGTCTAGGTTTGTTCAAAATAAAATCAAAATTAGATCAGAATTCGAATATATATATATATATATATATATATATATATATATATATATATATATATATATATATATATATATATATATATATATATATATATATATATATATATATCTCTGTTGTCAGATGTGTGTTCGTGTGTGTGACGACAGATGGACCAAAGCAATTCTGGAATGGATACCGCTTGATCATAAATGCCCGCGAAGAATGCCGAAAACACGATGGACGGACATCATCAAGTATATTGGACCCGAATGGCAGAGGAAAGCTCCGTTTGAACTGGGACCTGGAATTTTGAACCAGGACCTCAGGAATTGGAAGCATGCTGGGGAGGCCTTCATCCTGCACTGGATCGACAATGGCTATATAATTATCTCTCCGCATACCATAACAATATTGCGTCTTTAATTATGCACTTCCTCGACTGCCTCAAACGGTGATTAACTTTCGAAGGCCATAGTTGGCTTATATGGAAGAAGAAAAATTTGCCGCAATGAGCGCCAAGAAAGAGCAATTAAAAAAGCACAAGATGATATTCACATATAAGTGAAGTAATTGGCATGACTATTAACTCTGAATATCGGTTCGAAAAAAAGGGCAATTCAAAAAAATAAATAAATAAAAATAATTAAAATAAAATGTGTACAAAATTTTTTCCAATAAGGGAGTTAGAACTTTCAAATTTTATAGCGGCAGCACTCTTTGAAATGTAAATCCCCCACAGACTAATTGGTTTAATATATTGTGTCAATCACAATACAACGATACACGAATTTGCCTCTAGAGCAGTTGGAAGGCGACTGACAATATGGAGAAACATAATATTTTCCGACGAACCACACTTCTGGCTTAATAGATTTGTGAACAAACGTAACTGTGGGATTTAACTCCTGAAGTGATTCAGGAGTCTCACATTCCGCCAGACTTTTGATTTATTGCAAGAAAAGTTTTCTGGATGCGTTATTTAGCGAAATGTTAATGTCCTTGGCATGTTATGCACTTGAATTATTTTTTGTTGATTTATGTTAAATATCTGGTTTACAAAAATAAACCCCAGACAATTCTTGACTTAAAACGAAACATTCAGGCTATCATTGAAAATATACCGCCCAATATGTATGAAACAGTAATCGAAAATTGAACGAAATTATTTTCAAAACATGCGATTATTTGTTCTTCAAGATGAAATAGAAATTACCGGATTGTCGATTATACCTGCACTTATAATTGGCTCTCATTTTAAAGTTCTGACACTCTTATTGGACAACCCTTCATATCACGGAATGAGCTGATAGATCATCCTAAGATTAATTATTAATTATCAATTGATATTATAATGGAAAATAATATCTGATGCTATTAAATTTCTTCGTGCAATCGTTCAACTTTCAAGGATAAAATATCAAAAGCCTTTTTATCAACATCAATGTTATACCTACGTTAAGTTAATATCTTTCATAATTAGGTATGATGAAAATTATATTAAAAGTTTCGGTTTTATATTCATCGTTATAGATTTTCCCTCGGGCGGGTTCGGTGTATTTTCAATTACCTTATTACGAACTTTTAACAAGTTTTAAAAGTAATTTTGAGGGTTTTAAAAAGATATTATTCATTTAGGCGAGTTGTGAAGCTACCAGTCATTTCGTCGCTAAATTCATTAATTATGCGAGAAAGAGACCATGTACCTTTTTTTAATGTATGCAAATTCTGCATTGCAAATTTTCGAAATCAGTTTCAAATCAGTTCATGGAAAAGAATTTGACTTTCCAGGGTATTCTCTAATAAAGGGTGTTTCAGAATGTTTTTTGTTTTTGATACTAAAAAAAAAATAAAACATCAGAATTAATTTAAACTTGTTTAATTACTTTTAAAGTAGAGAGTAGTTTTTGACTTTTTATTTATGAAAAACAAACAACCGTAAATGCCCACCATATGCTTCTTCACACTCATTTAGTCTGGAACTGAAATTTTCAATCACTCGCTGGACCATCGTTCTTGGAGTCGCGTAGATTTCGTCTGTTATGTTTTGCTTTAAAACATTTATGTTGGGTGGTAATGGGTTGAAAACCTTACTTTTTAAGTAGCCCCATAGGAAAAAATCAGGTTTTAAATCTGGACTCCTCGGTGACCAGTTGATCCTCTTGGCGAATAATCATTCTTTCAAGGAATAAATCCTAAGGAGCTGCAAAAAATCATTCCAATGTAGTCAATCGAGTTTTACATTTTTGGAGCCAAAAAAAGACAGGATCATATGGCAATAATGATCGGAATTAACAGTCTGAGCGCGACCACGGTTATCCTCAGAATAGCAGGGGGCGATAATTATTTCACTTGATATGGCAGCCCAAACAACAACCTTAGATGAGTGTAATGTTTTCTGGTGCAGTTCCAGCAGATTGCCGGGTACTCAATATTTGCAATTTTGTTTATTCACGTGGTCTTTGATGTGGAAATTGGATTCATCAGAAAACCATATGTATGTGTAATACCATTTTAGCGTGGATATTTGGTTTTGTGGCACTGGTTGATGGCTCATTAGGGTTAAACCAAGATTATTCTCCTCTTTGAATTATCACAGAGGATCCACAGGACACAATCTTATGCATGAAGGTATTTTTCTTGAACCTAGAGAGCAATATCACTACCCAATCAAAGGACTCAACTAGGGATTCAACGTCCAATATTCGACTACTCCCCTTTTACATTTTCAAAACAAAACAAACGTTTCGATATCGCTTGTGGTATTACTGTGTGGTTTCTGTCCGAGCTCTAGCAGTGCACGTTAAGGTTTCTCTTCAAGCAGTGCTTCCAATTCTTCATCGTCAACTTGTTTGGCTGTTTCAGACCTTCTGCATCATGTAAGTCAATTTTTCACTTTGGAGTTGCAAGAATCACTTCTAATATATACTTTAAGAAACAACAATATCCCGCAAAGTCGTACAAACATATACTTGTCAGATTACGAAACATTTGTTCAAATGAAATGCGAAAAAAGGACAGTACATCAAATGTTGGTTTTTCAATGACATCGCATTTATAACTAATAATCAGGTCATGGTCTTGTTTTGAAGCTGAAGCATAGCGCTTTGAAATAACTATATGTCGATTTGTGATTCGAGTATAGCAACAATTCGAAATTGCAACTCTCTAAAGGACTAATTAAATCTTAATAACATATCGTTAAAATACCGCTGCTATATGATGAAATAAAATATTAAACTTACTAGACTGTTTAGAATGTTAACTTAAGGCGCTGGCTCGACGACTCGAAAGCAGGTTCGACTCTCGCTCTCAGTGTGTAAAAGTAAAACAAGCGTGAAAAATTTGACTGTGAATCAATCCTCAGTCACACCAGTTCAATAGTAGGTAATGTTTGGTTTGGTAACTTTGCCGTAAATTTTAGAAAAACACACCATGAGATTTTTTATTGATTCTATGAATAAAGGTTTTTTGCGTACCCCAATTATCGAACATACGTTGGCATCCATTGAAAGATGCGATGATTTTTTCTTGAGGTATATTATTCCAAACCATATCTACTTCATATCTTAGAGCCTATTTGAACTGTGACAGCTAAGGTAACTTTCAAGGACGATTGCATTATCTTCTAGGAAAATTGGAGCCGGCCAAAAAAAAATCGACAAGCCGATTAAGACAGGGAATACTTTATAGTTGAATTAATTATTGAAGATAACGCTATGCTATAATATTTACTATAATTAAAAGTAGAAGTGATCTACTTCTTTAACTAATATCCTGTTTTAAGGCGTCCAATTTATCGAATCCTAAATATGATCTATGAGCACAAAGTCTATTTCAATTTTGATAAATAAATTAGATATAAATAATAAAAACTGTATAAAATAGAATATTTTTGATATTTAATTTTATTGCTTATGAATGTTGTAAATATAAGCTTGTGAATGTTGTAAAGCCTTATAGTTCTATAATTAACTTACAAATAGTTAACATGTAATTGAATTTTGAAATAATCTTAATATATAATCTTTTTATTTTATAACTTTTTATCGTTGGGAAGAGGGTCCTTCCGCAATATTACAAGATTCGTCACGAAAAACCAGAATTCGTATTAAAGATTTGGCCAACTGCAGATACGCGAGCTCGTTGACATTCTAAACATCTCGAATTATAGTGTCCACAATATTTTACATGTTATTTTGGATATGAAAAAGCTTTCTGCTCGAATAGACATATTTGAATGCGATTCTGATTAGTTTCTGGGATGTTTTATAGCAGCATATTAAATATGGACTTACCATTGCATGTCAAAAAAGAAGCGGCAGTCCAAACAGTGAGAGAAGAAGAAAATGCGCCTAAACGAAAATACTTCTATCATCAAGAAAGATCATAGCGATGTTTTTATGGAATTCTCAAGATATGGTGAATAAGCCAATTTGTGTTCACCGAGTTTTATGACTATCCATCAATTGGTTTGTTCTACGAGGGATTTTTTACAGTCTCCGCATCATATTTTGTGTATGTCCTGGTTCTTACTTTTGCTCTTGGGATTGTTCAGCATTTCTCATTGTTTTTGAGGGTCTGTAAGTGGTGAAGATGTCGTGTCGTCTAAGAATTTTTCCTGTCCTATCTGTTATCTCTTTTATGAAGGCTATTGCAATTTTTCTTTGCATTTTGCTTAGCTACTGCCTGAACTTAGTAGGGTTGGTTAGTCTGAATGATCTTGTTAGTAGCGTATTTGCGGCGGCTTGTATTTGTGATGGGTGATTCTGGATTCAGCTACCGACCGCAGAGTTCTAAATCACAGGGCATTCCTCCAAAAAGATGAGCAGACCAAAGTAAGGACCTATCTGGTAACTCTCTAAATAAAGAACGCTAGCGAGAAGTAGTCCAAATAGTACGCGAACGGAATGAGTTTCCATGGGGCACTGATGGACTTTTGATGAACTGTATTTTCGAATTAGGACAAGGTATGGAATTTTTATGGATTTTATAGATATGGATTTTCTTCGGTTTCCATAATGAATTTGTATTTTTTAATTTAAGGAATTCATGTATATTAAAAATGTATCCAATTCGTGTAGCTTCGAAGTATATCATAAAGAGATTGCCGATTATGACAGAAGTGCCGAGCCGATGGAAGTACCTGTTATTTGTTTGTTTGTTGTTAAAACTAAAATAAGTGTTTATTAGACATTATTCAGCGAATTCCATAATTGTGGATAGGAAGTCTTATTGTGTGCTTTTTCATCTAGTGCCTTTTCTCTTTTTCATCTTGCCTTCTCATCTACCAATATGCTGGGGTGCAGAAACGCAATATCGAAACTGTTGCAAATGTCAGTATCATCGAATGTGAATGTGTTAATTGATTTAATGAAATGTTAGTTTCTTTATATATGATTGTGATTGTGCATGATGGTGTTTTATATGTAACATGATTTCAATAGCACCATCCGTGAATCCCTATCCCTAAAAGGGGATAAAAGAAAAAAAATAAAGGAGGCAAAAAAAATCCTTTTAGGTTCCTGGAGAAATCAACTTTAATTGTGCCAATCGGTATATAAAGTTAAAAGATAAATAATATAATGCCTGTACTTAAAATTCATCGAACTAACTCCCGAACTATTACCGTCGGTTGTGGAGATAAAACCTCAGGTTCTGGAAATATTGCTTTCAGATTCATCTTCCTAATCGGAAAAACTTGAAATAACTTTATTGTTGGGGTCCTTTTGTGATTTTCCCTCCTTTTGAGTTTTTACTTCCACCTTGGCTTTATACAACGGGGAACCTTCTTCAAGTCGAGCTTTAATTTCTGTTATTTTTTCTTCTACGATTTTTGTTGTTTTACTCTGAAATATTTAAGTTTTTTTTTAAATCATCAGTCAATTAAACATATACGTGAATGAAATAGTGATAAATAGTGACAGATGACCTAAACATATGAACACAATCGAAAATATTATTAACAGAGATATATGATGAAGTAAAATTAAAAACCAAAAGAGCCAGTCTAGAAAGAGTGGCTTTACGATATAATATGGATTCTCAAATTGACATAGACCATCTGGCAAATGGCAGGACCATTACCTGGACCAACAAAAGGGTACAATTCAAGCTAATGGTTTACATCTGGCTAAAACGAAAGTAAACTTAACGCGCTTACAAAAATACACCTGCGCACATATTTTTAGGTTTGAGGCTGTAAAACTCTATGAGTTACGCTTCAAAATGCTTCCACATGTACCATAATTACCGGACTTGCCACACAGCAATGAAAACAAAACTTTAACAAAAGACTCCCTAGGTAAAGGTTCACTTCACATGATGATGCCAAGAAGGATTGAACGTTTCAAAAAACCTTGTAGCTAGTTCTTGCGTTGTTGCTCTATTTATACCAGCTGGAAAAATATATGTTGTTCATCTTCAGGAAAATCAAATTAAGCAGCGTAATATTCTTCGAGATTATTTATTATCTAAAAGGGCACATAATATGCAATAACATCCATATAGATTATTACATATATAAACAAAATGTAAATATGTAACAATTACAAGTATTATTAATTATATACTGACGACTAATTTTGATAGTAATGTTGTCAATTGTTGCTAATAAAGTCGAATAACGAAATATTTACGTTATTAAATATGCAGCGCATATTGAATATTTCCATCGCATTGAAATTTAATATTTGGTTTAATTAAATTAATTTATTTAACAGATCTTTTTTGTCTATCAGAATTCCGCATAGCTATTATGAAATGTTATCTTGCATGGCCCGTTTATATGTTTAATACACACATATTTAATGAGTCAATATATTTTTATGCTTCCGTTTAAATTGTGTGTTAAATTTGATAATTTTCATTCAGATAAGTTTTAAATGGCTAAAGTAGTATCAAATATTATTGGGGAAAATAACTTTTATAAAGGAGAGTATAAATATATCATAATTAAAAGAACTCAGTTAAAGTGACTGCAGTCTCGTAATACTGTTGTATTTTGAGACAATATAAGCTACGACATTTCGAAAAATTTGAGAGAAAATTTGATATTCGTTATACAATCGTTAAGCTCTCCAAGCAAACCAGAAGATTGTTAGAAAAACTAGCATATGTAAGAAAATACAATTCAATTCCCATCTACATATGATTTATATTATTTTTTTTTATATTTAGTATATATCGTACAACATTCTAAGGAACGATATTGAAAGAAAATAAATCTGGAAATAAGAATATGGTCTTGTTTAAAAACGTGTAAATATTTTTTTGAAGTTATTCTTCTTATGGTGCGTTTGGAAAAACAGATCAAAGTGTATTTTTAGCCTGGGACGAAGTTGCACGCTTCGATGTAACTCATAATTTATTATTTTCTTTTTAAAATTATGACACCTCCATTTGTCAAGACTTTTTTTATTAATTGCGCTAAAGAAGTATAACTTCTTACGTGCGAACATAAGTACACACACGCTTTTTCCAAAACAATCAATTAAGAAAGTGAAGGACTTAAAGGAATTGTGTTCCTGTTATAGAAATATTAGGTAGGGGTATCTTTAAGTAATATCGTTTTTTGATAATGTACAACATATTATTTCTTTTAAAACAATCATCACCCTTCATCTCTGACAAACTTTCTATTCCCTTTTTTTCTTTTATTAAATTATTTTCCACGAAGAAAATGTTCCATAGATCTTAGAAGACGATAATGTGACGGCGCAGCATCAGGTGAATACCATAGTTTAGAAAGTACTTATTAACCTAACTATTTTATTATTTTGATGGTGATTTTGGCACCATGACGTCTTGCATTGTGAGGCTTCAGGATAACACCTTCTTGATTAATCAGTCGTAGATGATTTAAATCAAAGTCATAGTTCAATCAAGCGGAGTACAATATTATTCAGAACTAATGGTTTAATTAGGATTCAGAAGCTCAGAGTGAATAATGCCTCTAAAATCCTACCATACTGACAGTAACATTTTTTATAGTCAAGCCCTGGTTTTGGCGATAGATGATTGTCTTGGCGTTAGCCGTTGCTTTTTCTTATTGCTGTATAGGTTGCTGTATAGAATCCACTTTTCATCGCCAGTAACAATTTAGCCAAGAAGGAGCTCTACCTAATCTGAATAAAAGTGCATTGCAGATGGTTATACGTTAAATTATGTTTACTGAACTGAAAATTGATATGGCATCCACATTCCTTATCTTTACAATAAAGTTCGGACTATAAAGTTCCAATTCCTGAATAGTTTATTTGAGATCAACTTCAATTTCAGCCAAATCAGCCAATTATCAAATTCAATGGATCTTCCAGATTTTATACCGTCGAAAATATTGAAATCATAGTTCTTATTTTTTTTACAGTAACACCGACATGGTCTCGCATTCGAAGCATCGAGATAAACGGCATTAACGACATCAGTGGCATTGTAATGCTATCGAAACACCAAATGTCTAATGTAGAAGTATTCACATTTTGCTCTTCGATTCTTTTAGGGATAACCTCTCATACAGTGCTAACCAAAAGTTTCCCCCCTTCTCTTTTGAATGGTTATACTTAAACTAATGAAATGTGAAATATGAAAATGACCGGATGTAAATTCCTTTTCTAGTGATAACTGATAACGTTGATTGTGATTGTAACCAATGGGATGTATGGATATATTAATTCTTTGGATTTAAAGTAGTTTTGACGTTTTAAAATAAATAAATAAATACTAAAATTTCAATTTAGCAGCAATTTAGCAGTATAATTAATACATATTCACAAGTTGACATTTTTGTAATTCTCCAACTTATTTTACTTTTTCTATTTTTGAATTTTTAATTTAAATTTTACGTACTTTAGAAGACAAGATAGCAGCTATCTTAATGCTTGGTGAATGTGGAAAGAATTATAATGCTGCGTAGCGCCTTTTTAGTGAGAGATATTCCGATGCCCTATATCGAGGACTTATTTGGGGGTGCTTTTTCATAAATTTGAAATAGGGAGTGTTAAAGATGCAAAATGATCTGGCAGACCAGAAATTTCTAATGACAAATAAATTGGCATAATTGCTGAAATGGTAGTAAACCATCCTTTTTCAACAACACAAGTTGCATCTACCTGTGAAGTCAGTCAAAGAACGGTGCACCAGGCGTTGAAAAAAATTAATTTCACCCCTATAAATTAAAAACGGTGCATCAACTTCAAGATGACGACTCCGACCGAAGATTGTAATTCTGTGAAAATCTGACCACGAGATTTGATCAAGGGCCAGATTATTTAAAACAATTTGCTTTAGTGACGAAAGTATTTCTTACCTCAATGGAAATGTGTACATTTAAAATGTAAGGTACTGAATTGATACAAATCCTCATGTGTTTAGTGAGGAACATACACAGTTTCACAAAAAAATGTCTGGGCAGGTATTCTGGAAAACCACATTGTTGGGCCTATATTTTTGAATGGTAACTTAACCGGTAAAGCGTACCTGGAGATGTTAGAGATCGCGATTGAGCCGCTAATTCTTAAAATTCTGGGAGGCAATCCAAATACATTTGGTAACTTCGAAATCACGTTCCAAGACGGAGCTCCCCACACTATTGTGCTGCAGTAAAATATTATTTGGATCATGAATATAATGGTAGATGGATTGGACGAGGTCCGATAGAATGGCCGGCTCGGTCACCGGATCTTACACCTTTCGATTTTTTTTGTCGGAGGTACCTTAAATTTAAAGTGTATGCTACAACAACTGACAGTATTGATGTTTTAAGATGTGGAATTATTGAAGAGTATAGAGCAATTTCCGCTGAAACATTTGAAAGAGTGCGACAAGAGTTTACTCATAGGATGTTTTACTGTCAGGAAGTAGGTGGAGCACATTTTGAACATGTACTGTAAGGGCGGATCATCATCATCATCAGCCCGTGTCGATCCACTGCAGGATGAAGGCCTCTTCAGCATGTTTCTAACTTTCACGGTCCTGGGCTTTCATCTGTCACTCTGGCCTAATATACTTAACGATGTCATCAATCCATCGTACTCTCGGTCTTCTTCGCGGACGTTTGCGATCAAGCGGTATCCACTCCAGGATTGCCTTGGTCTATCTGTCATCCCATCGCCTCGCTGTATGGCCTGCCCATCTCCATTTCTGTGACAATGATGTCACAGACTTTCTTTTGTTCCCTGATCTATGCGCAGGACTTTCTGCCTCGTCTTGTAATACCAAGCATACATCTTTTCCATTCCCCTCTATGCCACCCAAAGTTTTTGAATTGATTGGGATGTGAGTGTCCAGGTTTCACTTCCGTTTGTCTTAACGAGTAGAACGCACTGATCGAAAACTTTTCTTTTCAGGCAAAGTAGGAGTCTGCTCTTAAACATAATGTTCAGCCTGCCAAATGCCTGACATCCACATCTAACACACCGTTCCACTTCCCGGGCGGTATTCCCCTCCATTGAAATCCTGTGCTGAAGATATATAAAGCTGTACATAATCTCCAAATCCCTTCCTAAAACTGAAATTATTCTGTCCTAAGCGAAGTTATTGAACATAACCTAACTATTTTTCAGGATTATTTTCAAGCCAAATGGTTCGCCAGCCCTTTACAGTTTTTGTATGCGTCTTTGCAGCTCCTCTGGGTCATGTGAAAGGAGAACGATATCATCTGCAAATCTAAGATGGTTTAAGTTTGCACCATTGATCTTTATACCATCCTGTCCCCAATCCAGTTTATGGAATTCTTCTTCAAGGCCAGCCGAGAAAAGAATAGGCGATATTGCGTCACCCTGCCGTACACCTCGTTCTACATTAATTCCCACTTCAAGATCATCAAGGTGAATTGTGGCTGTAGCTCCATCATATATCTCCTAATAGGTCTACATGTGCTTTGTCTACTCTTTGGCTAAGTAGTGCATCCATTATTGCATGCTTTGAGATGGAGTCAAATGCTTTTTCGTAGTCGATAAAAGCCAAGCATAGTGGCATGGTGTATTCGTTGTGCCTTTCTATGGCCTGCTGTACAACTTGGATGAGATCCATTGTTCTGAATCCACTTCAGAATACTGCTTGTTCGCTTGGTTGTGCGTCATTCAGTTGTTTTAATATTCTTTTAGAAATTATCTTAGTGAAAACTTTGTACATTACTAATAGGAGGCTTATTGGACAGTAGTATCACTTCTGCATTTTTCCATAAGTCAGGTACTTTTTCTTCTTTGAGGCATTTTGAATATAATTTTGCCAGTGTTTTATGTAACGCCCGACAACCATCTTTTAGCATGTCGACAGTTACACTGTCCTTTCCTGTAGCCTTGCCGTTTTTCATCGATTCTATAGCATTTGTTACTTCCTCTACTAGAATATCTAGCATTTGTTCTTCCGTGGGTATTGTTGTCCTTGATTGGTTCTGATCTTCATATAACTGGGAATAAAAATTTTTGACAACCTCTAACATTTGGGTACGCGCCATGCATAATGTGCCATCTTCACGCCTTAAGGCATATATTTGCGTTCTTTTGTTTATCAGCTTCTGTTTAGCCTTGTTAATTCCTTTGTTTTCTTCCAGGGTTTTTTGCACTAGCTGCATGTTGAATCGGCGCGTGTCCTCTCTGATACGTTGTCTTATAATTTTGCAGAGCTCAGTGTACTCGACCCTGCCAGAAGAAATAACTGCATTTCTCATTGCCCGCCTTTTCTTCATTAAATCAATGACCTCACAAGATATTTTTGTCTATTTGAGACATTTTTTTTCTGGTGCTATTGAAGCAGCCATTTGAAGCACATTGTTGGTTTATTCAATTCAATTGATTTCTTCATATTCAACTGATAGTTCCACTTCCCTCGGATCTGGTAACACAGCAAACCGGTTTAATGAAGCAATCGCAAAATCGCTTCCTCTCTCCAGCAGTTTCTCAAAATCCACTATGTCCTTCTTTGATCTTACCATTCTTTCGCGTTCTCTTCGGCAGTTAATCCTAACTTTTGCTTGTAGCATTCGGTGGTCACTTCCAACATTAAAATTGTTAAGGACAGTACAATTGGTAAATATTGTTTCATCGTTGGTCATGATGTAGTTAATTTCACTTGTGAGCCCAGATGGACTTTTCCAAGTTCAGTTTCTGTTGATATTTTTCTTATAAACGATTTCATAATATATAGTTCTTGTCCTTCAGCAAAATCAACCAATCTATCACCTCTATTATCTCGCTCACCAGTTCCATATTGGCCAGTTGCTTTTTCGTCAGTTCTTGTGGTTCCAATTCTGGCATTAAAATCACCCATCAGAATTTTGTATCTACATTTCTCCTTGTATAAAAGCTGGGCCACATCATCATAAAATTCCTCAATTTCCTTATCTCTATGGCTTATAGTTGATGTATAAACTTGGACGATTTGAAGCCTAAACTTTTTTTCAGCTGAATGACACATTGGGCTAGTCTATCGGATGTACTTTAAAATTTTACATAACTTTACGTACTAAGTACTACTTTACCGTACCTTATAAGTAGACAAGTATTATAAAAAAATATTATTTAATAAATATAATTATAATTAAATATCAGTTAAATATATTTAACGAGAATATAAATGCTACAAGTATGTTATATTACGTTAAATTGTTGTCAACAGATGGTAATGTTGTTAATATAACGAGTCTTTCAAATTGAGCGGTTTCTATAATTCTTGAATAAAACATGGATGGCGTGATAAATTTGCCTAAGTCTAGTCTAATTTCAAAATGACGTTTATAAAAACGTTAAGATTATTGAATTGTTTTATGAAACAATGATTTTTTTTTGAAAAAAAATTATAAAAATGGGCGTTCAGTAAAAAGATATTTTTAGAAAACGATTTGCACAATCGTCCATATAATTGTAATATAAATAAAATTTTTCAAAAATGTCAAGAAACTGGTCCGATGGAAGATAAAAGAAAACCAATAGATAGTCGTAGTAGTCGTTCACATACATGAAAGTGTTGCTGAAGGCCCAGAAATTTTCATTAATAGGCTTTCTCAACAATTTGAACTCAGTCAATCCACAACATGGCGTATTTTTCGAAAAGATTTAACTCTGAAGGAATATAAGGTTCAAATAGCACAGCAACTAAAGCCACTGGATCGTTCAAAACGTCGTGCATTTTTCTCAAAATATCCTTTACATCCTAAACGAGTCACAATTTGGTGTGCATTGTGGCCATGTATATTGGGCCGTATTTCTTTCAGAATGCTGCTAATGAGGCTGTAATATGAATGGTGCTCAATATCGTGAGATGATAACTGTATTTTTGTGGGCTAAACTGAATAAAATTGTTATGAAGGATATATGGTTCTAACAGGATGACCCTATACCTCACTCTGCTAATGAAATAATTGATTTATCGAGAGAAAAATGTCTTGGACGAGTTATTGCAAGAAATGGTTATGTTAATTGGCCATCAAGATCATGCTATTTGACAAGATTGGACTATTATCTTTGGGGTTACGTGAAAAGCCAGGTCTATAAGAACAATCCACAATCGATTCCTGTACTAAAGGAAGAAATTATTCGAGTAATTGGTGAGATAGAGCCACAGTTATACCAAAATGTAATTCCAAACTTTGACAAAAGAGTGGACGTCAGTGACTGCTAGAGTTGGTCATTTGGCAAATATTGTTTTTCGTGTTTAACACTATGCATACACTATGTTCCAATTATCAACAAAAGGTTTTTTTAAATCAACCCAAATTCTGTGTTTTATTTAAGAATTAAAAAAACCGCTCAATTAGAAAGACTTTTTATATTTTTGATGATGTGTTTATTTCGTCATCTTTAATGAACAATAACAACAAAAAACGTTCAGTGGGTCAATGTTGAGTTTTAATCAATTAATAACATGCATATTGTTTCACTTTATTAATAAAGATTTATGTAAGCTGCGGACCTACTTTCCAGTCGTCATATAGAATGTCGTCATATGAATGATCGTATAGTCGTCATATGAATAAATAGCACTTGTATATGAAGTGCTATTTATTCACTGATATTAAGAACCATTCATATACAGAAAAATAACAGGAACCACCCTATTAAGTAACAATTTAATACCTATCCGACCATTTCGTTGTATATATTATTACCAGTGGATATATAACCAGCATAACCTATTATCAGACAAGAGGGGATCTATAGAAAAATGTTTTTGTATATTTGCTTGGATTCTGAAAGTAACTCAACCGAATTTAAGCCAGGCTGTACTAAAAATAGAGAGATTTGGCTATAATATAATGCTAAACTGCTCACTGCTGCTGAAATGAAGAAGTTATTCCAAGAACTAAATGAAATTGAACTTCTACTACATTCAGCATATAACTCAGACTCTGTCCCATTTTCCAATTGTTAGTACATTTCTTGCACAACTGTAGCTAGAATTATTTGAAAGACGTCAGAAACAATGATACTAACACGCTCTCGGTAAAACGGTTCTATTGACAGAACAATATATGACAAGAGTTGTTTTGTCATGTTTTATACTCCCAAAAAAGTAATGTGAAACTGGAGTATGTACACTAGTGGAACATTTGGACAAGCTGCATGAAATATTCATGAAAAAAGAAGAAAACGATCAATTTTCACCAATACATTAAAGTTCAGCACAAAAGTCGCTAGGGAAGGAGAAATTAAACGGACTGGATTATGAATTGGGACATCCGCTTTATTAATCAGATTAACCTCTTCCAACTTTCATTTGTTTTCAAGCCTACAAAATTGCTCGGTAGTATGCGTTTCGTTAAAGTCGAAGGAAGAACCTATACCAGCGGTATATTTTGCACAACTTCTAGAAAACTACTTAAGATAAGTGCTTTAATTATAATATAAAAGCATCGAAAATGAAAACAATGCTTTTCGCAAGACTAATTGGCAATAGTAGTACCAAAGTCGAAACAAGAATAAAGTGACTGAACTAGACCACTTAAATTTGCTGAAACGTTTATGGATAAGACTAAATCCGAAACTGAGGCAATACTACAAAATCAGGCATTAAGACTAAGCAAAAAGATGATATGCCCCATCAAAATTGATCGAATTTGTATTTTTAACTTACGGACTATTCTGTTTTTCAAAATTTGATGCTTTTCTATAAAAAAAATATGTCATAAATGTAGTCAACAATTTCTGGCAATGATCTTGCTATTTTAATAATTTGCATAGTAGGCCCATGGAGAATATTCTCCCATTTCTTCAGCTGCATTTTATTACAATCAACATCCGACATGGCCGTTGTATAGCATCGTATAGTCCGTTTAAAGATATTTCATTGCCCTTCGGCCAAATGTTAATTGTCTCAATAAATCTCAATAAAAATATTCCTAGTTTCTTAAAAGGCGCCAGAGCCTGATTTAACTTCTAAATAATTTTTGGGAAAAATAAAATATTGTTAAATTATGATTAAATAATTATTATTATTATGTATGACTAAAACATTGTTTATTGGTTTGTGTAATTTGAATTTATTACTATAATAAAAATAAATAAATTTAGCTACTAGCAATAAAAATTAACACTTAAATTTATTATATATTTAATTCGGTTTCGCTCTCACTGTCACTTCATTAATAATAAAGGGTTCAATATTATTAGTAAATGATACATAGAAATCTTCTATTTTAATAACATGGTTAATCGAATTTATATAAAATTCTTTGGAAATACTATCTACAACCTTCCTAATGAATGTTGCAGCACTTGTACATAGAGTCGCAGAAATGTTTTCTGCTCTAACATTGGATTTTACCTAATGCCACATATGTTCAATTCGATTAAAAATACAGTAATACGGGGGAAGTAATGGTATCACATATCGGCAGCAATTGCTTTTTAATATTAAATTTCTTTAATATTTCTAGAAAATCACATTTTTCTGTAGTATAGTTCTGAACGTTAAATTTAGTGTTGTTTGCATTAGAAACTTTTTTTTGCGGTTATGATAACTAGCATTGTCCATTACAATTACGCTTTTTTAGGCACATTGGGCAAAAGGTTATTTATAAACCAATGTTCAAAAAGTTCTGCTGTGGTGTCGTCATGGTAGTCCAAAGATGAATGTTTAGTATTTTTGGAGCACAACCGTAAACAATTTGGAATCCATCCATCCTCGGAACCAGCACGTAAAATTGTAATTCTTTTTCCCTTGTTCGCTAGGGCTTTGGTTTGGCATTTTCTTGATGTATCTACCCATCCTTTTGCTGGCGTTTCATGTGTATTAAACCATGTTTTATCAAGGTAGATAATAGAACCATTTTCTAATATGTATTTTTTTAGAGTTTAAATAGTCAACCCGCCATCGTCGCAATCGTTGTGATTCTATTAATATTAGTCTATTATTGGTGGTTCGATGTGCAAACCCATTTGAGATAATATTATTCGGAGGCTAGTTCTACTGCAATTAATGTTGGTTTCATCTTTCCTTAGTTGCTGTTGCAATGACTGCAATGTAGGCACAGTTTGGTCTTCATACATAGCATAAATTTTGCTTCGAATTAAGTCTTTGCCGCTTTCGTCAACAGATTTGCTTTTACCAGAATCACTACGGACTTTTTTTGGCTTTAATTGGTTTCGTCACAATATCTTTAACTGTATACAACGAGTTTTCGTTAATGAAGACGTTTTTGCTACGACTGCATTTACATTAAGTTCCCTATTCAATAAAGAAACATACACATTTTTAATAGCTTTCGTAGCATCGGGCGATAAATGTTTTCTTTTAAAATTAACACTGCCGAAGGGACAATGATCATTATCTTGCCAATAACGCCACATTTTTAGCACGTTTGGAATAACAAAAAAAATACGATTAAAATTATAAAACTGCATTGTTTAAGAAAAGAATGCGAACTAAACTAAACTATTTCGAAACTACTAAACCAGGTATAAAATTAATTTTATATTTTTACTTGTTATTTTATTAGGCCCGGCTCTATTTGCATTTTTTGCAACATTGCCTGGTTTCGTTACGGTTGGGATTGCTAAAAGTTTATTGCAGCCAATCCAACATGGATCCAACTTAGGTGTTGTATATGGTCATACCATTCATTCTTAAGGCTTAAGGGCAGAAATCAGCTTCGGAAGACACTTGCTGACGTTTCGGTGATGGCTGAAGGATGGTGACTGGGCAATTTTTATTTGGATCACATGAATTTAATTTTTCACATAAATTATATTATTATTTTGCTATAATTAATATTTTTGCTATAATAATATTATTTGGAAACCAATTTCACTCAGAGTAACGAGCTTCAGAGTATTCTTAAAATTATGGCATTCGGCGAACTAAACGTGGTTCAAGACTTGCATAACTACGTTTGAATTTCACAAACCAATAGCCTATGATAAAAATTTGGAGTCCAAACACTAATTCACGATACAGACAAACTATTCTAGAAGACGTACTAATAATTTTAAATTCATCACAAAAGAGAAATGCAATACAGCGGCAGAAAAAGGGTTTTGAAAAAAGCTTCACCCTGTGGCTTGTAGTTCTACTCTATATGATTATATTGGACACGGTTATATTATATTGAACATTCTTGCTATATATAACAATTTTTGACCTAAATAATTTCAGACAGAGTCCTCGTTATTACTTTCTTTTGTTTAAAATTCTAATGTTTCACTGAGCGAATACATTTCCAGAAATAAAAGAAACAACTCAAAATTGAAACGGTATTCAGAAGAAAAGCGCAAAATATCTAATTTTTCTGATTACGCGTCGTACCGTGAAATAAAACGGACGTTCGCCGACATATTTGTCGCTAAAATTTAAGTGTTATTAAATCTTTTGTTCAAAATTTCTTTGCGAGAACGCTCTTTCCGCCGTCTAATATATTATTTCTAGGTTCGCGTCTTGGTCCCCGGAGACCCGGCTGCCGCCTTTGTTTCCTTTTATATCGCAATTCCCTTTTCATATCTGGCGCTATCTTTTTCTTATACAAGGTGATCTGTTTAGAATATCAAAGGTTTGCTAAAATTCCTAATTAAACTACGTTCAAAGCGTGAATAACAATTTATAACCTATACACTAAAGTTTCATACATAGATTTATTTGATCACATTTTGTTTGATGTCTATGATGTGGTAAATTAGAGCACTGCAGTATAAATCCAAATTATAATCAGGCAACGATTTGTCAATAGAATAATGAATATTTCAATTATCGGGTCAATTTTTTTAAACAGGCATAATGGAGTCAGGCAGAACGGTCAACCATTTAGTGATTTTTGAATTACGTGTGTGCTTTTATCATGTATAACTTATATCAGTAGAAGAAAAACAATATTAAGCAGGATTAGATAGCAAAACATTGGAGTAGATTGATGGATTCAATTATTTGAACACAATAATAGAAGAGAATGTGTAAAAAAAAAGACGAAGGAATAAGCAGGGTTGGAAAAACGTACAATGCACTTAAGAATACATTTTTAAGGAAAATTGAAGTACCGAAAAAATGAAAAGAAAGATATATATAAAATTATAGTAGATCTCTTTGATTTATTCAAGGAGGATCTTAGTGACTGTTTAGTGAGTCCTTAATAATCACTAATAGATAAATACGTGAAATCCCTGCGGTAGAAATGCAAAAATTGAAGGAATTACAAGAGGAGATAAAATAAGGTATCATCACCATCATACAACTAAATGGATGCCTTGGGTACATACCATGCATTCAATGAAAAACAATCGGTTGGTAAAGCAAATATATGAGTTTAAAACAAGTAAAAATGAAATAGATCTACCATGCGTATGACTAAAAATAACAAGATTAGGTACGATAAGTAGCAGAAAAAAAAAAGAAATTGATTGATAAGAAATCAGAAACATGATCAAAAGAGGAAAAAAAATCTTCACTATTATTAGAAGCAAAAATCTGGAGCAACACACAAACATATCTAACTATTAAACGGTGAATTAATCACTAGGCCCAGTGCTTGTGGTCGATCTATTTCCGCTTTAGTTATTATTTTGCCTTATTCTTTCTTGTCCTTACACATTTCCCTCCAATTTTGTTCCATGTATTCCATCCTTTGTGTATGTCATCTGTTATTTAATCTTCCTAAGTTCTTCTAAATCTTCCTCTTGGCCTGTTTTCTGTATTTCTTGAGATGCAATTCGTTATTTTTCTTATAAGCTTGCGCTCTCCTTTATGTGTATCCAAACGTTCTCAATATTTAAGGTTTCGTTTCGTTTCGTAACGATATTTCCTTGGTCCAATAAATTTTTAGTATATAAGTTGTCTTAATTGACCTTGTGGATTATCTGCCTTAAAAATTCCTGCTTTTTTCATTTATGTTTTTAAGTTAGAGTTGTTGCAGATGTTTATTCTAATGGTTTTTCTATTTTTCAACAATATTTGATATTTTCAACATATTCTATTTCCTGCTTTAATTGTCCCGCTTATTTATATGCTTCTGCTATTTTTACCTATTGCCTTTGCTCTGACATACGTTTCTATATTAATTTCTGTAATCTGTTTCCATTTCGTTTAGCCTGTACTTTTATTTAGTTTGGTTCTTTCTTAATCTCATATCAACGTCTCTTGTTAGATACAGAAAAATTGTTTTTAAACATTGTTTATTTCTAGCTGCTATTTCTATTCCTAGATTATCTGTATAGACAATAATGTGTGTAGAATTTTAATTAATCGTCCGTTAAGTCGTTCATAACATTCATTCATTCATTGGAAATCCATCCATGCAGCGTTTTTCTATAATTTGTGTTAGCATGTTTGTCATCTCAGTTGTAGAAATTGTTTTTCTGAATACTTTTAGGTATTGCCCTGAGTTTTTTTCGATATAGTTAGTCGATTTTTTATTATTCTCGCCATATATATATATATATATATATATATATATATATATATATATATATATATATATATATATATATATATATATATATATACAATAAGTATCATAAATTAAAATGCCAATGTCAAAATGACTGCAATCTTCAAGCGGTGGTGGTCAACTATTAATTATGATATTATTAACTATAACTATTGTTGTTCCTTTTTCGGTTTAGAAGTTGTCTTAATATCCAGATTTATCCTTGCACATAAGTAATAATTCCACATTTACTGTCTCTTAATATAACATTTACAACAATAACGAAATGAAAATAAAAATGTCTTTATACTCTGGTATTATTCAATCAATAGGTCTTAATGCATTTATATTTATATCCACATCCTGTAAAAAGAAAAAAGAACGCCTCAGGGCACACATTTTTTTTCCAAAACTTCCCTTTCGTGTGTTTGGCTGTTTAAGCTAGCGATAACCTTCTTAAACGTCTTTTTTATAGGCAAATATATTCAGGAAAAACTGTACGTAGCATATGGTTGTTGCTTTTTATTTGGTTATATTTTATTTGAATGTGTTTCAATTTATTCGCAATATTAAATCGTACCATTAGAAGGCAAAATTATAAACGCCTGAATTTTTTATTATATTGAATAATATTTTTCAAAATTGACATAATAATAAATTAATCCTGCAACCCAACTTGACTAGTGATTTATTTAATTTGCCACACATTTGCCACCAAAAATATTACTAAAAAATCCCCTAGTTCTGTCATTTGTTAGCTGTGATTTGTTCAGCTTCTTGTTTAATTCGTTATTTTCTGTTTGGTTTCAATTTACTTTTATCAAAATGAATTGCAATTCCTGAAAAGCACAGTTATGCTGTTTAAGCCAGAAAACCTGCCTTCACTTAAATTGCCCTTTTTCGAAGTGGTAACCTTAACGACGATGGAACTTGAGCGCATTCTTTACAAACGTGTATTGAAGAGTTCCAACAACAATACCTCGAAGCGAATATAGACTATGAGATTCATAAAGTTCCCATTTTGATTGAATTAACTTAGTTTGTGGTGTATTAAAACAAGGTGTAATGCTGGGTCTACACCAATAAAAATGTGCGTGTATGTTAAATTTACTGTTCGGCGAAAATATTTATGACGCAAAATTACCACACACAGTCAATAAATATTTGTGTTGTTGCGCTCCGTCTATGTGTGCAGTGGGATTTTTGTAGCTTATGCTTGAAATTCGGTTATCCCAACAAGCGTCAAAAAGAAAGTTTTCTATATTTCTCAGTGTTTTTACTTATTTCCTGTAGTGTACACTTTTCTGTTTTGGTACAAATGCCTCATCCAATAGCGTTTTTTCTATCTATTTTTTTCTTGGTTAAATTCTTCACTTCATCTTTAACATAATAATATGCTGGGACATGCTTTGACTATAATCATTTGCCACGTAGGTATCTTTTTGAAAGTAAAAATAATAATTTCATTTCAATAATACGTCCAGACACAAATCTTGTGTGCCTCAAATTCCTTTGACGTTCGCGAGAAAACCGAAAACAGACGGTTCGTGTGCGTGCTGGGCGGCGAAAATCATTGTGTGTGACCTTGTGTGTCATAGCGTCTACATTGATATGCACGCACACCACATACAATACATACCGCGCACACAAAGCAACGTTTTATTGGTGTGGACCCAATTTAAGATTTTTATGACTTTCTATTCTTCATGAGCAACAAAAAAGTATTTTAAGAGCATCTCATAAACAGATTTGATTATTTAAAAAATAATACTTGTTGTTATTTGCATGTCATCAACAACACTTTCCATTAAAAATCTACGACATGCGCTTCTCCTTTTTATTTTAACACTCTTTTTACTTTAGTTTCAAAATTATATAGGACTAATCAAATTTTTTATTCATTTTCTTTGTTAATGCTAAAATGTGTATATAATTCAAAGAAAAAGATTATTTGTAAAAACAGATAAAAAACATATGTTTAAGAAAATAAATAATGTTAATCATTACCAATTTGTCTTGATAATTGTCCACATTTATAGATCATGTGGGTTTCGAAAGGCTTTGTACAATGTGGGACAGAGAAACTAACGATTATCAAACTCAGTGACCAATCCAATTTTTTTTAATTTAGGAATATACAAAACTAGGGAAGAAAAAAATGTGACCTTCATCTATTCGTAAACAATCTTCCAATCCCAAACGCGCATGATCATCGGCACAACCGATCCCTCTTTCTTTACTAAAAGAATCCCGCCACATTTTGGTAGATGGACGAAAGTTTCCGCCACTGTTATCACTTTAAAATCTTTATCATTCTCCTTTTGGTGTTCGTTGTTCGTGATTTGGTGATCTCCGCTCGTTGACCATCTATTGAATTGGTCAAACTGCTTCGCACCACTCCCCCCAAGAAAAGACAAACAAAAAGTATGGGGGGGAAATGTTCAATGAAACTGAATAATGATGGGCAGAACGCCGTTGATTATGTCGAATAGAGGCTCTAACTCCAGACGAGAACAAAGACGCGACAATACTTCAAATCAGTTGTTTTTAATTTCTACGCACAATTTCTAAAGGCATAAAATCAATCTCTTAATAGATTGAATCATCTCCTGATTATGCTAACAATGTTAGTGAAACACGCGTTCAGAAATTAAAAATAAGTGATTTGGTGTTTTGTAGTATTTTTTTTTGAAGATCATGTACGTATTTAATATTTATGAAAACGGAATGCTACTACACGATGATGATCTATTGTACAAGGGAGCCGCATTTAGTTTATTTAGACCGAAATTGCTAATTCGCCCGACCTATTTCCATGTGATTCTTTTCTATTCACTCATTTAAAAATTTTCCATAAAGTTATTTTATTATAAGGACAATGAGAAAAAATTACCTCGTGAAATACTTTAAAGGTTTTTCAATAGTTGAGGAGATCTTCCACAAATATTTCGTGACTTTATTAAATCTATATAACATATGTTTACCACTGATGATTGATATACTAGTGTGTAATAAAAATATTAGTATTTTTCTTTTGTTTATAAATAAAGGGTTATACTTCACTTTCGAGATGTGTAATTTGATTCCAACTTTTTGCACCGACAAATGAACATTCCTTCTTCAGTATTAAAGTAATTCTTATGCAAAATATAATTTAAGACATTATTTTAAAAAGGGCTTAACCTTAAAAAGGGCAAAACCCTACTGATTTTCAATTCATCAAACGAATTATTACCTGCGTTAATAAATAAGTTTATTTCAATAATCCTAATGACGTAAAGCAGTCGGTTATATCGAGGCAATCAGTTCTTCCGGCATCAAGGCGGGAAAAATTTGTTAAACGGTCATGATGTGTGTTGGGTGGAATTTCTAAGAAATTGGTTCCATATGGTATGTCGATTAATTCCCAGCTATACGCAGTTCAACTTGAGAGAGTATACGCTGTTCTGACCAAAATATATTCAATCGTAAAACCATGAAATTAATTTATTATAAGGAAATTCTTCAATAGTTGAGGAAATCTTCCACAAATAGTTCCTGACTTCATTATTAAATCTTTTTAACATATATTTAACACTGATGATTAATATATCTTTTTTGTTCCATCAAAACTATTGGTGATCTTCCCTTTATTTATAAATAAAGGATTATAATTCACTCTCTAGAGGAATAATTCGATTCCAACTTATTACACCGATAAACAAACATTTCTTCTTCAGTATTAAAGTAATCCCAATGAGGAATATAATGTTAAGACATTATTTTAAAAAAGACAAAAAAAAACTTAAGACGCTCGTGACATTTGCGAAGTAGAGACGAAAGTTGTCCTATCAATCCCGTATCGCTTAGCTTTGGTTCGAAAAGTTCCGGGAGGGAGACATGGGTCTTGAAAACAGGGAAGGTTCAGGTTATCTACGATCTCTCGATGCCGATGTTATAAGAGCAGCTGTCGCTGCAGACCTTAAAACGAGTACTAAAGAAATTTCAACGATTGGGAGGAATAGAAATGGTGCCAAAGAGCTGTAGAAGCATGCCTATTGAACTGGCACCGCTGCAAACCATGCGTGAGATGTGTATAAAAGTATATAAAACTTTCCTGAAAAACCCTACTCATATTCAATTAATCAAATAAGTTATTAATTGCGTTAAGAAATGGATTTATTTCAATAATCCTAATGACGTAAAGCAGTGGGTTATGTCCAGGCAACCAGTTCTTCCGGCAGTAAGGCGAGAAAGATTTGTCAAATGGATATGCTGTGTATTTGGTGGAATTTCTAAAAAATAATTCACTTCAAGTTGGTTCCTGATGATATGGTTATTCACAACTATACTCAGCTCAACTTAATAGGGTACACGCTGTTCTGACCCAAATATATTGAGCTTCGGTCAATCGTAAAACAGCCCCCCTGCAGCATTTATTAATTTATCGTATGGCATTTCAGATATACATGACAAGTAGTAACTTTAAAACAGTCAGAGCACAATCATGGTTCAAAACTAACACAAATAAAATGTATAAAATTTGTAGATAAAACACAACACAAATTAGTGTACACAATTAGTAAATAAATATCACAGTGCTACATCCAGGTTCTGGATCCACTCTATTGCAGAAGGAGATAAGATAAGAAAATCCGTCGTGATTCTCGCGAATACCCTGTTTCTATATTCATAGGCTATATGGGAAACGGTTTGACGTGGGTCTCCACAGTTATATTGAGCTGAAGGCAGACTGAAGGTGGGCGGATCTATCTGTTTTTATTCGGTTGACATATTCTAGACCTGTCGTGGGATATTAAACTCGTTAGGCTTCTGGTTAGCAGGTATATTCATATGGATATCAGGTGGTGTGTAATGACCACATTTCTCTACCAACTGTTGTTGTATGTCGAAGTTTACGTGGTATAGGTCTTCTGCCATTTTTACAGTAGGGCGTCGAGACTTCAGTCTGATAAATGATGCACTATAAATATCGTCGTGTATTGGGAGATTGTGGACTTTGATCATTTTTCTATATTGAAATATCAAAGCTTCCTCTGTCTTCTACGATGTGGCGGAGCAATATAGCTGAGAGTTGAAAGCCAATATGTGGACGTAAACTTTATACATTCGGAGATAGTGTGCATTGTACAATTCAGTTGAGTATGAAGTGCATGAACATGCCTACTTTTCAACCACACCGGAACTCCATACTCCGCCATTAGAGTGTGGATGCTATCGAACCCCAGTATTTCGGGTTTTGATTGTGTTTGAGCTGGGTGGCTTTAAAGCAGATTGTGAGCGGGTGATTGGCAAGTTTATTATTTAGGTCAAAACAACAACATTCAGTTTTGTTTGGGTTGGTGATCAGTCTCCATTTGAGGTAAAATTCTTCTAGGTCGTTTCTTAAAATGTATTCTTTGCTATAATGGTACCCTTGCTGATTGCTAGTGTCATATCGTCAGCACGCGCAAACTGTTTTGACGTTGGTTCTGGCATGTCAGATATATACAAATTAAAAAGTAGTGGAGCCAGCACAGAACCTTAAAGTAGACCGTTGCTAGAACAAAATTTGTTTATTTTTATAAAACCTTGGTATATTAATAGTCACATTAATAAGATAAATTAGTACTTATCTCATTCTTTTCTATCATCCATGTACCTCAGAAATAAAAATGTTTACGTCTTTGAAAATACATTTTTACAATGGCTCAAACTAACATGTTCTCTCACAATTCGCTAATTTATATTTGGCGTGTGTTTTTACCTAAACAATAAAAAGGCAGCCTTTGACAAAAAAATCAGTGCCTGGCGTTATGAGTTTTCAAGCAGATCACATGGTAGCTATTTAAAAAATAGCTCAGGGATGGCATTAGAGCCTCTGATATGAGGGAAAATTTTTCCTATTGAAAATCAGTGCGGTTTTGAGAAATCGGTTCGTCCTTATTTGATGGAATTTGATCAAATAAATTTAGTAAAAGGATTCGAAACAGTATTTTAACACTGTTAAAAGAAAAAAGTTTTGCTTTAATAAAAATTTTAATTTACGTTTAATAATTAAACTCTTTGTAGGTACAAACAAAATAGAAAGATTCAAGTGTAAAATTTTAAATTTTTAATTGCATGTTATGAACAAAGCATTGTAGAAAAAATCAGATATAACTCCGAGAAAAAAATCAACTCATATTTGATTGCAAAGTAAAATACAAGATATTGTTAGAATATCTTGTATAAAATATTGTTAGTGATCAGTAATCACCAATTTAAATAGTGCGTTTGATATATGAAATACTTAATTTCGTTAGTTGTACTTAAAGAACACTCCATCATCGAGTTATAATTTGTAGCAGTTTTTGGTAGGAGGACATGATTTGTAAAATGCAAAATATTGTTAGAAGAAGTTTTTATTTTCATAGTGAATTAGATAAAATGTACTGTTTGTCAAAACTATATAACTTGAAACAAATTGCGGATGATGCCATATAGCCAGGCCACTTTTCCTTTAAATAAATTAATGTTACTAACACATGTTAAAACTCTAATCTAAATAACTATTCACCTTATCATAAAAGACAAAAAATATTTTTTTATAGAACTATCATCTCAGCACTAAAATTGTAAAAACGTATTGTATCTGATGTTATTTTCATAAATGGTAATTAGACAATTTCTCAAATATCATATTGCAAAACAAACAATTTGCAAATATGTACTTGCTTATCTGATAAAAAAACGTTAGTCTGGTTTTTGAAAATAGATACCACTCTTTTAAATATACAGGGTGTAAGGAAAATAACTTTCGTAAATTTAACCAACGATACTTTACAAGTTTCCTTAAAACATGCATCCAAAATGAAAACATTTCCGCGAAAAACAGATCAATACTTTAATTTTTCATTTTTTTAATATTTCATTATTTCAAAATAAAATGTAATATTTTTTATAACCATTTATTCCAGAAGTTTCAGCATATCTATGCAATCTATGCCTGGCAACGTTCGAACCCACTTTCCCAAACACGTTGAAAAGTCCAGAAATATTTCTAATCTGGTTGCTGCTTCTATGTAAATAAAAAGTTTGTCGTGATATTCGCATGCATAATACAATTTTAGCTTTAAATGGCATTTAAATACATACACTGAAATAATATTTGTCGCCAACACGAGGGAATTATTTCAGTTACAACACTATTCATTTGTTTATTTGTAGTTTACTCATTAAATAATAGCCAAATATAATTTGCCAAATATGCTTTTACACATATTTACATAAAATGATAATTCTTATCATAGCTTTTCTATTGGTGATTTAATAATTTTACATTTTTTTTCTTTCAAATGATGTGAAGAATCGTTGGTTAAATGTAAGAAAGTTATTTTCCTTACACCCTGTATAATGGATAATCTATAGTTTCCAGAAAAGGCACCTTCAACTAGTAATATGAAAAATTCATTTTACGGCAGTTTAAATTATGTTTAATATTATAGGTTAAAATTATTATGAAACAAAACAAAATAATTAAATTCCACTGCCTTTAATTTAAGACTCGATGCAATAGTTCAAAGCAACAGACGTGTGAACAAGATAAATAAGAATGAGCTGACAAATTAAGAAAACATTTATGTTGGAATTCAACCACATTTGAGTCAAACATTTTTGGGTTGATTACATAAAACCATTGATGTTAATTTGTTATTCAGTTTTAGGATATTATCCGCTAAGCTGAGATTTTTAATATTATCAGTTATATTAAATCCTTGTCCTTGCCAAGCTTGAAGCACTCTAGAGAAATGCACATATTTTAACGAAAGTTTAAGGTCTCTCTTAAATCCTAAAATATTAGTGATAATATAAAGCAATTATAGATGCCTGACAAATGAAAACATTTTTGGGTAAATGTCCATATTAAGTTACCTGCAGCTCGCGATTCTATATGAGCTATGCGGAAAATAGCCTGTTCTGCAAATTAATTATTTATTATATTATTTCGCAGTAAAAGAACCCCAAACTGTATATTGTCAGGCAAAAAAAGGCACAGCACTAAGTACCCGGAGCGTAAACATTTTACATTATACAATCAACAGCTTGTATTTGATGCTGTTAAATTTTCTCTAAATTAGAAGAGGAAAAACATACATACTTAAGGATTATGTTAATTATTGAAACACAAGTGGACACTTGTTTAACATAAAAGTTAAAATTTCTTAAATTATTGTTATTTTTTAATCAGCAAATTTAATCGATACATCAATTCTCAGTTGTTACCGTGTCTACGTCCAAACATGAAATAAAGAAAGGGCACTGTTAAGCGCATAACTCCCGATCCAGATGAGATTATCCCTGGATGTCCGAGGGAGCCAGTAAACACGAAGCAAACTGTCCCCGAACAAGAGGAGCTTTCCGAAAAGCGGACATAAGCTTCCAGAGAACTTTAACTAGCAAGCCCACATTGTTTGTAGTTCTCGCTTGACACTCCGCTTGATCTCTCCATCTATTCGTTCCGGGAAAAGGGACTCTAATGCCGAATTAGTTCCTTCTTGCTTCATTTGCATTGGCATGGCATTTGTATTAAGATTCTAAATAGAATCGTCTAAAAACCTTTGTTTAAAATTATGAAGGAGCGCAAACTGAGCGTCAAAAGAATTCATTCCATTTGAATAATCTTTGTCCATTAAGAATTTCCATTAAACATGCTTTAGTTATACAGAATGTTTAAAGTTGTTGTATTTCTGCTTAATATTTTGATTTTCGCTTTAACAAACAATATAATCGCTTTCACTGAAATATACATGCTTATACATAATCAAATAATTCTTTAGTAATAACCTTACATTCTTATTGAGATTATATATTTTTAAGAAATAATTCTGGATAAAGTCTACCTGCAAATTATTAAATTATTAAAATAACCCTAAATCACCCCAAATATACGAGCAATATTTAAGGATTAACAGTGTAGTGGGAGTGATCAGCAGTCACCAATTTAAATAGTGCGTTTGATATACGAAATACTTAATTTCGTTAGTTGTACTTAAAGAACACTCCATCATCGAGTTATAATTTGTAGCAATTTTTGGTAGGAGGACATGATTTGATCTAACTACTATAATGAAGGTTGCTGCTACTGAAAAGTTGTATAGTCGTATAATTAAGATTTTTATCGACCAAAAACTATTCAACCATGCTTAGTAAAAATCTGATGTTAACAAGTTGAGAAAAAATTTTAGGTACACCTCAAAACACAGGAGGTTGTATGGGTGATATGTTTAATGTGCCGACAGGTTTTTTTTTATTCAAAGGGAATATTTTTGCTTGAATATTTTGAAAAGCTTGCTATCGACCTAAAATTATTTTGAAAAGAGTGTAGATGATTTTAGAACCATTATTGATAATATTCAAAAAAACAAGAAATTTTCTCCCGTGCTCCACGATATATATGGTCAGGTCCCTTGGTCAGAAATTCAGTTGCTTTTCAATGTTCAACTCGAGCCCGATTGATGACAGCTTAAGGCAACAGACTGGTCTCAGGAGACGCCTATTACATTTGATGGCGACTGAAGGACTGGGCAAATTTTACGTGGACCACGGGAGTAAAAAAAAAGTTGAATATTTTTATAATTCTCAACGAGCCCACTGTGCAGTTTTTCATGCAAACCATTATTGGTTGTTATCAGTTAAATTTTGCTCTATCTTAACATCATAAACAATAATCCATCGCTTGATCTTGGTGTGTGAATTGAGTTGTTGCAGCTATTACGTTTCAAAGTTCTTATTGGAAAACTCTTTATAACTGTTCTGTAGTTCTATACAGTGCTATAAGAGTTGTTGCAAACTGTCATGTTAAATTTCAATCTCAAACGAGCCCACAGGTGACACTGCAACCGATAGGAGTTGTTGCAGCCATTACGTTTCAAAGTTCTTATTGGAAAACTCCTTATAACTGTTCTGTAGTTCTATATAGTTCTATAAGAGTTGTTATAAACTGTCATGTTAAATTTCAATCTTAAACGAGCCCACAAGTGACACTGCAATTTATAGGAGCTTTCGGAGCAGCTTCATTGTCGGATTAGATATACGGTCCAACCAAAAGAATTTTTTAGAGTAACTAATTTTCTACAGAGCTGACAGATAGGTGAGAAATAAATATTTTGATATATAAAAGTATAAATCATGTAAAAAGATCGAGACGTGCAGTACAGACCGGCGTGTACAATGTGTACATTTTATTTAACTGTTCAGAAATCAACCAAACTAAATCATAATTATTATTAAGTTATTGTTTTTATTATATAATTCTAATTATTTCATAAAGCCTTGTAGAATTTAAGAATTATCGGCGGCGGTATCGGAGACTCCGCGGTGAAGGCGAGGGTAGTCGAAACCTCACCTCGTGCGGATTACTCGTCTCCAAACCGAAAAGACGGACAACGAACTAGTAGTCGACGCCGAACACAGTTCAGGTTAAGTAACCCCTCCATAGAGGTATGCTTAGTAGCTGGCCAAGCACAGCACAGGCTTATTGTTTTAGTGTTTTTTAGAGAGGGTTTTAAATACGGGGTATTTTAGTTATCTGACATTTTTGATGCGGGGCACTTATGGTACTAAACGTTTTAGATTCCGCTCATGTTAGTTACGCGACTTTTCAACAGCCGGATATTTAAACAGGACCACAAAAGATAGTGACCAGACATGCTTTTATTATTATTTTCAGTAGTATTCAATCACTCATGTATTATTCAATCACTATTTGTCTACCATCATTTTGTGTTTCGCGAACGCTAGATAAGATATCTTACACTCTAACAGTGTTAGTTTATTGTTGGACATTTTAATATTAATTATGCTTAGTTAAGTAGGGTAGTTGTAAACATCATGACGATGTAAAGTGTCGACGAGATCCATACGAGACCCACGATTCAACTGCTTTCAGCGAACGGCTGCCGTATAAGTAAAAAAGTCCCCAAATGCACGTGAAAAATTTTCCTACGTGAATGCCCTTGGAGGAAAATTTCAGATTAATTTGACTGGTTAGATTTGAAAACCTATACAGGACAAGTTAAACAGAACAGTACAATTGCGATTGATTGAAATTTTCTGATTTGTAGGAAATTTTAATATAGTAGAGCTAACAAGAAAACTTTGGTGAATTAATATCCAATATTGATTAATCAGTTTTAACTAATTTTTCTTTTCGATAGTTCGAATGTTAAACATTTTTAACGTAGTGAAACGAAATAAAACTCCCTTTTTTTTAGCTAATAAAAATTATAATATTTTTTTTAAACTGAAAAAATTAAACACTTAATAAAATAATAATATCAGCACCAAAATTTAGTATTATTGGATCAATTTTCTTCCATAACTCTTTTGACTTCAGTTACAGGTCATGTTTCGAAAGTACAGAATAAACTCGTGTTTTCTAAATACAGGACGTTAGAGAAAGTACTTACGTAAATTTAAGCAACGATTCTTCACGTCATTTCAAGGAAAAAAGTTCCTAATAAGAATTAAAAACCGAAAGGTTTCCGAGAAAAAAGATATCAAAGTTACTAAATCACCAGTCGAAAAGCTATGATAAGCTATGATATTTTGTACATTTTAAACGGTTATTTCTTTACAACTAAACCACAAGTAAACTAATGAACCTTGTTAAAACAATTTTTATTAAGGATTTTTATTAAGAATCACATTAAACCTCAGACAATATCGATTAACAGTATCAGCAGCAACGTCGCAAATAATGTGATTTGAACATTACGACTAAAATTATTTCAGTGTCAGTGAGTGTATTTAGGTTCGATTTAAATAAAAAAATATATTCTGTACGCGAATATCACGATATGCTTTACATTTACAAAGAAATTCTGCAAAATGCCGAAGGGTCAATACGTATTTACGGCCATCGAATCGCAGAAAGACCGCTTCCATCTCCGCAAACATTTGTCCAAATTTCTCAAAGATTTTAGTTGAGTGATTTACACCATGGTTGTCTCTCAACAGAAATTTTCTTCAACATGTTTACATCCTCTTAAAAAGGATTCTACCAGAAGTACTCGAATAGTTATGCGACAATATAGAGTTTCTCATTTGATTGTATATTGAACAATCAAAGAATAAATACTCTACCCTTATCATGTACAAAAGATACAAGCACTATTACCTGCAATTTTTTTGATCAATACTTTATCAATCGACGAAGCTTCTTTCATCTGGAATGGGATGGTGGATACTTTAACCAGTTAATTTAGTAAAACAATTAACCATGTGTTTCTTAAAGTGACGTGAATTATTTAAAACATATTACAGTGTGTAAAATTAGTACTAGTAATCTCAACTTTAACATTAAACGACAACAATGTGTAAGCTTTCCTTTTTTTTGTAACAAAAGAAACTAAATTTACACTGAAACGTATGGAATAAGTGGCTATAAAAATATTACATTTTATTTTCAAATAAAACCTTAACAGGCCAATGCAACAGAAACTGAATTCTATCGATCAAAATAAATAAGAGAATTGAAAAACAATTGGCTACGTTGCCAATTGTTAAGAACATTTCTGACCATTTTGAATACATGTTTTAAGGAAACTTTTTGTTCAAAAACATATAAAGGTTCATTGGTTAAATTTACGAAATTACGTTCCTTTACACTAAGTATAGATCTGACTATTCCTTTCTTGGTTGCTTCTGAAGCTTTATATATTCAGTCATTGGATGTAGTTCAGTTTCAGTCATAGTTCATGTATCATTTACATATCTTAAGGTATTATATAGGATAGGGCATTGATATTATAATGCCCATTTCACGTGGAACTTTAAGTTAAGTAGCATTTCGGTAGGGCTATTACTTAATTAATTAAGGCTGGATCGTTTTCAATGTATTTGCCTATTAATGTCGAACAATTCTTCGAGGTGCCCGTTAGTGTTAAAAAATCTCCCTGTTGGAACTTGGAAATAGTTATATCACCCCTTTATTCGTAGATTTTTTTAGAAATTTCCTCATTATTTTGTCCAATTTAATATTTCTGATATAAAGCGGGAAAAACGATTACAAGAAAACCTAGGCATTATAAAGACTAGGAATTTTCTCGAATAATATTGATTTTTTTTCCAATATGAGATATTTTTTTACTTGATAAAAACACTGATAAACTCTTTGTTATTAGCAAGTTTTTTATTATTAAAAGGTTGGATTACAGTTTTCTAACAATCTTATATTGTCAAAATGAATACATAAAGTGTATCGTAGAATGACTTTAAATATAAAAAGGTTATTTAAATTTTTATTATGGACTTATTTAAATTTTCTGAATAATCCTAAAGAAATTGAAAGTTATACATTTCAGAAATTTATCTGCTGCTTTTCGTACATTATTATCATTATTATATCTCTTCGTTTTTATGTTTTGATTTAATCAAACAATACCGTAAAATTTCTACATAAACATGAAAACCTAATTAGCTACAATTTTTTATTGCTAGAAAGTGAATATATAATAATATTAAGAATTTTGCAGGAAAAATGACTTTCATATTGGGGAATACATACAAATGTCAGCAATCATTTTCTTTCTCTCTTATTCATCATTGATGTTTTCTTTACAAAAGAATCGTAACCGATGAAAACGTAACCTTCGAACTACTCGCCAGCATTCTCTATTTCTGGCTTCCGTGGTTGCATATTGGATGGTAAGGTTTGTTCATTATTTTGGGGGTCTGCCGTGTAATCTACAATCCTCCATCCGTCCCTGTACCATCAGCCTCTTCAGGTTATTACCATCCCTGCTTTCAAAGTAGCCGAGAAGTCCTAGTATTCGTCATTTTAGTATTAATTTTTCAGGATGAAACTATAATCATTTCAATGCCGATAACAAACTAAAATATCTGAATATTATTTTTGTTTGAATAGATATTATTATTAAGCTTGCACTCTATGGCAAAATGTTATAGATACCATAGAAACTTTAAACAATTTAAATATAGTTATGTTTTATTATTCTATTTTAATCTTTTATAACTTGTTTCAAAAGCTAAGAAAAAAGTTTAAATATTGGAAAAGGGAAAAAACTTAATTGACTTATATGACAGAATATAAAATAATTATTATTAAATATTACCTTTTTTTCGGCGTCAAAATGTTATACAGACGATTTAATAATCCTCTAGAGATTTCATCAAAATTTTTTAGTCAAGTTCAGTTATTCAGCTTATTATTCATCAGTTTAATGTTATGAATTTGTATAGAAAAAATATTGTGATTCATTGTAGGAAACAAGTGTTAGAAAAAAGACGATTAATTTTTTCTTGGCACACAGATGGGATGAAATGTAAGGATAAAGGATGCCGATTAAAACAAAGTTTTTCATCGGTTGCTGAGTTGATTCGGTTCGGCGAGACATACGGAACTCATTGTTCAATTGAAAGGTGATCTGCTGTGCCAATAAGAGAAAAAAGACTCATTCTGAGAATTGCATCGAATTCAGGTAAGACTGCAAGAACAAGCTGAGAATGCTAAATTACAAACAATAGTAATAAGTACCCAAAGATTATATATATTTGAAAATCTATATGTGCAGACCTAATAATTTTTTCTTATATTTTCATGACCTAAAGAATAAATTTTATCGAGACCGCACATGAAAGGAGGAGGTGTGTTGGTTTAGGCGAGTATTGGTTACAAAAGAAAAGGTAACTTCACCTAAAATTTTATTAGCATTACAAGAGTTATCTTTTAATGATATGAGTGAAGCTTCGTCAGTAATTCAACAAACTAACTATCCTATTCATTCGGAAAAAAATGCTATTTCTCGCTCTAAAATATCATCTAAAATGTCTTTTAATGATTCTGAATGATACAAATATGAAAGATATGAAAAGTGCTAATCATACCTTATGAGAAGTAGTGTATTTTAGCAGACACCTTACGAGATGTTGTTTTTGTTATTTTGTTGTTATTTTTACTATAAATATCAAAGCTGCCAGTAGATACCACTGAAGCGAAAAAATATAAAAGATAAAAATAGAAGCGTACCAACACATAAATATGTAATGCAAATAGAGAAGAAATATTTTAAAGAACTTCCAGAAAGGAAAGATGAAGAAAAAGAAATTTTTTAGTTCAACTTAAGATGTGCAAAACTCATTTTACTGCAGTTCTTATTTTAAGATAAAGTAATGGTAAGATAAGATAAGATAAGGTTTTTGAATTAAATAAAAATATCGTTTTTTTTTACGTTAGTTTAAAACCTTATCATAAATAATATTGATAATAGATGCGAAAAACCAATAAAATTACATTAATTATAAATGAATTAAAATTAAGAAAAAAATGGCATGCCTGCGAACGCGCCACTATTGGCTGCCATGTTTGTGACGTCATTATGGTAAAGTGTTTTCACGTCAGTATTGTCAATGGCTTTCCCCTGTATATATACTCTCAAAATTATTGTTGGTTAAGTGCCAAATAAAATATTGTTAGTTGCTAATTTAGTTCAGTGTGCGTGACAAAGGGTTCATAAAGGTTAATTCTGATAATATACCTGCTGTGGATATTTTTGTGGTCACAGATTTATAATATTATATTATATTTTTATTACAATAACTTGATGTTAACTTATAAAAAATAGATTAAGTAAATTTGTTTTTTAAACGTAATTAGTTGTTAATTTTTTTTAATGAATATTAATAAATTTATGTTGATATTATAGGTGATTGTATAATCACTAATGCTGCAGCGATGATAACAATATAGTCTGTATCAAACAACATATTATGATTAATAACTGCGTGAGGTTTGACAAAATCAAACTTTTGTATTTTTCCAAAGGCGATGTGAATATATAGAGCAGTAATTCGTTTGCCTTCTGATACCTTAGATTGTGCTAACTTTATGCCAGAACTAACTGAAGGCGGTTTAGTTAATTCTATAGTTTTATCATCGAGGAGTGAAACAATGTTTTTGAATGCACTGTTAAATATACATAATAAAACTTTCTTAGCTAGGACAATATGAATAATATATTATAGTAGATTATAATATGTAAACTACATTAATAATGAATTCAGAATAAAAACAATCACTACCTAAATTATGTACATATTTGTTTTTATAATAGTTTGATTGTTTTCATTGAAGTTTGCAATACTTTTAAAACCACACCGATTCTTCAAACCACCACACTAAATTCTGTACACACACTAACAATATTTTCAAAAGAAAAATCGAGCCATACTACATTATTGCTTTAATTATGATTACCGGTATTTTTAAAACGATGGCGATTTTTCGCCTTACATGTTTAACAACTGACAATATTAGGCTCTTAATTTAATAATATTTGGAAATAAAAATAAATTCAGCTGCTAACTATCTATAATGCATGACCAACCGGATATTTTCCAAATAAGAGAAGGCACCTAAACCATTTTTTTTTTTTAGTAGAAAGCTTTTATAGTCACACAAATGTCTGTACAGTTCGACCATCTACAAATTAGATTATCCTGTAAAACTTTCATAAGTATAAGATTTTCCATATAAGATTACCTTCCATATTGGTAGTCCAATTTTGTTCTTGTCTATTCGCGCTTTCTTGAATATTATTATTCATATCCTACAAAATAGGCGACCTTGTAGGGCTTTCTCACGGTTACTACTCTCGGTTGTGTCGCTACATATAGATTCTTTGCGGACAGGCAGGAATATTCCTTCCTACAAATTTGGCACGTTAATTTATTATCTCTGCGTAAATTAAATAATTTAAATTATATATATATATATATATATATATATATATATATATATATATATATATATATATATATATATATATATAACGAATGCAAAATTACAAAAGGAACCCTAATCTAGTTTCAATATTTTATTCTGAATTTACCTTTGAGCCCCCATAATAATTAAGAGTGAGTATATTTTCAAATCGCTAGCAAACCAACAAATTCAGTCAAACATATAGGTTAAACCTGTAGAACAGTGACTAAAATCGATAAATTGGTAATAAATGTAATAAATAAATTTGCCCGGTATTCTGATTTTTTCCGAACGTCTTTTCGAAAAGGGCGCGAGAGTAAATTTTGGTATAACTGTCGAATTGTCCCGAGCCAACCCGATATTAGCGGTATTGGCGTTCATTGTAATGTCTCCTAACATTGTAAGGACGTTTGAGTTTTTCCGGGAACTGTCGCCGCGTCACTCTGTACTAGGTTTAAAAATGTATTTTCAATTTGATATTAACATAACTTTTTAATTATTGGGTAAAAAAATTAAAAAAACAGTTTTGTTAAATAAAATAATTTGTTTTGTTAATAAAACTTATATGTGATCTTTCCATTTTGAAAAAAAAAATGTTCAAAACCCCTATTGTTTAAATTTTACTAAGATTTTGACACCGAATGAATGTAGTTATTCATATGAATTTTTTTTTAATACAGTTCACTTAGGATTTTCGATATTCTTATAGATTAAAAAATCAATGCAGTCCTGTTTATGTAATCAATTTTAGAAGTGATCTGGTATGTGAGTTATCGATTAAATAGTTAACAATTATTTATCTACATTAACCTCACTTTTACAGTAATAATATACTGAAACGTGTCATGAGAAAAAGAAGTAAAAAATTATGACAAAAATAAGTTTTTGTTAATAAAAACAATCTCTAAACCGAGAACGAAGCATCAAAACTACAATAAAGAAAATTACTGCCGACGAGGGAATTTTCCCAACAATTTTTTCTCGAATGCCGAGAATCGTGGAGATTGGATTTTCTGTAATAGAAACCATTTCTATTAGATAGTTAAGCAAGCCGCTTTTTTCCTAATTTTAATCCTCCTAATTGTTTGAGTTTTCGCAATTATCACCACCATTTCTCAGACGAGTGATTTTTCAGGAAATCAATTTATGAGGAAATTTCATTTATTAATTTCGCCAGATTTGGTTTGAGCTTTTTGGTATAATTATATTTGCTTTACGGTAATCTAATTTAAGTAAGTAAGTTTGTCCATTTTTAAATCACACAAATCAAAATATTCAAAAATGTAATTAACAGTTTAATACAATAAATCAAAAGTACAAAAAATTGCACTTCATTATTTTATGTTATCATAAGCCCTAGTGGTTAAAACTAAACTATTTCCCCACTATCATCTTTTATCGTATTATTAAGTTGATATACAGTTTAAGTTGTAATTCCTTTTCTTACTGTTAGTTTAGCAGAGTTTGTAATTGAAAAATGCACAATTGTAAATAATTGTTATAGATATAATTTTAAATATAGTGGAGATTTTAGATATTAATATTTGATAGTTTATTTAAAATTAATTTCCATCAAGTATCGGTTACCTCAGTTAAATTTAAAACATTAAAATTAATTTATAATCTATTTATGTTTCAGTTAAAGAAGGTGGGTTTCCTTCTGCGATCAAGAATAAATCAAATTTTCGAACCAGTAAACTTAATTAGCTTAACCCTTAAAAAATATTTTAAACATGTGTTCCATATTTTTTTTTTCTTTCCATGAGAATAACCGTGTTCGTCTAAGTTATATTTATCGATATACTAACCCACAGCAAGCAGGTATTTAGAAAAAAATTAAGCAGCTTCCATTAGCTTTAATTTTAATGTGAAAAAAACAAATTATAAATCAAAGCTTACTGAAAGATTTTCACAATACATAATAATCATAAGAAATCGGAATATATACAGGGTGTTAGGTAAACATGCAACAGAAATTAAAGGGGTTATTCCTTGACTTATTCTAAGAATATTTTGTTGTATGATGATTTTTGAAAAACCCCTTTGTTTCGAAGATACAGGGTGAACAAAATTTACGACATTAACAACATTTTATTATCAAAAAGTACATGTAAAGTTGCTCAATCTACAATAAATGTTCGAAATAACTTTCCTGCAGACTTGATGCAAGCATTCGATCTTCTCGTCATTGATCAACCCGATTTCGTCAATTATCCGATTTCGCAAATCATCCAAATTCTTCAATGGAGTAGCATAAACGAATGACTTCAGATATCCCCAGAAGAAATAATCCAGGGGGTCGAGGATCCGAAGTCCGGGGATCGAGCAGGCCATGCGTGTGGCCCACTTCGACCAATCCAGCGATATCCGTATGTTGCTGTTAAAAAATAACGAGCAACCAAATTGAAATGTGGTATTGCACCATCGTGCATAAACCACATTTCATGCCTTGTTGCCAATGGTACATCTTCCAGAAACTCAAGCAGCGTTGCTTTCAAAAAGTTGCGATACACCTCGCCAGTAAGTCTTTGTGATAGAAATACCGGTCCAATTAGATAGTCACCTACAATTCCAACCTAAACATTCAACGAGAACTGATGTTGAAAACTATCTTCGGATACCTCATGCGGATTTTCATCCGCCCACACATGGTTATTATGAAAATTCCTTACTGCGTTTCTTGCGAAAGTGGCTTCATCGGTGAAAAGAATTTGTGTCAGGAATAGAGAGATGCGAAGTAAAGTTTGCAATTGCCATTGACATAATGCAATACGTGGAGGAAAATCAACAGGTAGTACTGCCTGAACGCGTTGAATGTGGTATGGATACAACAAATTATCCTTAAGAATTTTCCAAACTGTTCAGTGACTCATATTCAAAGTATTTGCAATTTTTCGCGTACCAGGCTCGAGACTGGTTTCGAGACCAGGCTCTTCCGCGATCATGTCCAGCACATTCTGTTCCAATTGTACCGTTCTTACAGTCAGTGATCTTCCTGACCCTTCAGTTCGTTTCAATGTGCCTATTTCACGAAGATGTCGATAAATGTTTTCGAAGATTTTCCGGTCAGGGACATTACAGGCTGGAAATCTTTCACTGTACAATCGCTTAGTTTGTAATGCATTGACATCAGCAAGTCCATACATGAAGTGCATATCAGTCATCTAGGCGTTTGTATACATTATAATAGAAGACTTCACTCACTATTTAAAACACGTCAAACAGCCAAACGTCACTCAATCTATGTAAAAAAATGCGACCGATGAAATCCACTTACTAGATAAAACAGCCGTTCCAAGTGATGGAGATCGAAAAAATAAAAAAATTGTACTTGATAAACTCATTGACGTACACCTTACTTTTATTTATTGTATCTTCGAAACAAAGCGGACAATGAATAACCGCCTACATATTAGCCTAACACCATATATATATATATATATATATATATATATATATATATATATATATATATATATATATATATATATATATATATATATATATATTCATTCGCATTAGAGTTGCTTTTTTTGTTTCGACGGAAAAATGTTAAGTGTAATAATAGAACAGCGAATTGTTGTGAAATTTAACTTGAAACTTGGAGAAACCGCTACTGATACTTATAATTTATCGAAAGAAGTGCATGATAATGAATGTTTATCGCGTGCACGTCTTTTGGATGGTTTAAGCATTTTCAAGATGGCTGAAAAGACATTGAAGATGATCCCCGCCCGGGTCGCCCTTCCACGTCACAGACGGATGACAATATCGAAAAAATTGGTAATCTGGTTCAATCTGATCGTCGGTTAAGAATTCATGTAGTTGCTGAAACTGTAGGAATTGACAAAGAATGCGTACGGCCAATTTTACATGCAAACATGCAACAATTTTAACATGCAAAAAGTGTGTGCTAAAATACTGCATAAAATTCTTATGTTTGAACAACAAGAAGCTCGTAAAAATGTTTGTATTGACATTTTGAATGCCATTGAAAATGACCCACGCTTATTGTGCTTACTTATTATTGGCATAATTATGCACTGGAAGAGTCCAAATTCACCGATAGCAAAAAAAGCTCGAATGAGCAAATCGAAACTGAAAGCGATGATGATTGTTTTTTTTTTCGATATTTATGGGATTGTGTACCTTCACTGGGTTCCTGAAGGTCAAACTATTAATCAACATTACTACCTTCACGTTCTTGCTAAACTCTGTGAAAGAATAAAGAAAAAACTACCCGAATTGCGGAAAGACAAGTCATGGGTTCTTCGCCAAGGCAATGCACCGGCTCATTCCGCATTGTCTGTCAAGAGGTCTCGACAGTCGGTCAAGTACAGCATTCCAGTGTTAGACCATCTGTCTTATTGGTCGTGCGCGAGTAATAACCCCAAACCGACGGTTATCGCTTGCCTAGCGCTGACTAAGACATTGTTATAGTATATAAGTAAAGAATTGTAATGTTAATGTTACTCAATATTATAGTGTCAAAGCTGTATTGCTGTTCATAATATTGTTTCATTATTTAAATGCCCTTATTGTAAAATAAAGTTTTTTAAAAAGCAAAGTTGTCGGTATTCACATTTAACTGGCGCTGCGAACAGAATAGTGTCATTCTGCCCTTTATCGATTTACCGTTGTGCAGAAGTGATTTTCAAGTCTTAAGGTACTATCGCAGAAAGGTGAGAAATCGAGATCAAGTTATCGTCTACCGTGTTGTCAGAGAAGCTGTGGTCCAGTTCCTGCCTACCCCAGAAGCCCAACAATTCAGACCGCCATTCAGCCACGCCTTTATAGGGAACCCTTTGGTTGTGGAACTAAACAGTATAAGCTTTATGGATCCATCCTTGATTATATTGTAAGTTAAAGCTGAATTGCCATTTTTACATATTTCTATGTAAATGTTTGAAACTTCTAAACGTTTAATAAAGATTTTATTGAATTCAGTAAGAAGTCAAGTAAATACAGAAACAAGTTCAAACTCAATAAATCTAGACGATTTATTAAACCTTTTAAGTAATTTAAGTTTAGATTCTAGTATTAATTATACTAGTCAACCAAACCTGGAAAATATCATATTCCACACGTCACTCTTGCCAACTTTTTCTGTTGCTCAAAGTCATTTGGAGAGTTTCTTAATTTCTATAGACGAATTTCATTATCTTTATTCCAGTAACGATAATGAAAATCTAAATAAAGTAATTTTGGCCGCGATAAAATCAAAATTAGTAGATAGAGAATAATATAATGCTAGAGAATTTCTTCTCTCAAGACCAGATCTGCATAATTGGCTCGAAATAAAAACAGCTTTAAGAGAAAAATTTGGTGATCCAATTACTTACCAAATTTTAATGCACCAACTGCAATACATCAAAATAAATAAGAATGAAAACATCCTTAACTTCGTAGATCGACTTAAAGCATTTGTTCAAAGAATATTTTCAAAAATGCAGTACGAAGTTCAAGATCAAAATTCAAAATTAATTTTATTTAGTCAAATACAGAAAATTGCCGTTTTAATTTTAACTGCAAATTCGCCACAAACCTTCAAAACAATGTTTATGCTACAAAATCCTGATACACTTGATAACGCTTATACGCACGTTGTAAACTTTAATATGATAGAATCGCAAGTCAACTTTGCAAATAATTTAAGTATATTCCACCAAAATATGAAAACACCATCTTAAAAACCATTCAACTCCTTTCAACATTCAATTAATTTTCCGCAAACGCAACGATCGAGATTTCCTAGCCAACCAATTCACATTCAACCTCGACCAGTTCAGAGGCATTATCCGACAAACGCTCAAGTGTTTGGCAAACCCAGGAACAGTTTTGCACCACAAAATAATAAACCTATCAAACTAGATGCCCCTACACCTATGTCCATTTCCACTGGAGGTCCTTCGAGAATATTCCAGAATCGACCACCTCATAGGTATCCCAACGCTTTTCAACCAACAGGTCCAAGAAAATGTGTCTCTCAAGAACTAACAAATGTGGAAACGTATACTGAACCTTATAACAAAGAATATTTCATAGATAAACCTTCTGAACCCCCTCAAAGATATGACTATTCACAATATCATTTCCAACAACAAGATTTCCCTTCAGAAATGTCTCACACCGAATTATGTCAACCATCCCCTACTGGAGAACGAAACGCTGAAGATAATCCAGATAATATATCTGAAAATTTTCACAAGATAGGCCCTTACATGCCATCAACCTAAACAACATAGCCCAAAGGATCGAGTTACCATATTTCTATCTTCCCCAAATGCAAATATATGTCCTTATAGATTCCAGTGCTACTGATTCCATAATAACACCAAACATAGCTAATTTATTTCCAGAAAACCTCTTTTTCGAACCCTTTGAAGTTACAGCTTGTAAAACTAGATATAAAGAAGATACAAACTTAATAATACCTTTACTAAAAGAATTAGGACTTAATTACGATATTAGAATGAGAGTGTTAAATTGGCATAACGATTTCGATGCACTGATAGGAACAAAGGATCTGAGAAACTTACACGCACTAATAGACTACGAAGAGAAAATTCTAACACTTCAAAATATAAAAATTCCATTTTCTCTCACTTATAACAAACCTTTAGTTCGACCAATCCACAATTTTCATAACAATTATCTCGTTATTCCGGTAAATCACGAAAACGGCGTTGCTATCTCACCTTCTCTTACAATTGGAGATCATATTATACCTGATAGTTTAATCAATGTAAAGAATGGATATTGTAAAATTCCGAATCCTACTCCTGAAGTTAGTATTAATTTTCATCAAAGACTAAAAGTTATTCCCCAAGATCAATTCGATTTAATAGACCCTCCTCGCGAATATAACAGACAAAAATTCGACCTGACAAAACAACTAAGGTTAGATCACTTAACACCTGTAGAGAAATCAAAAATCATACCTCTTCTTCACGATTTCAAAGATATTATGTATCACGAAGGATGCGACCTCTCTTTTACCAGCCAGACGAAACACGTTATCCGTACAACAAATGATCGTCCTGTCTATGTAAAATCTTATAGACATCCACCTTCCATGAATCAGGAAATACAAGCTCAAATTCAGAAACTATTAGACAATAAAATAATTCGACCTTTGATATCACCTTATTCCGCCCCAGTATGGATCGTTCCAAAAAAGGCAGATGCTTCTGGTAAAAAGAAGTTTAGACTAGTGATCGATTACCGCCAACTTAACGATGTGACAGTTGAAGAGAAATGGCCACTCCCACGCATAGACGACATTCTCGATAATCTGGGAAAATGCACTTATTTCACCACTCTTGATTTAGCTCAAGGTTTCCACCAGATTGAAATGAGCCCAGAATCCATTGAAAAAACGGCATTTACTGTAAATAATGGTCATTTTGAGTACCTCAGAATGCCATTCGGCCTAAAAACGCCCCTGTCACGTTTCAACGAATGATGAACGAAATATTAAGAGAATACATCTACAAATTCTGCTTCGTTTATATGGATGATGTTGTTATCTTTTCTAAATCTCTTTCAGAACACATCGATCATATTCGAATTATACTGAAAAAATTGAAAGAAGTAAACTTGAAAGTACAGTCCGACAAATCCGAATTCCTTTGCAAAGAAGTTACCTTCTTAGGGCATGTTATCACTTCAGGAGGGATAAAACCAAATCCAACAAAGGTTGAAGCCATCCAATGTTATCCCATCCCAAAAAGCCAAAAAGAAATAAAAGCGTTCTTGGGATTGGTAGGCTATTACAGAAGATTTATAAAGAATTTTTCACAAATCACCTTTCCATTAACCAAATGCCTCCGAAAAGGTAGTTCTGTCGATACTGAAAATTCTGAATACAAAAACGCCTTCCAAAAATGCAAAGAGCTAATCTCGAACTGTCCTATTCTACAGTACCCCGACTATAGTAAACCATTCAAATTAACCACAGATGCTTCAAACATAGCAATAGGAAGCGTCCTTTCTCAAAACGAACATCCCATTGCGTTCTATTCCAGAACCCTCAATACAGCTGAGAGAAATTACTCTACTATTGAGAGAGAACTTTTATCTATAGTTGAATCCACTAAACACTTTCGCCCGTATTTATATGGACAAAGGTTCATCATTGAAACAGACCATAATCCTTTAGTTTGGCTCTCCAAGATAAAAGAACCCAACTCCCGTTTAATTAGATGGAGACTCAAATTGGAAGAATTCAATTTTGAAATTAAATACAAAAAGGGTAAAGAAAATGTCGTTGCCGATGTTCTCTCCCGTATCGAACTTAATATTCATGAATCCAACGACGCACATTCAAGTATCCCCAATGTTGACGATACAGTTGCCAATCTCGCCGAATTCGATCTTGCAGACTTTGTCCATGGCGAAAAATATAACGAAATTATTTCAAACCAAGTAAAAGATATTAACAAAAACGTAGACAAAGAAAATACTGCCGAAAATACAAGAGACGAAGATGTCACCTCCGACATTACTGTACATTCCAACAATGACACCCGAGAAAAATATCTCCCGATATCTGAATTACCTGTTAACTATGCCACGAATCGCCTAATCATTAATTACGGTCAAAAATTCAAACACTCATATTCAAAACCTTTTAAGAAAAATCACCATTTTATTGAAATCTCCAAGACGGAACGTCAAGAGGATATAATCAAAATATTGAAAGAAGTAATTAGACCTGACACGTCTTTCACAATTTATATTCCAGATCAAGAGCTGAGAATAGAATTCCAAAGAATCATCAATGCAAACTTGAACCCATCCGCAAAGCTAATCTTTTCTAACATATATTTGACTGACATCACTGACACTAACCAACAAAAAGAAATTATTTCCAACTATCATCAAACCAATCATAACGGCATAACAGAAACGTACAATCATCTTAAGCAAATATATTATTGGCCCAACTTAAGAGATTCTATCACTAACATCGTGAATATGTGTGAAATCTGTTTGCAAAGTAAATACGAAAGGCATCCCTACAAAATAGCTTATGAAGGCCCTCTTTTAGCAGAAAACCCTTTTAAGACTCTATATCTCGATATATTTCAATTCCTAAACTGCCAATTTTTAACTATCATTGATTCATTTTCAAAATCTGCTCGAGCTTATTTCGTAACTGACAAAAATGCAGTTACCATCGTTGGAAAATTAAGGCACTATTTCTCCCATCATAATTCTCCCTCGAAAATTGCCGTTGACAATGGTGCAGAATTTAAAAATAACCTTTTCAAAGAATTCTGTCAGTTATTTTGTATAGAAGTCCACTACACGAAATCTGGAAATTCATCTTCCAACAATCCAATAGAAAGACTACATTCCACATTATTAGAAAAATTACGAGTTCTGAAATTGCAAAATCCTGATGAAACGCCAAAAACTTTAATGATTTCTGCTATATTAATATACAATCAAAGTATTCATTCGACCACGGGTCACTCTCCATTTTCAATACTATACGGCCCCTACCTTAATGAACCTAATATAAATAATGACCTTACTATTTACGAACAATACAATCAAAGACAAAAAAGTGAACTAATACCTTTTCATGAAAATATTTACAAAAACACTTACAGAAAGCAATCCGAAAACACACAAAAACAAAATAATAATACAGAACAACCCCCTGAACTAATTCCCGATTAGACTATCTATAGGAAAAATACCCTACGCAATAAAATGAACCCGCAAAAATAAGATAACAGGCAAAAATAAGATAACAGACACATATGCAAAATTGACTAACTACGATTCAAGTCGCAGGAAACGTGGGTTAATAAACTTCTTTGGAAGCGGTATCAAGTTCATTACAGAAAACTTAGACAACAATGACCTAGAGACAATAACGCAAAATCTACAGATTTTAAAGCATACTAAGTTAAATACCATGCATAAGATAAATGACCTCAGTTCATTCGCCGGTAACATTATCAGCAAAATGGAAAATAATATGAAACTCGCAGACGAAAATACCAAAACTAGTCGCTATGCAATCTTGAAGTCTGGTGACGAGGTGAATCTAATGCTTACAATGCAAAACCAGTATTTACAAATTAGTCGATTAAATAATTTTTTAGAAAAACTATTACGCATCATATCCTTTGCACATTTAAAGACGTTAGACCTCGAAATATTAAATGTAAATGACATTAAAGACATGTGGAAATATCTAGAAATACACTATCCCAAAAATGCTCTATGGCCAATAAAATATTTGTCAGAACTTACATTAATTTGCAAAACCGGTCTTATGATATTAACTGAAATGGCAATTCTAGTTATTAGGATACCGATCTTTGAAAGAAATGTATGTAATTTAAAATTTGTACACCCTATGCCTAGGAATGATTGTAAAATGATGATAACACCTAGTAAATATTGCGAAGAAGAATAAGAATAAACGAAACGAATAAGCGAAGAAGAATAAACAATGCGAAGAAGTTAATACAAATTGGATCTGTTCTAACCCTATTGCCAATGGATGCTCTTTTCCAAAAGACTGTCTATATGCTCTTATTCAAAATAACTATGTACTAACTAAGTACATGCACTAACTAATTTCAAAAAACTGATCTCCAGCATTGTAACCTTATTCAGAGCCATTGCGATGTGATCATCGGCCAACATAAATATTCATTAGAAATTAACAATATTTCCTTACAAATTCCGACAAGTGACAACATCCAGGACTCTAATTTAACATTAGATTTACAAATCATACACTTAGAGAATCCCTGGAAAGTCAAAGAAGATTTGATGGAGCCACTAAATATGCAAGATATTATTCCTCAACAACAGGCTCATTATATATTTATAATCATATGTATTATGTTATTCTTTGTTATAGCTTTAGTGATATATCTATGGCAAAAACAAAAAAGAGACAAATCTGTTCCGATAAAACTATTACAAAAACTTGTCGACGAGGACGTCGAAAAAACTAAGGGTAGAGGAATAATAACCCCAAACCGACGGTTATCGCTTGCCTAGCACTGACTAAGGCATTGTTATAGTATATAAGTCAAGAATTGTAATGTTAATGTTACTCAATATTATAGTGCCAAAGCTGTATTGCTGTTCATAATATTGTTTCATTAGTTAACTGCCCTTATTGTAAAATAAAATTTTTTAAAAAGCAAAGTTGTCGGTCTTCACATTTAACTCGCGTGCTTACCTTGCACCGTGCGACTTCTATCTCTTTCCTAAGGGGGATTATGTGTTAAAACAGATTTGAATCTGTTGAAGCTGTAAATGAGAAAGCAGCACGCGTTCTGAAGGAGCTGACAGAATAAGACTTCTAGCACTGTTCCAAACAATGAAAGATTCGCATGGAGCATTGTATTGAGGAGTGATGTATATTGAAGCTGATAATAAGTAACTAAGTAATTAACGTAATTAACTAAGTAAATAAGAAAGTAAGTAATTAACTAAGTAATAACTAAGTAAATATGTATAAAATCAATATAAAATGTTTTACAGTGTCAGTCTCGTTATTTAACAGTCACACCTCGTAGACTATTTATTATATAACAACATAATAAAAAAGGAAGTTGAATCTTTGTACAAAACCTATATATATATATATATATATATATATATATATATATATATATATATATATATATATATATATATATATATATATATATATATATCATTTGGACTTATTTCAAAGAATGCTAAACTTGTATGCTTTTGTAATATTTATTTACAATATTAACGGGTGGGGCAACTATCACGCCACCATTTTAATTATTTATAACTTTTATAAATATTATAATGCATTATATGCATCCGAAAGAGGTCGTTGTCAAACGAACTGTGAGCTTGCACGCAAGTCTGTAAAGCACGCAAGTCTGTATCGCAATAATCTGGCAAATCATCAAAGGACGTAAATTTTTATATATATATATATATATATATATATATATATATATATATATATATATATATATATATATATATATATATATATATATATATATATATATGAGCAACGGTTAGTTGCTTGACCGGAAGGAAGCCTCACCCATCCCTTACATTGGAGGACACATGTTTCGTCTGTTGGTGGTTAGGCTCATCAGGATATCGACATATGCTCTCTGGCCAAGAATAGGGAGTCCCTCTCCACAATCAAACAACCCATATTTTCGCAGACTTCTCGTCGGATGGCTTATACATAGAGCTTTTTGACTTCAGACAGCAGTAACCAGGAGTTATACAGCCCCGACCGTTGGGTTCCACAATCTCATGTGGAACGCACAACAACCTGCGTCTCCGCCATGAGCAATGGATAGTTGCTTGACCGGGAGGAAACCCCACCCATCCCTCACATATATACCTTGGGCAGAGAATTTCATATATATATATATATATATATATATATATATATATATATATATATATATATATATATATATATATATATATACTTTTTATATATGGGAGTCAGTACAGCCAACTCTTCTTCAATTGTAAGTTGCAAAAACTGTTCCGCTCGGATCAATTCAATTCCTTCACTTAATTCACGACTTTCAAATAATTTTATAATTTTTTAATTATTAACTTATGAAATTTTGCTGTACCTATTTTTTTTTAAATTATTTACTTCAATATTTTTTTAAAAATCATGAATTGTAATAAATTTTTATTTTTGGTATCTTTTTCTTAAATTTGGACAAAAGATCCAAATGTTAATCCATCAACTTGAAATAATTAAATAAAATAGAAAATATTTAGATATGCATTTATTATAATAGCACTAAATATTGCAAACGTTGCAATAATTTATAATAATTAATTATAAAACAGTCCCGACTGAGAATTCGATTTATTTTTAATTGAAACTGTCCCGTCTGAACCTCCTTAAAAAGAACAGATCGAATATATTTGGAATAATTTGATTAAACCAAGACTATTATTTTAGTGCTTAGATACATAATATTCAGATCTATTTGCTTCTTCGCTTATATTATAGTAGATTTAGCTTTATGAATTTATATAAGGTGTGCAAATAAAGTAATGAGACTGGTGGGGTAGAGTTCGATCTTACAACACTTCCACTTTGGAAGGGTGTCAGACAAACATCTGATGGACATGCAGTACAAATTTGACCTCCCTAGAGTCATTTATACGTGAACCGGTTTTCTGCTATAAGGGTCTTTTTAATCGAGCCTCGGCCTGAGAATAGCTTAACTGTTAACTGGTCATCCGACAGTCAGGCGGATATATGATGTCATCATTGATGTCCTATGTATTCTTCTAATTTGACCGTTATATATAGTCACTAGTTGCACTTTGCATAAAGGACTTATCATTTTTGAACTGTGCAGGTTTCCGGTCAAATCTGACCCATTATGCCTTATACGTAGTTTTAAATACTTTTACACGGCCGACAAAAACAAGCCCTTAACTGCTGCAGAACTTTTGCGAGAGACTGAAAACACCTATATTAGAGAATATGTGTCTGGTGAAGAGACGGATACGACGGAAGAGAGTGATTCTGAAATAGAAGAGATGGATACTGAAGAAGAGGACGATCAAAACAGTATTGAAGAGGACCACAAAGAAATTGAAATCGATTCAGATGAAGGAAATACAGCTAAAAATAAGCTGAAAACACAATTAGATCCAAGATTCCAGATGTAATTGGTGAGGCATATAGGAACAAACCATCCAAACCCGTAGATGCATGGAATTTATTGTTTGATGATCATATGTTGGTCATCATTATTCAGCATACAAACGAACGAATAACTGACTGGGCAGCTTCTTATGGCGATCAAGTTCAATCATCTCAATTTACGAATCACATTGGAATACTGAGCTAAAAGATTTTATAGATCTTCTTTTCTCTGGTGCGATCAAATCCAATAACAAAGATGTAAGTTCGCGGTGGGCTACGAATTTAACGGGGTGTGATATATTTCGTGTTACTATGAGTTTTAAACGTTTTTGTTTTTTGTATTCAGTATTATGATTTGATGACAGTAGCACAGGAAGAAAAAGAATAAAAAATGGTGATAAACTTGCTCCTATATCAGAATTGTTCAAGTTCATGATTATCAATTCCCAGTCAAGTTATGCTTGTGGTGAGTACATAACGGTTTATGAGATGCTTGTTGGATTTAGGGGAAAATGTAGATACAAGATGTATATATCCAATAAACCAAACAAATATGGATTAAAAATAATGTATCTCTGTGATGCAAAGACACATTATTTACTAAAAGCATTTATATATTCCGGTAAACACATATCTCCTAATCCAAGAAAATTGGCAGATCCAATTTTGAACATCTTACAACTTCTCCAACCAATTATACACAGTAACCGTAATATTACCGGCGATAACTGGTTTTCGTCAATAGAACTTGCAACAGAACTAAAAACAAATCAGTTTGACATTTACAGGAACGCTACGTTAAAATAAAAGAGAAATACCAAGTGAATTTGTACCTAATGAAAATCGCCAAGTTTCATCAACTACATTTGGCTTTACAAAAGATTTCACCATTTTGTCTAACGTTCCTAAGAAACGCTGATACAGATACAATCATTTAAAATGAAGAAGTCTTCCTAAAGTTATCTATTTCTACAATTCAACAAAAGGTGGGGTAGATAGTTTCGACCAAAAATGTGCCTGTTATAATGTGGGTCGTAGAAGTAGACGTTGGCCCTTGATTTTATTTTATGTGACGGTCAATTTAATGGGCGTTAATGCAAGTGTTATCTATAAGAGCCCAAATAATGCATTTACAGAATGTCAAGCATTTATTATCTCTGTTGGAGGAGATTTCGTAATGGACAATTTAAAAAACAGGATCACAATACAAACAATTCCAACAGATCTTCGGACATTGATCAAACTTCACATTGGCATAAATATGGCAGCTTCAGGGGGTATATTCCCATGGACAAAACAAGAAGGCATTGTTACATATGTCACAATGATAACAAATACCCACAGAAATGTTCAGTGTGCCAGAAAGGTATTTGTAAATCCCATAGTGTCAATACTATCAAATGCTTGAATTGCAGTGACTAAAAGTTTTTAATGTATATTTATTTATTTTGTTTTCTTTTATTGCAAATGGCACGAGGGAGTTATTTCATGTTTTAATTTTTTTTTACATTCATTAAAATGTCACTATTTTTTATAATTTTACAGGGTGCGGCAGAATGACCTCTCCGATTTTAGTTGGAGATAGCTGGTATCGGAGTGGGGGCGGCGCAGTTGTGAGTGCGTCGGGGCACGGCTACACACATGCCGTTTCCAGTCTGCATCATGGCTTGGTTGGGAATGCACCGCGCGTTCGTCGTCGGGAAGTTCATTAGAAATGGCGGTTCGCCAATATTGACGCAGCGTGCCTTTCGCGCTTGGGCGACATGACCCCGTTCCTGATAAGAAAACCATTGGTGGTTGGGTGTCAAACTTCAGAGAGACAGGTTCGGCATTAAAAAAGAAACCTCCTGGCAGACTTCGAACCGTAACAGGACCGGAAAATGTGGCCGCTGTCAGAGCTTCGGTTGAGCAGTCACCTCGGTGATCTGCACGAAAACTCGCGGCAGCGATGCAGTTATCTGACCGAAGTGTTTGCAGAATTCCACACCGAGATCTCAAAATGCATTCTTGCAAAATTGCAGTTACACAGGAATTGTCTGAAACGGATTGGGAAACCCGTAGAACTTTGTGCCAACAGCTTCGAAACCTTCGTCGCGGAAACGTTTGGATCTTTACGCATAAAGCTCATTTCCACCTTTCAGGTATGGCCAATAAACAGAATTTCCGTTACTGGGCAGAAAGTAATACTCGAGAACTTTACCAACGCGCACTCCACAGCCCAAAGGTTTCGGTATGGTGCGCTGTTCACGAATTTGGAGTATGGGGTCCGTACTTTTTTGAAGAGAATCGTGTCACTGCAACGGTGACTTCTAATCGCTATTGCGCATTACTGGAGAATTTTCTCCGGCCCAGATTGGCTGATCTTTATAATCAACATGGTCAAGAAAATGTGTGGTACCAGCAAGATGGCGCAACAGCCCACACATCTCGTCGTTCACTTGAAATTTTAAGACAACAGTTTCCTGGACATGCAATCTCCTTGCGTGGCGACATTGGCTGGCCTCCTCGTTCTCCAGATTTGTACCCGTGCGACTTTTTTCTGTGAGGCTATCTTAAGTCGAAGGTATACCAACGTTGTCCACAAACTTTGAATGCACTTAAGGAGGCGATAACCCAAGAAATTGCTACGATTCCCCCTGAAATGCTACGTCGTGTAATGAAAAGCTGCCGAGAGAGGTTCAATCAATATATCGATAATGGAGGCCGCTACTTGAGTGATGTCATGTTTAAAACATGTTAATTTAAAACTGCGTTGTACATACTTTTCAGAAATATATATAGGTTTGTTTTGCATCTTTGTTGGTTAGGTTTTTATTAGAGTTCCAAATGAGGGAGGTCTTTCTGCCGCACCCTGTATAATATTAGTGGGTCACCCATGATCCATCATACCTTAAGAAGCTAAAAAAGTCACCGTACCAGTTAAGGGTTAAACCACCTGAAAATCTGGATCCTTGACAGAACATAGTTTCCATAGGCCTGCTGAAGTTTTACCAAAGTTTCCGTCGCACTGTGCCCAATTATGAAACAAAACTTGATAAGGCACCGTTGCTTGAAATTGTTGTCATTAATTTCAGAACGCACTAAAATACGGTTTACGTAAAGAATTGCTACGCAGCACCAAGCGAGTCTAGGGAGTTCAAACTCACACTAAAGACGCACCAGATATTGATCTTCATTCCTTCCAAAGGGGAAGCCGACAGTATTACCAGATCCAACGCCAAGCCACCAGTCTCATTACTTTATTTATGCACCTTATACATAGCTGTTATTACGTAGAGGAATATCAGAAACGGGAATATATTTTTTCGATTTTAAAAATAAATGTCTCATCGTTCTTAAAACTCAACATTATATGTAACATTCTTCATTATTAACGTGTCATAATAATATTTTCCGTTATATTCAACTCCTCTATATTATAAAAAATCAATCAAGTTCGATATGGAATGATCGATGATCCACATGCCAGCGACCTATATTTACAAAGTGTCGGAAAGAAATCCATTTGACAATCGGAAAATGGTTTTATTGCCACGCTATTACATAAATATTAGTTCTGGTGCATTTTTCTGACAAACATTTCGAATGTCTGCTATTAGATAATCGATTTTTACTGTCGAACAAATTAGGTATTTTTCTTTGCGGTCTGTTAATTTTTTCAAAGTATTGAATATTCGAAAAGGTTTGTTTTTACTGTATTACATGATCATTTTTATTTTAAAATAGCCAGGATAATTTCAATTAAAATATTGTTTTTATCATCGGAAATATCCAACACATTCATTTACCTATTCTAATACATTTTGGAATTGCACAACAATTTAAATTGTATCTTGCGCAATCTGTCTTCGCTTTAGGGCGGTTCTATAATACAACAATATACCAGGTAAAAACTATACTTAGAATAAAATTTGAAACGCCCGTTCTCTCAGAACGGAAAATTCAAATTTTGTTCTAAGTATAGCTTATAGCTGGTACATCCTTGTATTATAGAACCGGCCTTCAATTCAACAAGCATGCGGAATAAATGTCTACAACAGAAAATAAATTTAAACTCTTTGAAGATCATTAAATGTACAGGGTGTCCCATAACTTACTCGCGATATAAAAAACTGGTGATAGCAGAGATCAAGATCAGAGGATTTTATCATTAAAAATATACAGGGTGTTGAAAGTGAAACAAAATTTTCGAAAAATTGAGCTAATTTAAACACGGTTAAAGATATCAGGTTCAAAATCGGGGCAGTTGGGTTTTCAAAGGCGACAAATCCGAATTTGGCACTAGCTTGAGCCTAGTTCGCAGAAGGCGTTTGTTACCTTTGTGAGGAATTAACTCGCTCATATTAAAGCTGGGAATATTTCGACTTCACCTTGGCACCTTTCGTATTTTGGCACTCTTGATTAATATCGATATCTGACGCCGTTTGTGAGATATTCGTGTTCGAATATTGCGTTGCACATTTTGTCGAAGACATAAGAATATGCAATTCACAAACTGCGCCTTGAATGTTATGTTATGTGTGCAAATTGTTACTTAATGTGTACAAATTATTACGTCTCGATGACAACTCTCATTATTTTCTATCTCTTCTATTTAACGTATTATTTTCTATCTCTCCTATTTAACGTAGGTGGAAAAAGTTTCTCCAATCTTGAGTTGGTATTAAATAATTTGCAAAAAATGTCCAGACTTAATCAGTTCCCGAACCGTGATTTTTGAGATATGCTCTGCGTTTAGACACAAGTAAATTACAATAGTCGTGCTGTAGTTACAAGGTATAAACAGCTCCACACAATCAGAATAATCCCATATCGACAAATTTTCAATCAGTTAGGCGAAACAGGTTCGTTTTATTACATCAATCCTGGTAGACGACCGAAATGTATAACGGTAGAACAGAAAAGGACATTTTGGTTAGTATCACGGAAAATCCTAAACTAAACACTAGCCATTTGGAGGCAGCCATAGGAATTAGCAAATCTACCGTTTCAACACTTCTCCATAAAGAAAAATTGTATACCATTTTTCACTTGTTCGTTATGTATTGCTACAAGATTTGCCGGCTATGGGAATATCACAGTTGATTATCAATTCATACGGTAACATTGAAAAAACGGATGTCATATTACAAGAAGAACTGATAAGAATAAGCACTAACGAATAATTTAAGGTACAGTTCAGAAAGGGATATCAGCAATACAGTCTTCAGAGATACATACATATTACTTATTCTGTATTATAGACTATCGCGAGAAAGTTTTTAATAGATTTTCCATTTTCACATCTCGTGGAAAGGGAATATAACAATTTTTTAATTTGTTATCTATCACTTTTATTAATAAATTTTAATAATAAAAGTGATAGATAACAAAGTAAAAAATTATTTTATTCCTTTTTAAAAAATGAATTATCACAAAGTAACGGACAAATCAATCAATAATTCGTGAAAACGGGTTTCAGCGAAGTTGTCAATCTTCTTACAAAAAAAAGAGAAACAAATTGTAAATCACTGACCGAGGAGATTTAAGGTTAAACCAATGTTGAAGCCAAAATGTTGAAGCCAAATGTTGTTAATTTGTTATTAAAGCATTTTTTGTGTAGTTATTTTATGTAATAATTTTGCTAGATTTTCATTTTGTGTCTTTATAATTAATAAATGTATAACACAACATGTTTTTTGTAGTTGTTCACTTTATAGTTAAATCTATCAAAGTTAGTAGCACTGTGTCAGCTGTCAAAACACATTTGAAATTCAATTATTCTATTGGAACCTTTGGTGTGAAATACTAATCTTGCAGAGATTTACCACTAAACACCATATCACTTTTTTTGAACTTCTCGACGCACGTTTCGCTAACCATGTTAGCATCATCAGAAGATGATTTAATCGACATGGTTAGCGAAACGTGCGTCGAGAAATTTAAAAAAAGTAATTTGGTGTTTAGTGGTCAATCTCTGCAAGTTTAACATTGCAAGTTAATGAATTTGTAAAAATTAGAAAGGCAGGAGACATCTGCTGTAGAGCAATGAAAAAATATAATCTCTTAATTTTTAACATTAGATTCCAAAAGGCCATTTCTGTAAATAATTATAATGAGACCTAAGTGGGTAAACAAAAGCGATTATATCTCCAAAGATAACAAGGATGGTAAGTGAACAAAGACAAAATGCACAGAAATACTAGTGCTTGTTACAGCCAGCATTGTTCCGGCGATAAATTACTGTTTTTGCCGGCGTGTAATAAACCGTCAAATAAGAAAGAACTAAAAACTATTCTAAAAACTATCTTTCTTGAAAATTATTTTAAAAAATATAATTTTAAAAATGCCGAGAAATCTATGATATTATATCTAAGGTTTTATTAGATATATTAGATCATACAATTATTTGTTTCGATATACAGGTGTGAGGAAAAGTACTTTCGAAAATTTAACCAACGATTCTTTACATAATTTTGAAAAAAAGACTCTTTAAAATATATGTTCAAAATTTCCAAAAAAAAAATTGTTCAAACTATTTCCGCGGAAAACAAGTCAAAACTTTTTGAAATTTTCTTAATAATTGTCAGCGCTGCATCGTCATACGTTAATTCTTAACATAATTATTTTTTTTTGATTTCATTGGCATTTTAAGGTATTATTTGATAACAAAATGTAATTTTTTATAGCCTTTCATTCCTTACATTTTAGGATAATTTTGATTTATTTTGTTACAAAGAAAAGGAAAACCAACACATTATTGTAGTTTAATGTCATATCACGGGCGTAGCCAGGGGGGGGGGGGTTGTTGTTTCAAACCCCCCCGAAATAAGCCAAATATTACCTAATATTATACCGACAAAATACGAGGAGTGAAGAGAGTTAAATTATTACATTTAACTTACTAAATTTACTTGAGTTATTACAATTGAATTATTATTTTTGACAAGTATCTCGCCTACCCCGAAATCTAGTTTGGAATGCCTAGATATGTGCTATAAAAACCTTTATCATAATATTTACAAATATTTACACATTACTACAAATCTTGGCTACCATTCCTGTATCCACTGCTACCCCAGAAAGGTCTTTCTCGAGCCTAAGGAGACTGAAAAACTATTTACTAAATACTACAAGTGAAAACAGACTTAATGGTTTGGCTCTCATGAACATTCTCTATGGAACAGAAATTCATGCAGATGAAGTAGTGGATATATTTAAAAGAAAAAGCCGAAGATTTCTTCTTTAATGGTTTTAGATTTAGCGCAGAGGAACGAAATTAATTTAACCATTTCATTTAAAGTTAAGAACTTTATAAATATGTCGTAATTTTTCCGATGAACATATAGATATTAAATTTCATGTAAGTATATTTTTATTGTTTTATTTACTTCAAACTAACCCCCCCCCCCCCCCCCCCCCCCTCCCAAAACTAAATCCTGGCTACGCCCGTGTGTCATATTAACCCATTTTTGACCATTGGTGCGTGTACGCACCAACCTACTATTTAAATATAAAACTACAGGAAAGAGTATAATATGATTCTGTAAGTGGGACCAGAATGGTAGCTGCATATGGCCGAAAACTGTTTCCGGTTGGGAGTGGCGTAGGGCACCATAAATAAAAACAAGAAACTGATAAAAGTTTACAGTTGTTTAAAACAATAAATTATTGTATAATTATCGTTATTGTATTAAATTAATGAAGATTTACTAGATACGGCAGAAAAATGTAAAAATTTAAAAAAAATTATTTTTTTCAAAGCGTAAAGTGTTTTTTATGTGGCCAATACGACAAAAAGTTATTAAGAAATTAAAATCCCTTATCATAAAATCATATAATTTCCAAAAATTGGTTAGGTAATCAGTTGCATCTTGCACCGAGTTGATGTTCATATTTAAATTAGGTATATATATATATATATATATATATATATATATATATATATATATATATATATATATATATATATATATATATATATATATATCATATATATATATATATATATATATATATATATATATATATATATATATATATATATATATATATATATATATATATATATCATATATATATATCATATATATATATATATATATATATATATATATATATATATATATATATATATATATATATATATATATATATATATATATATATATATATGAAAATAGTCAATAAACAAAAAAAAACTTGAGTATGCATTCATTTTCACAACAACCTAAAAAAAGGTAACTTTCAGTAGAAAATGGTATAAAAGATGTTTATCAAAATGATAAAATAAAAATATTACATATTTTAAACGGTCCACTTTAATAGTTGGAACAGCATTTGGTAGTAGTCTCACTTTTACCTTAGATGTTCGATCAAAATGATGGAAACTGTGTTCAATTTGGATCTTTAGGAAACCTTGAAAAACGATAAACTGGTTTAACAACATGAAATCCAAATCAAAATGGAAGTAGTATTTACATTTATTAGAACAATAATTTTTATAAGATAAAAAAGAAGGATTGTAAAAGAAGGTAACACTCTGTAACATTATTAGTTATATGTTATAGGTTCTTTATATGAGTAAAGTAACATGTTTGATATGTACCAAACAAAAACTAAAAAATAATCTGAATTTTTAAGGCCCAGTATCTCAGAAAACTAAACGTTTTAGAACATAAGTAAAAAAATGAAGTTCTAAAAAAGATAATCACTATATTGAATAACATTATTATTATATTATTTTACCTAAATCAATCTGACTACGCCTATGCATGCCAGGCGATTTGTTGACTTCATATTCTTAAAATTTAATTCAAACAAATTTATTTTTTTTATTTTTAAACAATTGAAATTTAGAATTAAAATAGTTACCTATGTAATGTTACTTCTGAATTTTTATTTTTTCGTGTCAGGGACCAATGACAAGACGCAAAACTAACCATATATTGTGCATTTGCCTTACTTCCGATATTATTGTTTTTAAGTATTAATATTTATTTACTCTAGAACACACAAAAACATTATTTCAGTATACTTATTCGGGACTTATTATTGATTAAAGCACACTAAAATTGCTCAAATCTACTATTAAACTCCTAAGCTGTTGAAACCAATTACCAAAATTCTAAAACAATGAGTCATCTGTGGTGTCTCAAGTCTGTTAGTTTTATATTCAAAGAATCTACTAAATATATTTTTAAGGTTGTCGTAATATTTTCTATATACCGAACATTCCATCGAAAAAATAATGTTTACCAGCCATGTTTTTCATTATGTAGTAATTATCATAACTTCTACTAACAGCGCGGACATATAAACAATGAGGAATAAAATATATTTATAGCTTACATATTATGTGTTTATATACATGACATTTTTACTAAAGTACTCTAAAGTAATATGGCATACCTGAAATATCTCGGATATTTTCCGATAACAACAACTTTGATTAAAAATAATAGTGGTGCGTCTACGCACAATTGGCGCAATATACGAACAAAAAGTAAACATACGGAAGGGATAATTTCATCACATTTATCAGTCAATTACTACCATTGCGTACCAATAGTAGACTTTTCTTAAATTCTGCCTCACTACATCGCCCATTTACTCAGTTCTACTTTAGTTGCTAGATAGAACAGTTTAAATTTATATTGTTCAGTGCAAACGATAAATGTTTAGTGAAATGGCCGGGACAAAAGTTTTTAACGCAAAGAGAATTCGAAGAGGCAATGGAGGAAATTATGGATGAACTGGAAGATCATGGTAAGTGATGTACTTTTATTTCATGGGTGTGATAGAGTTTACGCTTGTTTTTCTTTTTCAGAAATATGTGTATTGAACGCTATGTACATTCAGCCAGATGTTGATGAATTAATTGATGAAGAGAATATTGATGAAAACGAACTATTGAATGAAATACCACGGGACAGGGAAGTCACCGGTACACTGGAAATAGATGTTGAAATTGACGATTATTCATATGATAAATCTGACAAAGAGCTTCTTTCAGAAAAAAGAAGAAAGCTTGTACAAAATGCGGGTACAAAAATGAAAAGATCCTAAGTGGAAGAAAATGGAAATAACGCACATTCGGTTGCCTGTGTCAAATGAAGGAGAAACCTTACAAAATCTAAAAGAGTCTTTGGAACTAAAAGCACCATAGGATTTTTTTTCTTTTTTTTTTGACTCAAATATGTAATATCTATTTTTCTCTTATTTATTATTCTCGAGATAATAATCATTTAGATTTTAGTTTCAACTGAAAAATTTTCTTGGTTTTATATTTTACCATAAACTGATATTTACTGGAGTAAAGACAAGACAAAGGTGTGTGATATTGTACAAAAATGTATGAGTAGAAACAAATTTAGAAGTATAAAAAAAACTTGCATTTGTCAGACAACGCAAGTCTATACAAAACTAATAAATATGCCAAACGGCGTCAATTTTTTGACGCTATGAACATTCGTAACAAGCAATTTGGAATATTTTCACACAACATTGCTATTGACGAGCAAATCGTACCATATTTTGGTAGACATTCATGTAAACTTATTTTTTATAAAAGGAGAACCCGTCCGATTTGGGTTCAAGTTGTGGGGTCTCTGCTCATCTGATGGATACCTCTACACATTTATACCATACAAAGAAGCAAATGCTGAGAAAGAAACATCTCCTTATGGATTGGGAGGACAAATATTTTTTAGATCTTTTGACCGCATTAGAAAACCTACTACACCATTATTTTTTGATAACTATTTCTCATCTTATACATTATTTGATAAATTACATAAAATGCAATATTTTGTAACAGGTACCATAAGAGACAATAAGACAACTAAGTGCCCTTTAGAAAAAGCAAATTCGCGGGAAAAAAGAAAGGGGTGCCTATGATTTTGGTGTTGAAGAAATACAGCTAAGCCTTGTCAGATGGAAAAACAATTCATTTGTTACTGTCGCTAGTAATTATTTTTCTATGATACCTTTAGCAAAAACTAAAAGATACAACCGAAAAGAGCGCAAAGAACTACAAATTTTACAACCTGATGATAAAGCAATACAATTCCAACATGGGAGATATCGATCTTCATGACAATGCTATTCATAATTATAGAACAAGCCTTAGAGACAAAAAATTACGGTGGCCTTTATTTATAAATAACTTAGACAACATTATAGCTAGCTGCTGGAAGTTCTACCGTAGAGTAAATAATTCCAACATCTCAACATAACGACTCATCTAGAATTCAAATCTTATTGAGCAATACGTCTTTTGAAAAGGGATGATGTTACTGCAGACAAATCTACTATCGGAAGATCTCCAAAAGAACCTGTTGTGAATAAAGTTAGGCTTGGCAGAGTAGGATATGATAATAAAACATCCTGAAAAGGCAAGACCGAGATTTAAACAGTGCAAAAATCATACTGTTTACCTTTATCATAAATATAAAGTTCATCTTCACACTGATTATTTTGAAATTTTTCTTAGAATTAAATAATAAATAAAAGTTTATATTAATTAAATATTAAATTAAATATTTAAAATATCGAGTCACTATTGATCACCATTTGATTTTATGAAACCTGGCTCCACTTTTACCAATTTTCTCGAACACGTTGAAAACATCTTGACATGCATGTTTGTCTAATCTGGTCGACAGCAGCAAAAAATACGTTCTTCTTAATACAAATTTATCTGTAAATAAGAAGCATATCATGATATTCGCGTACAGAATACATTTTTGATTTTAAATTGAATTTATATACATGTTTATATACATTGAAACAATTTTTGTCGCAATGTTGGTTTGCGACGTTGACATTTCGATGTTGGCTGATCTATGACGTGATTTTTAATTTTTTAAAAATTGTTTCAACAATGTTCATTAGCTTATTTGTAGCTTATTCGTTAAGCAATAACTAATTAATAATTTGCCAAATATAATTTTACACATATTTACTTAAAACATTAATTCCTATCATAGCTCTTCAATTATTGGCTTAATAATTTTACAATTTTTTTCTACATATGCCACAGTCAAACTATTAGTCAGCTCGTTGTTTGCTTGTTCAGCAAAACACAATCGAATTAAATATGTTGATCGATATTCATCTGTTCTCTAATATGTATCTGATAAAAACACCATTAATTTTTCGAAGATTTCGCCATTACCGAACTTTTCCGGCAAATAAATGGAGCGAAATCTAAGTGGTGAGACAGACATGATTAGAGGTACAATGATAAGAAGGTTAGGCGGTGGGCAAAAGGCGAAGTCTAAAGATAAAGGAAGGCATGTTTTAGTCGAGCATTGTTTTGGTGATAAATGAATGTTTTCTCTGGGCAAGATTAAACCATCAAATAAGGAAAATACTAAAAAGTTTGTTAATCTCTTTAGTGCCGGATTTTCGCGAAAATCCCTGAGCTTATTTGTCAGAACTAGATTTTTGTACCTGGCAAGCGAATAATATTTTATAAGGAAATATTTTCCATAAAAATTACAAACAATTCTCTCTGTGATAATTAAGAATTTGTTCATCAGCCTTAAATTGTTACACACTTATTGTATCGTCCAGGGATGGAACGGATTTTTTCTGTATTATCCTATTTTTACAGTACAATGTGTCATAAGTCATACATGTTTAGTTTTCGAAAAGCCTGGTATGGTTAAAGTGAAAGGCCCATCCTGATAATCTCTAAGAGATCGTAATTATTTGCTGAAAAATTAGGTTTCATCCGCGGGCGTAGCCAGGATTTAGTTTGGGGGGGGGGGGGGGGTAGTTTAAAGGAAATAAAACAACAAAAATATACTACTCGACAAGAGATGGCGTGCGCAACGTCTACTAGTTCGGATATATATTCAATTCAAATGTAATCATTTAACTCTCTTCACTCTTCGTATTTTTTCGGTATAATATTAGGTAATATTTGGCTTATATCGGGGGGGGGGGCCTTTTGAACCCCCAAAACCCCCCCCTTGGCTATGCCCGTGGTTTCAACATATACTATTATATGCCGTTCTCCTGCCAGATACCTTCATTCTATAGTTCCTAAAGCCTACTGAACGGTGTCTTTAGATTTTGGTTCAATACCTACTATATTAGTGTGGCAAAAACAGCTAACTGTGATATGATCTTTCAGTTCTCTCTAAATCATTGCCATCACCGCATTTTACCACTGGCACCTATCAGCTATCCTGATAACACTATTAGACAAGCTAACCATATATGAACAATCCAAATCTTGTCTTGGTCTCTAACTTAATGGGGCATATCCCTTTAGACTCCTCAAAATGAGGCATTTGGCAAAATGAGGCAGAAATATTTTTAAAGGTGATAAAATAATTGTATCATTTTAAAGTTTTTACATCATTTTATTTGATCTTTGAAGGGTATAAAATTATTATTATTATATTTTTATATAAAATAAGGGCTCGGTAAATTTTTTTTCGTGTGTCTCTGGCGGGAGGTCCAAAAGTGCTACACTCATCACTCTATTTCAATTTATCTGAAACAAAAAAGAAACATTTCTTTCTGTTTCTGAAATATGCAAAAAAAGGATGAACCTATAAAACTATAAAAAATATTAAATTAAAAATGAATTAAGCTTTAAAACAAAAGATGTTCAAAGATTGTACTATTTTTTCGACCTTTTTATCCGAAAAAGTAGTTTATTTACAAAAAATCTTTAACACTTTAGATACATCCTTCAGATAATGATATAGAAAAAAACCTCCAAAAATTTCAGCCAAATCGATCAATAACTTTTTAAGTTACAGAGCGAGCAGTTTTTGAAAACACAGTATCGAGATAATCGCATTTAAAGTTTCAGTACGATAAAACGATTCGTTTTAGTGACTTACCGATAAATTAGCGATCCCCGGTGCATATAATCGACCTTCAGCCTCTACGAAAAGCATTTTTTTTTCAACCTGCTGCTGTTTTCGGGCTGAACGAGCTGCTTTAGTCTCGGAAAGACTCATCCGGTTGGTTCGCGCCTTATCGGTGGTTTCGGCGAAACTTTGGCATTGGTGTCAATAATTATACTTGCACTATACTTACAAATACACTTGCACTATCACTTGTACTTGACCCGAAACTTTCCCCGTATTTATCAGTAAATTTTCGAGCGATAAGAACATAAAAAAGGCATATTAAATAATATAAAAAGCACTGGAATGTCTACACATCGTATTAAAAATAATCATTTTATAGATATAAACAATGTTAATTTATTATATTCAGAAAAGAAAAGTAAAAAATTAGACTTACTAGAAATATTGGAAATAAAAATGTCCTTAACAAATGGTCATATAATAATCACGAATAACCAGCTACATTTCCAAAACATCCCGGTAATAGAAAAGATTATATTGTAATTGAATAACCCGGTTTTTACCTGCCGATATTTACAACTTAGCATCTAAGGTTTGGATGCGCATTAGTCTAACGGCCTACCGCCTCAGAGCTCATTCGAAGCAGTGCATTCGTCGTGCTAACATCGGTTAAGTACTGTATATTCGCAAAACTCTTCGTTCTCTGTCTCTGTTATATAGTGACTCACTGACTCTTTCGTTTGCGCATCTCAGAGGCCAAGATGTTAATTAAGCTGTCTGGATCGCGATATGCTTGTTCCGGCGCGCTCGACTGTATGTGCGATAACTCCGTATATATTTAATATGTTTATTTTTCTCTTGCCAGTGTACTCTCAATATATTATATGTTCGAAATATGAAAAAAATAGATTTTTTGAAATTTCTAAATGGATTTCCCCCCTTAAATTCCGAAATAAAGCTCGTAAGCCCTTCGCACAAGGTGAGCTATTTACGCATTTAATAAAAACTCTTGGCATTATTTATGCACTGCCTAGACATTTTATTTAAAACTAATCGCAGTCAAAATAAAATAAAGCAATAAATTACGCAAGACTCAAAAATTGCTACTTAGGATATAGGAAATACTATACATACTACTAATGGACGCAATATGTAAAAATTAGTTATAACAAGTTATCTTCATCACTGCACATACGCGCCGGTAGTTGAAAAGACTGTATATTGCAGAATTAAAATTTGCGTTACAGAAAATCTATGGGTAATAAAAAAAATGTGTTCATTGAATTGTTTTCGCCCCATTAAATTATACCATAAACACCCAGAAATTTCTATATTACAAATACTGTGTGTATCAGTGTTATTTTTTTCTAAATAAATAAAAATTATTAGTTTTTCAAAGTTGTCACTGCGGAACCTTCACTGTCTGTAAATGGAAAGGTGTTAATCAAACATGACTAGAAAAACAAACATGATTCGAAATGTATGTAAATGGTAGTAAGGCCGGTATGCGAGCATTGTTGCAGTCTAAAAATAAATAAAATCATGTTTTAGTCGAGCTTTGTTTGGGTTATAAATGAGTGTTTTCTCTGATCAACATAAAACCACCAGACAGAAGAAAACTAAGAAGTTTGTTAATGCTTTTCACGCGAGAAATGCGACAAAATTCTTGGCCTTGTTGCGAAAACGCATTTGACTTAGTCCAATATTGAGGGCGACGTGGACCAAAAAAAAGTCTAGGATGTTACATTGTTCTCTTAATACACGTAAAGTTTTATATAAAGGGTTCAGGGTTCCCACTTTGAGAAAGTAATAATCTTTGCCCACGAAGCGCACCACTGGCTCAATGGTTTTGCGAATAAAAATAACTGCAGGATTTGGGCTAATGAAAATCCTTAAGTGATTCCTCATCCTAGGAAAGTTACTGTTTGATGATATTTTTAGACTGAATGGGTGATAGAGCCATATTTTGTTGAATACATTGATGGAAATAGTCTTACGGTTTAATAATGAATACTTTGGAAATCTTTGGTTTGAACTGGTAAACGTAGATATGAAGAAAGTTTCTTTTCAATAAGACTGTGCGACTTGTGACACATCTTGCCACACAATCGATTTATTGTAAGAAAATTTTCCTGGACGCGTTATTCCCGAAATTGCAACGTCAACTCACCACCAAGATCCATGGGACCAATCTCACGTCTTTATTTTTCACGATTATATGTTAAATCCCTCTAATAAATAAGCCCCAAGCAATTCTTGGCCTTAAACGAAACGTGTTTTACTGCCGTACACCTCGTTCTATATATATATATATATATATATATATATATATATATATATATATATATATATATATATATATATATATATATATATGTACATACATATGTTCGGCCTAATGTCCTCCGCCACTATTTCTGACAAAGCGCATTCTAGGGTCTCATGTCCACAATTTTTCGAGTTATGTTGGGTTCCAAGCTGAATTTACATGACGTATACGAATCAGCAGTGGAGCGAGTAGTAAACTCCAGAAATTGGTATTAATGTGTTTACAATTAATAGTTTAAGAAGGCAGACGATTTGAGCAGCATAACATACTTAAGACCTTATATATCTCGTATGGTCCGACTTTTGAAATTATAATTAAAGAATTTTGTGTGGAAAAACTGTGTGCATGTACATGTACGTATATGTATGTATATGTACAAGCGTTGCTTTAATATTAAACCTTCCACGATGATTTACAATATTATTGCGACACAGGTTTACAGACTAGCATGCAAGATCACAGATGCTCATATATATATATATATATATATATATATATATATATATATATATATATATATATATATATATATATATATGCGTCTCACGGAAAATCGGACTTTTTTAAAATAGCTAATTCTAATGGCGCCATCTTTTGACAGGGCCATCTGTTCGAATAAGCGTTGGAAAGGTGCTTCCTTGACTGACGTTCTAACAAAATTTCATGACATTTGGATCATTAGAAATCAAGTTATCGCGCTAAAAGTGTGTTTATGGCATCGGTAGAAAAATGAGCATCTGACAAAGACCGAATATTAAGTTTTATTTTAAATTTGTGAAAACATTCCCCGAAACATTTCAATTAATGAAACAACTTTATGGTAAAGATTATTTATACCGTGGCAGAATTTACGAGTGGTCTAAACGATTCAAAGGAGTTAGTGAGGACATCAATTACGACGAACATCCTGATCCGAAAATGTTCTGCTCGATCCCGACTGATGACGGCTTAAGACTGGAACCGAGTCTCGGGAGACGCTTGCTAACGTTTGATGACGACTAAAGAAATTGGCAAATTTTTGAATAGAGCACGGAAGAAATTTCCTTGTTTTTTAAAAAGGTGTTTTCTTATTGTTCCACTAAAAAATCTTGTATTTTTGTATTTTGTCAGGTAGAGAAATTTTTCGAAGGACCCTCGTATTGTAATAGTAGTCAAACTGGCCACCGAAAAAAATCTATAATTTTCATGTATGTCAGCAAAAAAATATCATTAAATTTCCAAATTTGTCGCCATAACCGACCCCTTTCTGTTAATAGATCGAACGAAATCTAAGTGGTGAAACAAATATGATTCGAGTACAATGATAGCAAGGTCGGAATACGGACAAAGACGCAGCCTGAAAAGAAAGAGAAGCCTGTTATAGTCGAGCATTGTTTTGGTGATAAATGAATGTTTTCGTTGGCCTAGATTAAACCATCAAATAAGAAAGAACTAAAAAGTTTGTTAATGTCTTTAGAGCTGAATTTCCGACAAAATCCCTAAGCTTGTTTGCCAGAGCTTAGTAATTAAGCCTGAAACGAGAATAATATTTTTGCATTGCAACTAAAATCGGTATAACGCGTTTGACGCCATTATCATACAGTTTTTCATTAATAGTATTCTTACTTCATAATAAAATATAGAAAATTTTAAAACGTGGAGAAGTTGTTTTTATTGAATATATTTATCGTTATAGAATTGGATATTCTCGAAGGTTTAGATTTTCATGTTTATAATAAAATAATAGTTAATATATTTTTCAAAAACATAAGGAAGAAATCTAATTTTCCAAATAATTAAAATATTTCAAATTATTATACAATTACGATTTAATGCCATGAGTTTGGAAACCTGAATTTTTATATATAACATATAAATTATAATTGTGATCAATTCTTCTGTTGGAACCTTTGGTGTGAAATACTAAACTTGAAGAAATTTACCACTAAACACCAAAACGTTTTTTTGAACTGCTCGACGCACGTTTCGCTAACCATGTTAGCATCATCAGGAGATGATTTAATCTAATTCTAAAACTAAGCTATGTTCTATTTATATGAAAACCATACCTAACGAAGCGTGTAAAAATCATGAACGGTGACGAGTACTAAGCCTTACATTAATAATTGAAAAAGTTGACTGAAAGGAAAGGAAGGTATCTCGAAGTGGTGGTGGTTTTTCTGAAAATATCAAAATCTAACATATTTTTATTATTTCTACTGACTAACACTTCCAGAAATGGTAAACTATCGTTGTTTTCGAGTTCATGCGTGAATATTATATTTTGGGATTTACTATTTAGGTTCTTAATAAAATCATCTAAATTTTAATTTTTTGAATCGAAAATGGCAAAAATGTCATCCACATATATTAACCATACCTTTGGAAAGTAACTGAATTCACCTTTTGCCTCGGTTTCAAATTTACTCATAAATAAGTTGGCTAAGAACGGTGACAGAGGATTGCCCAATGCCATTCCTTCTTGTTGTACATAAGTAACTTGTAACATAAGTTCAGAAAAGTATTGAAAGAATCTTCGACTTTTGAAAAGGATCAGAACACAAAGAAATTCATGGTAATACCATTTGATGCCCAATTAACAAGAGGACTAGACAAAATTTTGAAAAAAGTGGACAATAAGGTTGTGTACAAACCATATAATAAATTAAGAGAAGTTCTGGGTAATCCAAAGGATAAAGTAGAGCAACATGAAAAGTCGGGGATTTACGAAAATAGCTGTCAAGACTGTGATCGAAGGTATATAGGGCAAACAAAAAGATCCATATTGACAGGATATAAAGAACATATTGCCCACATTAGATATGGGAGAAATGAAAAATCTTGTGTTGCCCAACATGCAATCGAACATGACCACAGTATAAATATTAATAATTTAAGACTAATTAAAACTGTGAATAATAATAGGGCTTTGGATGCATATGAAAGCATTCAAATAGAAAAATGTAAAAAAATCATGAAGCGAGATAAAGGACCGTTTCCTTTCAGTCAACTTTTTCAATTATTAATGTAAGGCTTAGTACACTTCGCGGTTCATGATTTTTACACGCTTCGTTAGGTATGGTTTTCATATAAATAGAACATAGCTTAGTTTTACAATTAGATTAAATCATCTCCTGATGATGCTAACATGGTTAGCGAAACGTGCGTCGAACAATTCAAAAAAGCGTTTTGGTGTTTAGTGGTAAATCTCTTCAAGTTTATAATTGTGATGTTAATAAAATATCCATAAATGACAAAAATTATTCAATAACACAAGGAAAATGTTTTCGTATGCTCTACGTAAAAATTACCATTAAAACGTCAATGAGCGTCTCGCGAGACCGATTTCTGGCCTTAAGCCGTTAGTCAGTTAGGTTCGAGTGGTTCAAAAGCAACTGATGTATTGACCGAGGATCTGACCATATGATATATCGGACCAAGTCGAATCTAAGCTGCAATTAAATGCAGCTCACGACATCCTGCGATTTCTAACAGTATTTTTGTCTGAAACCGTTCGTGACTCATCCCAGGCTCCATTCAGGTATCCAGTGTGCATGAAAAATGTATAGTGGGCTCGTGGAGAATATTAAAAATATTCAAAAAAGGGAATTTTTTTCCGTGTTCCACGTAAAAATTGCCCAATTTGCCAATATCGGTTTCAGACAGTAGTACTTTTGTTTTAGTTGCAGCTTATATCTGCCTTGACCTTTGAATATAAAACTAACGGGAAGGAGCCTTGTTTATGTTAATGCATGTATAAATGGAGACGGAAACGGCCATATTGAAACACCACAGATGACTCATTGTTTCGGAATGTTGGCAGTTGGTGTCAAAAATGTAGAACTTTATTAGTAGATCAATAATAAGTGCCCAATAAGTGTACTGGAATATACTCTTTGTGTGTTCTATTGTAAGTACATATTAATTGTTATTTTATTGTAAGTAAATCAATAATATCGGAAGTAAGGTAAGCACATAAAATCTGGTTAGTGTGGTTGTTCCCTGACACGAAAAAATCAAAATTCAGTATTAATATTACAAAGGTAAGTGCTTTTATATATATATATATATATATATATATATATATATATATATATATATATATATATATATATATATATCATCATCATCATCATCATCAGCCCGTATCGATCCACTGCAGGATGAAGGCCTCTTCAGCATGCTTCCAACCTTCACGGTCCTGGGCTTTCCTCTGCCACTCGGGTCCAATATACTTAACGATGTCATCAAGCGATCAAGCGGTATCCACTCCAGGATTGCCTTGGTCCATCTGTCGTCCCATCGCCTCGCTATATGGCCTGCCCATCTCCATTTCAACTGTTTTACTCTTCCAATGATGTCACAGACTTTTGTTTGTTCCCTGATCCATGGGCAGGACTTTCTGTCTCGTCTGGTAAGGCCAAGCATACATCTTTCCATTCCCCTCTGTGCCACCCGAAGTTTTTGAATTGATTGCGATGTGAGTGTCGAATCGAGTGTCTGATCGAATACTTTTCTTTTCAGGCAAAGTGGGAGTCTGCTCTTAAACACTATGTTGAGCCTACCAAATGCCTGCCAGCCACATTTAACACGCCGTTCCACCTCCCGGGCGGTATTCCCCTCCATGGAAATCCTCTGCCCAAGATATACAAAGCTGTCCACAATCTCTAAATCCCTTCCTAAAACTGAAATTCTTCTGTCCTGAGCAAAGTTATTGAACATAACCTGACTCTTTTTCAGGTTTATTTTCAAGCCAAATGGTTCGCCAGCCCTTTGCAGTTCTTGTATGCGTCTTTGCAGCTCCTCTGGGTCTTGTGAAATGAGAATAATATCATCTGCAAATCTAAGATGGTTTAAGTTTGCACCATTGATCTTTACCCCATCCTGTTCCCAATCCAGGTTACGGAATACTTCTTCAAGGCCAGCCGAGAAAAGAATAGGCGATATTGAGTCACCCTGCCGTACACCTCGTTCTATATTAATTCCCACTTCAAGATCATCAAGGTGAATTGTGGCTGTAGCTCCATCATATATCGATTCTACTAGGTTTACATAGGCTCTCTCTACACCTTGGCTAAGCAGTGCATCCATTATCGCATGCTTTGAGATGGAATCAAATGCTTTTTCGTAGTCGATAAAAGCCAAGCACAGTGGCATGGTGTATTCGTTGTGCCTTTCTGTGACCTGCTGTACAACCTGGATGTGATCCATTGTACTGAATCCACTTCTGAATCCTGCTTGTTCTCTTGGTTGTGCGTCATTCAGTTTTTTTAATATTCTTTTAGAAATTATCTTAGTGAAAACTTTGTACATCACTGATAGGAGGCTTATTGGACGGTAGTTCTTTAAATCTTCCTGTGCTCCTTTTTTATGTAAAAGGATCACTTCTGCATTTTTCCATAAGTCAGGTACTTTTTGTTCTTTGAGGCATTTTGAGTATAATTTTGCCAGTGTTTTATGTAACGTCCGACCACCAGCTTTTAGCATTTCGACAGTTACACTATCCTTTCCTGGAGCCTTGCCGTTCTTCATCAATTCTATAGCATTTGTTACTTCCTCCACTAGGATATCTGGTATTATATATTGTTCTTCCGTGGGTATTGCTGTCCCTGACTGGCTCTGATCTTCATATAACTGCGAATAAAACCTTCTGACAATCTCTAACATTTGGGTACGCGTCCTGCACACTGTGCCATCCTCACGCTTTAAAGCATATATTTGCGTTCTTTTGTTTCTCAGCTTCTGTTTAGCTTTGTTAATTCCTTTGTTTTCTTCCAGGGTTTTTTGCACTAGCTGCATATTGAATCGGCGCGTGTCCTCTCTGATACGTTTTCTTTCTATATATATATATATATATATATATATATATATATATATATATATATATATATATATATATATAAACATTAACTCAGTGTAAGATGCAACTGATTGCCTAACCAATTTTTTAAAATGATATGATTTTATGACAGAAGATTCCAAATTTTTAATAACTTTTTGTCATATTGGCCCCATAAAAGACACTTTGCTCTTTGAAAAATAGACTTTTTAAATTAATTTAAATGTTTACAGTAACGATAAGTATACAATACATGATGTGGATGTTTTTCTCCATCCACCACACTCTCGCGATTTTGCTCCATCCGACTACCGATTAATGATTGCCAACCAATCGACAATTTATTTAGATCGCTTCAAAACAGCTTAGATTGTAAAAGCGTTATTTCATCGGAAAACTTGAAAAAGCACCAGGACCACGTCTTGAGCAGCCAGAGCCCTCGCTATTAGCGCCGGATTATGCAGCTACTGAAGTGATGGAGAAAGGGTATCAAATAGAACGATACTTAATATATTGATTAAATGGAATTTTTACTTAACATAATTAATCTTAATTTATCTGAGAAAAATGGGGCGAACGTTTGAATCAATCCAATAAATATATAACACAATTTATACTGACAATTAAGGAACTACAAATAGTTTTCCGAAATTGGCTGTGGTTTTTAAATAAGCGCCCTTTTTACACTAACATTTACCAGGAGGTATGTGTGAGATATATTTAAATTGTTGTTTTTATTATAAATAATTTATTGAAAATCACTTAATTATTCTATTATAGTAATTATTTTAATTATATAAAAGTAAAAAAAAAACGTAATAAAAATAAAATGGGAGAAAAAGTATATTACACCTCAGAAATACACCTCTTATAAGACCTATTAAAGTATATTACACTTCATATGGGATCCTTGAGAACAATCTCTTTGTAGAGACCAACAGTAATCTGCAATAATCTGCAATGATATGTCTCCTCCATGACTTCTATATCATGGTGAAAGCGCTCTCCCTGCTACTCCATGCTCATATTTACTCTTAAAGCACTTATGCTTTCTAACATAATTTTAAAAATATCTTCATAATTTGACGCTCTGTGGTTACCAAGAAAATTACTTATAACAGATACGAATACGATGCTCATATTTACTCCTAAAGCCCTTAAGCTTTCTAACATAATTTTAACAATATCTTCATAATTTGACGCTTTGTGGTTACCAAAAAAATTACTTATAACACATACTAAACTTTTCCAGGCTTTAAGTTCCACAGCAGTCATGACTTTTATAAAGTTCGCATCTTTAACTAATATTTGAATTTGAAGGTCGTCAAAAATTCCAGCTTTTAGCTTTTCCATACATAACTTAGGAAATGCTCTGCAAATGTATTTAAAATATTTCCGTTCTTATCCAGTTATTTGACAAACTGTTTTATGATACCCAGCTTAATATGGAGTGGCGGAAGTATAATTTTGTCTCTACTCAGTGATGGCTTATTTACCACATTAGCTTTACCTACAATTGTTTCCAGTGATTTTGTTTTGCTGTCCCAGAGACAAATGAAGCAAGGGTATTATGTGTATCCACTTTGCTGACGATTTACCATTTTTAAATTCACAGAAACCAACTATTGATGTTCGTAGTAATTAATTTTTTCGAGAACTTATCTAATATTCTCGTATTCTTATTTGAGTTTGGTTGAATGTGCAACAATGATATATATGTATATCGGTTTCCATTGTGCAATAAAACACATTTTAAACTTTTTTTAAAGCTATAAACCCATGCCTATAAGTAACTTTTCTCTATTTCTATAACCTGTAGTTAATACTTCTGGGTGCAATAAATTAGTTTCCTTGACCCTTAACGCTAACAATTCCGATGCCCTGTTTTGAAAATTCAGATCTCGTATTAAATCCCTGAGTTCATTTTCAGGAAATAACTGTGGCGCTGACGACTCTCCTTCATATTCACATCCACTTGTACTTATCGATTATATGGAACGATACGAGTCCAAAAACATATCAATAAAAATTGATATAAACATTGATAATATAAAAAAATGAAGACATAATGTTGTTTTGATGAATTATTCAGCATTAAATTATCAGCAGTAGAATTATTTTTATCATTCTTGCTTCACGATTTTTTGGCTTAGCTATTTTAATAGACCAATGACCTTCATTTCTCACCATCGAAGTAATTTGATCGCCCAAAGGGTATGTAATTTGGCCAGAAAAATCATCAACAAATATATACTGCTGTGAATAGAAATGAATAGAAATTGCAATAGCAACAAAAAAGAGAGTTAAAGTAACAAAATTTATTTAATAAGTTATTCACAATAAGGTAGTAAAATGATTACCATTGTGGGGGGTACACTTATAAATAGCACAAGAAATCAGTACCTTGTATAACCCTCACGTGTTCTCAAGCCGGCGTGGCATTGAGCAAATCAGGTTTTGGATGGTAGCTTGGGGAATGTCAGTCCATGCCTCTTGTATACGCCGCCATAGGTCCTCCGTCGCCGGTGGATGTGAATGATGGGTGAGTCGTCACCAATTATGTCCGATACATGTTCCATTGGTGACAAGTCATGTGAACGGGCAGTCCAAGATAAAATAGGAATATTGTTTGTAGCAAAGAAGTCAAGCATAGTGCTACGTGTGGATGGGCGTTATACTGTTGGAATGTGCTTTCTGGTAACCTCCGTGAAATGGTAGCACTCCGACCTGTACAACCTCTGTCAGGTAATGTTAAGCTGTAAGTGTGCCTCGAATGCGTATGAGAGTGCTTTGTGATTCATAACTTATAACACCACATGCCATTACTTCAAGTTGTGGTGCAGTGAGTCCTCTTCCCGTTCACCCTGACGACGTCGAACGAATACCCGTCCATCATAGCTCAGGAGTGTAAACCTAGACCATCACAAAAGAAAACACTACTCCATACCTGGTCCCAATTTTGTCGCATTTAACACAATTCCAGACGACGTCAGTGGTGGGTGGGGGTCAGTAATAATCTGAATAATAGGAGTCAGGTCCAAAAGCCATCCCGCAGTAGACAGCGTGGAACAGCACTGGCAGTAAGTGAGCGATAGAGTACAACTCCTCACTATTGCAAAAAAAAACATGTGAAGTGGTTGTTGGATCCGCGATAAGCATTCGCACCAACAATCTTGCAGAATCTTGTTAATCTCTTGCAGACCCACAATTCGACCTGGTGGCATCTTTTACGACTACTAACGCAATACTGCTCACATTAGTGGTGTGAGAATACGTATCCAAAATATCCGTTAATCCGTATATTAAAAGGATCCGTATATTGCGGAATCAATCTTTAAATTCGAATTTGGATTCGGAACCAAGGCATCAAAACCGAACGCAGAACCGCCATCAGTGGGGGTTAATTTATGCCTCCCTTTCTTATTTATGATCTATGCGGCCGACGATGTTTTGTCTTTGTTTGTCTTTTCGGTTGTGTAGCGTACTGCCATTTTTTATCATTGTATCCTCTTGTCGGTACTCGTAACAATTCGGTTTAATTATATTAGTGTAAGTCTATGTCAGTAGCGTAACGTAAGGAATTAAATTAAGTTTATCTAATAATTTTAGTATGGCTCCTACACCAAAATCGATTATTTGGTCATTTTTTGGAAAATCGCCACATAAATTTTTAGGAAATTTAAAACTATACATTACAAGAAAACATGCAATCCAGTATAACGAGCATCTGAGGAAAGAACATCCCTCGGAAAACGCTAATCAGATTCAGCAAACACTCAACCAGAATACATCTCAAAGTCACACCATTGAATCGGACTTGCAAATGAAGTGGAAATATTACCAGCTGCTAGTAATTCATCAATCAGTGATGATATGCTTTCCCGATTGACCACTTCCAGAGTTTCGACTTCTTCAAACTAAATTACAAAACACAGACGTCAACTTAAGCTGTTCGGTGGAAAAAACTCAAATGTATTGTTAGAAGGCCAGAAAGATATATGCGATTTAAACCTTTTAAAGTTAATAGTGAAAGATTTTCAACCTCTGTCTATTGTAGAAAATTCAGGATTTTGGGAATATAGCAAAACATTAAATCCAGCCTATCAAGTTTCTAGTAGAAATATATTGATGAACAATCTTCTGTCAACAAAAGATTTAGAAGAAGTTGCAAAATTAAAATCTATACTGCGTGAAGTGAAATACGTTTCATTAACTACAGATATTTGGCAGTCAGATAACAACATATCATATCTATCACTAACTTGCCATTTTGTGCATGATATGACATTAGATTCACGAGTACTAAGTGTAAAAGAAATGACTTCTTTCACCATTGTGTTCACCACACAGGACAAAATATTGGCGCTGATATATCTGTCCTTTTAGCAGAATGGAATCTTGATGCCAAAATTGTCACTATTGTTTCGGACAATGGCGTCAATATAAAAAATTCCATTACAGTACATTTACGCAAATATCATCATCCGTGTGTTGCCCATACATTGAATCTAAAATCCAAAGAGGCCTTAAACGAAAATTCAGAATTGAAATCATTAATAACAAAATGCAAAAACTTAGTGACCTATTTCAAACACAGTGATTTAGCTACTGGAAAATTGAAAAATGCCAAGAAAATATTGGCGAGCCTATTCTTAAAATCGAACAAGCCGTAGATACAAGATGGAATTCAATCCTAGTAATGTTGGAAAGGCTTTTATAAATAAAAAATCCTTTATCCGTCGCAATTGTCAATTTACCATCAGCTCCAGATTTTATAGACGACTCGAAATGGAATATAATATCAGAATGTGTGCTACTATTAAAACCGTTAGAATTAATGATAACTGAACTGTCGGGGGAAAAGTATGTTACAATGTCCACAGTTGTACCATTAATTAGAGGACTGCAGCTTAATGTACGGAACTTGATATCAGAAACAGACATGGGTATATGGTTACAATCCAAACTATTGGAAACCATTTCAAAGCATTTAAACATATTGGAATCTAATAAAATTGTGGCCAAAAGCACATCTCTTGACCCCCGTTTTAAGAAAACCGCATTTGGTCTGGAAGAAAATGCTAACAATACGCAAATGTTGTTATTGGATGAAATTGCTGCCAAAGTTTCCATTTCAAATGCAATAACTGAAACTAACTTCGTGGAATATAGTTTTAAGAATTCTGGACCATCAGAGAATTCCAAATCAAGTAGTAAATTGCCACTATGGCTATATTTTAAAGAAAAGGTGAAAGCTATTAAACCAAACACTACACCCGCAACGACTGCCACTATCTCTGTTCGACAATATCTCGAACTTCCCCATTGCGATCTCGCAAGTAATCCAATGGATTTTTGGAAAAGACATAAATTTATGATGCCGAATTATGGGAATTATACGAAAAGTATGCTTGTGTACCCGCCACGTCACTGCCAAGCGAAAGACTATTTTCTAAAGCTGGTCAACTAGCAAATCTCAGGCGAAATAGACTATCTCCAAAAAATGTGCATATGATTTTATTTTTAAATAGCTGTTTATAAGTTAGTTTTTGTTATTGATATTTATATTTTCTAGTTATTCCTTCTACTTATGTAACTTAATTGTATATTGTTTTACTATTCAACCAAAAAATGTTATATTTATTTTATTTTTATTTAATTGTTATAACCTAAAAATATTTTATTTAGCTGTTTTTGCTATTTAACTAAATGGTATGTTTAGTTTATATTTCTTATTTTTGAACTATATTTTGTAATTTTTTTTAATAAAAATTGTTATTTTTATAGAGAGTGTATACTTTTCAGTAATTCAGAGATTATAGGTAGTTTATTTTTATATTGGTTATAGGACGCCTATGGTGTGGGAAGATACTGTATGTAACGAATCCGAATTCGTAACGCCACAGTCACCAACGGAACATTTGGATACGTATCTATTCGTATCCCTTGCTTTTTATGGTTGCCTAGCTTATTTATTTAAGATTTAATATATGAATACGTAACCGGATAATGAATACGAATATATCTTGGTTTCGAATACCAAAATATCGAATATCAAAAGAATCCGGATTTTTACAACACTAACTCATATTGTACCTCTCAACTCAGCGGTTCACTACCATCCCGACAAATAGATACCCCCTTCTATTACCCTAATCTTAAACCGTATTAGGCTGTAATTGTGATCATTTTATACGTGTTATATAATGAGCTTTTCCTCGGGTTTTCATTTCATTAGATATACACAGTATACAGCTCATTCAGAGAAGCAATGATTGCACGTCATCAAAATCTATGACGCACTCATGTTACAATGTTGCCACATCAACACCAAAATACCCAGACTTTGGCATTTGTATGATCGATAAAACTATAAATGAAAAAGTAACACGAAAAGTTTTTTCTTTAAAAGTTTTAATCAAAAATCTGTTTCGAAACTTCTGCTTGTCAACATCGAGGCTTTTCATTTGGTTCACACAAAGTTTAATTATTCTGTGGCACTAAAACAACTTTCAGCATCTGAATCGCTGTTCAAGTAAATTATTAAAGGATTAACTTCTAGTCTATCAAATACTCTTTCGCGATTCGACCATCTTTGAATCTCTTCTTCTGTATGTCTGATGCTGTTCATTCAGATTTGTGGTGTAACCGTTGACAAAGCTTCTTTCCACATATCCAAACAGTTATCAATCGTTCTTCCATCTCGACCTTGACGATTGTAATAATTTTACGCCACCCCCCCATATCAATTCTATAGGATTGAATATGTAATGATAAGGGGGAGGACGTAATACTTTGTGGTCATACTCTTCAGCCATATGACGCCACATATTCTTTTTTAGGCTTGTTCCTGTAAAGAACATTATGAAACACAAACCTATCCCTTTAACTACTCTTACCGAATAACGATTTGCAGCAGTTCACTTTTCAACATAGTGTTTTCAAAAGGAAGATTATGTTCCCTCAGCCATTCTGCAATGTTTGGTTTTGTTCATGCACTAGTTGAAGGTTAATCCATCAGTGTACTGTGATATGGTGCATTATCCATGACAATAACTGATGGCTTCTCCAAGATTTTCAACAGCTGGTTTTCAAACCAAAACAGATAGTTATCTTGATTCATTTTTTCATGATAATCGCCTTTTGTTTTAGAAGAGAAGACTAATTTGACCTCTGGAATAAAGCCATTCTTGTTCCCAGCATGAAGAATAATATATCTGCAATAACATGTTATTATTGACACGCCTTAAAACTATTATTTATAACATGACTTTAATGGCTCCTAAGTATTACGTATAGCACTCACCTTTTTTCATCAACTTTTGTAGTCTCTACACTCCTTTTGTTATCATCTTGCCATGAGTGATTCAAGGTACCATTTTGAAATATCCATGTTTCATCCAAATAAACAAAATCAAACAGAGATTCGTCTTTGATATTTTGATACATCTTCAAAAATTGAATTCGTTTAAAGGCAATATCTGGAAGTTCCATCAGGCCCTTACGTGAATTATTTTTACTCCATTTGAAACCAATTTCTTTTAGAAGTGTATGAAGCGAAGTTTTACATCCATCAAGGAGCTGCATGTTCTTTAGTTTTTCATGAATACTTTCAAGATTAACCGTTTGTTCTGAAATAGTTCAATAAAATTTGATAAAAATGTAATATTACCATGTAAATCTACTCACTTTTTTCAAACATTTCATAGATTTGATTGCAAATTGAGCCTACATCAAGATGATCTAGATTAGTGACTCGTTTTGGATGTTGACGCTTTTTCTTCAGTGATTTTAACATTTGGTTATTCTTCAACTTTTTCGAAATTGCACTAACTCTACCAATATTAATATTTAGTGCAGCTGAAACTCACTAAAAAAAATTCAATTAACTATGAGTGCTACTAAGTTATTAATACATACCTCTTTCGCAGCGTTTAATGGTAAAAGAGGAGCCCCATTATCTCGTTCCTGTTCAAAATAAGTGATAAGTGACGAGACAAGCTGCTTACACTGATCGCTTAACGGTGTTGGCATTTTTTGCAATTATAATCAAAGATTTTTTACTACAGAACTCACAAAAGCAGAAACTAAACCAGAAAATAGCTAAAACAACAAAGACTACAGTAAAAATAATTCAGAAACGTTTGAAGGCACAACTTAAAAACGATCAAAACATGAAAATGACAGATCCTACGAAAAACTTGTGTAAGGTCGCCAACACTGTCCAGAACCACAAACCTAAATGTTATCTTGACAGTGAATTCACAGAATGTAATCCGCCCGCTCACCGTATTTTTATTCTATTCTAATAGGATTAGAGGAAGAAGGAAACAGAGTGCTTTAAACTTTAAATGATTTTTTCTTTCTTATGGATTTAAATTGGCAATAGATTTGTCTAGATTGATGACGGGCAACTATTGTTTTTTTGAATGAGCTATATATAACATATTAATATATCATGAGAACTATACATAGCACATATTTGCTCTGTCCAGCTGCAACTCACTTAATGGTGTAAAATTAAATAGCAAAATTTGCCAAAAACTCTATTTTCGATTTTTAAAACGTCGAAAATATTTACTGGATTCCACTTATCCCGGTTATCCAACAGAACGGTTCAGAAGACATTTTATGTTAAGGGGGCAAATAGGTGTAGAGGCTTCAAAAAATTCTATTTTTTTTTTCATAAATCGATTGTAGAACTAATCAAAAATATATTCTGAAATTTTGAAACAAAATTCCAAACCGTTTAAAAGTTCTAAGCGTTTGAGTGAGTGTCCCTCGGTCGAACGGTTGGAGCGCGTGGGATGTAGTACAGAGCGATCGAACAGGTAGCCATTTATGAATGATCTGAAAGGTATTGGAAAAAAAGAAGAACGTTAACAGATGTTCTTTTGTTTCTTTCAACGTGCTGGAATAGTTGATTAACTAGTAAGTTGTTTAAATTGATTCATTACTGCCTTAAATTTACATTTACTGCCACTCTTATTTTCAAACGCTTTTTTTCTGGAACCCCCTTTTTCCAATTTGTGTACACTCTAGCTCCTACAGTTTTTGATCAATCGTTATCACACAGAGCACATAGTTTCTTTATATAAATACGCTTTATTTGACCCTCAATCCTAAACAATATCACTATTGTAACTATTTTTTATTGCAAAAATGAATACAAAAAAATGGTAAAAAATCATAACAAATTTTCACATTCCCCAAAAAAATATTAATTTTAATTTTTTTTGTGGTAAGTAAGGTTCAAATAAAAGAGACACTAATAAGAAAAGTAATTTTTTTGAGAAATTGATTTCGCTAAAAATACGCCGTCCTACACCTATTTCCCCCCTTAATTGGCGTGGACAAACACAAGAATTTTCTAAACCATAATTGAAATTTTTTATAATAATCAATATGATTATTTTCAACATTTCAAATCCATACCTAAAAATAAAAAAATCGAGCTAAGCTATTAAGCAAGGGGTGCTTATTAAATCTTACACTATTCTTCAGATAACCTAATATTATTAATTAGAATGGGTATCGGAATATCTATCCTAGGTTCCATAAAACATAAAAAAATCACATTTGTTGCCATTTTCAGCAGAGTCTTTTCTGCAAATAGATGAATCGACAAGTGCTGAAACAAACAAGATTAGAGGTAACATTATAACAAGGTCGGTGGCACAATAATAGCGAAGTCTAAAGAGAAAGGAGAGCTTGTTACAGTCAAGCATTGTTTCGGTGATAAATTAATGTTTTCACTGACCTAGATTATGGCATCAAATAGGAAAAAATTAAACAGTTTTTTAATATCTTTAATGCTGGGTTTCGGAGAAAATCGCTCACTTTGTTTGCCAGAGCTAAACAGTCAGATCTGAAATGTTCAGAATCATGCTTTTTACATATATATATATATATATATATATATATATATATATATATATATATATATATATATATTTATATGTATATATATATAAATATATATATATATATATATATATATATATATATATATATATATATATATATATATATATATATATATATATATATATATATATATATATCCGGCCACTCTGGTCCAATATACCTAAATATGTCATCATTCCATCGTGCTTTCGGTCTTCTTCGCGACCGTTTGCGATCAAGCGGTATCCACTCCAGGATTGCCTTGGTCCATCTGTCATCTCATTGCCTCGCTATATGGCCTACCCATCTCCGTTACAATTGCTTTACTCTTCCAATGATGTCACAGACTTTCGTTTGTTCATGAATTGATTGCGATGTAAGTGTCCAGGTTTCATATCCGTAAAAGGAAATCATAACGGGTAGAAGATACTGATCGAATACTTTTCGTTTCATGCAAAATGGGAATCTGCTCTTAAACACAATGTTGAGCCTACCAAATACCTGCCAGCCACATTTAACACGCCGTTCCACCTCCTGGGCGGTATTTCCCTCCATTGAAACCCTCTGCACAAGATATATAAAGCTGTCCACAAACTCTAAATCCCTTCCTAAAACTGAAATTCTTCTGTCCTGAGTGAAGTTATTGAACCTAACCTGACTCAGGTTTATTTTCAAGCCAAATGGTTCGTCAGCCCTTTGCAGTCCTTGTATGTGCCAAGGTGAATTGTGGATGAAGCTCCATCATATATCGATCCTAATAGGTTGACATATGCTTTATCTACCCCTTGGTTAAGCAGTCCATCCGTTATTGCATGCTTTGAGATGGAGTCAAATGCTTTTTCGTAGTCGATAAAAGCCAAGCACAGTAACATGGTGTATTCGTTGTGCCTTTCTATGACTATTTTACTGAATCCACTTCTAAATCCTGCTTGTTCTCTTGATTCTGCGTCATTCAGTTTTTTTAATATTCTTTTAGACATTATCTCAGTGAAAACTATGTACATTACTCATAGGAGGCTTATTGGGCTGTAGTTCTTTAAATCTTCTTGTGCTCCCTATTTATGTAAACGGATCACTTCTGCATTTTTCCATAAGTCAGGTACTTCATGGTAAATCATCATGGAACATTTAACATCAAAACAACCCTTGCAAATTCTTAAAATTTATTATCAGTATTTGTGTGCTAAACTTATAGAGTACTTCGTGAATTTTATGGTGCACATTATCACCCAACCGAGCGATGTATTCGCAAATCGAGCGAAGTATCGACAAATTCCGAATGCATTTCACGCTGCTCGATATTAAAATATCCTGGCTGTAAAGGCAGTGTTTATAAAAATCCAAATTTATCAATTCATCGCCTTTCGTAGGAGGTTGAGCTTTGTTATTCGACTGCGTAGACAATTTTGCATTTGGTCTGGTGCCTTACATTATCCAGCTTGTCCAAGAACTCAAACCGCAAGACCATTATTTGCGTCGTATGTTCGGTAAATGGGCTCAAACTCAATTGACAACTTGGCCCAGTATTTAATCGCAAAATTTTGATCAGCGACGAAGCTCATTTTTGGCTAAATGGTTACGTTATTAAACAAAATTACCGCATTTGGAGTGAAAATAATCCGCAAATGATCCAACAATTATCCAGAATAAAGCACCGTATGGAGCGGATTGGTATTTATTTCTTTAAAAAACGGACTGGAAAGCACGTTATCATTAATGTGGATCGTTACAGAGCGATCAATGATACAAATATATTTAAAAGATGAAAAACAACTTGTATGTACATTCAAATAAAAGAATAAAACCTAGTGCAGGAGGATGACAAAATTATCGTAAAATGGAAAGAATATTTTAAGGATATGCTCAGAATAGATCAGATAACAGTGTGGAAGAAGAGGGGCAAGACAAAGTAGACTTGTAGCTTCTCTTGCAGTACAAGAAGAAATAAAAATAGAGGAACGGAAAATGGAATAGAATAAAATAGAATAAGAAATAAAAGTGCATTAAATAATAACAAAAATTAATCTAATTAAAGTAGCAGGACATGATTGTATAAAATGTAAAAGTATAAAAAATATCGTACGAAGAAGCAATGACAAGAAGGATTAACAGAATCTCTATAAATAAAAATCAACTGCCACATGTTTGACGGAGTATCACTTGAGAAAGGCCCGATCGATTTGGCTGATTTCTTTTTTTTTGTGTTCGTAATTGTCAGGACAAGGTTTGTATGTAACAACAATTTTGGAAAATCCACGGGAAAAGTCAGAAATTTTTATGTTAAATTGTGACGTTTTTTGAAGTTTGCTGTCACATGCTTTCATAAAATAAAGAGAAGTGCATAGCTTAAAGGTCTTGTAAGCAAGCCATTAAAAAAAGAAGTGTGTTATTTTGCTAAGGGATTTCATTATATTTACCTTGGTTTAATGAAAAAATAATTGGGTTATCGGTGGTGTGTTGAAAAGATTATTTTGGTGTCTTTAGATCAGCAAACGAACATGAAAGACGCTTCAATGCACCAGGTTGATTGTGGCTGTTGGTGTGAATTTGATGTCTCGTATATATATATATATATATATATATATATATATATATATATATATATATATATATATATATATATATATATATATATATATATATATATATACATATATATATATATATATATATATATATATATATATATATATATATATATATATATATATATATATATATATATATATATATATATATATGATGGCGTGAGTTGTGTGCTATTACGACCTCCCACATCCAAATGGCCACTTGACATGGCCTGGCCCCGATCGTCTTTCCCAACTGCTTTCCTTGCGTTCATCTAGAGTTCGGCTGATGACGGCTGAAAGGCTAGAAACCGGTCCCGAAAGATGCGTGATGTCGCATGCTGGCAGTCGGGCGAAGGCAATCGGTTATAACCGATCACCATTTTTGACTGATCACCATGAAAGTTAGCATATCTAAGTATTTCTTCACAGAGAAGGTTTTTATGCTATCCATCTTGTTGTAACTGACCACTAGATGGCGCTGCAAGTCATCAACTTCTACACCGTATAACCGGTCGCTATGAAAATTGGTATACATAGATATGTGAACGCGGTCAATATAATTGCGCTATTCACCTTATTGTACCTCGCCACTAGATGGGACTATAGCGCATCAACTTCTATATCTTAACTACATATTTCGCTGCTTACAGTATTCAAATTTAAAAATGCTACCATTCGATAAATAATTTGGCTCAATAAATATAGATAAAAGTGAAAGGAAATTTGTATAGGACGAGTAGCTTAACTGGATAGAGCCCTCGACATGTAATCGAACGATCTGGATTCGTTGACCATGGAAAAGTCAACTATATGTTGATTGCTCCAGAGAAGCGCATCAACTTCTACACCTTAACTACATCTTTTCCTGCTTACAGTATTTAAATTTAAAAATTCTACCGTACTATAGACAATGTGAATCAATGAACAACTGGACAAAGCCATGAGTCATCCAGAGTATGAACTCCAAAAACTCTGTACATCTATACACCGAATTAGAAAACTAAAAATATTGTTTATGTACTTGCGTTTCGCTAGATGCTGGTAATATTTTGAATTACTTTAAATTGGTTTGATTATATAGCGAATGAAATTGTTTAAAAATATTGGCCGTTCACGTAAATTATTAATAAAAAATGTATATACTTTGTCATCATTTTATATTAATATAAATAATAGAATCTAATCAATATGAGTAATCTTTCATTTTTCTACAACGCTTTATAGATTCTACATTACATAGAGACCATCCATTTTAGATATATAGAGGTAAATACATATATACTGGCAGGACAACGTTTGCCGGGTTCTGCTAGTTATTATATAAATTATCATTGAAGGAAAGAATTCCAAAAAAAAATTATAACAGAAATGCCATCTGTAAAACATGTGGTTCACGTGTCGCACAATGCACACACCATAAGGAAACAGCAATGTGAGTCACAGTAATTAAATTGAATAAAAAGATATAAGAGAAGTGGTCGAAATATTAATCGAGGATTTATTAAGTGGCTTCAAAAAGGGAATGAAGAAGATATTCACTATAAATCAAGCGATTTATAACAGAGAAAACACATGGCGTTTTGTAGTCCAGAATTCACACAATTCACAAAAAAAATATACATGGAGTATATAGTCCATGAAAGATTGCATAGTGGGTGCGAGAATATTAAAAATATTCAATTGCCCATTCCTTTAGTCGCCATCAAACGGCAGCATCCGTTTAATATTCCCCACAAGCCCACTGTGCAACCCTTCATGCAACCTGGTAGCCAGATCAGACCTGGACGGGTTACGAACTATTTCCTATAGTAGTACGGTTACAAACCGCAAAATGCCGTGAGCTGCATTTAATTGAAGCCTACTTCTGGCATGGCCGATATATATCAACATATCCTTGGTCATTCTTGTAGTTGTTTTTGAACGTTCAGCTCGAACTCGACTAATGACGGCTTAAGGCTAGAAACGACTCTTGGGAGATGCTTCCTGGCGTTTAGTACCGGCTAAAGAAGTGGGTAAATACTTTCGTGAAGCACGAAATAAATATCCTTGTTTTATGGATATTTTTATAGTTCATATTGAAGATGAACCTCACAGAGGAAGGCCTTCATTTACAAGAAGTGATAAAAATGATGCCCACATAATGCGGTATCTTGTACATTCTGATCATCGATGGGCAGTGAGAATGATTGGGGAAAAGTTGATTTTAAATCACAAAGCTGTTTATTAGATTATTTCAATCGAGCCTCGATGGCCAGGGAATACATTAATACACTGATGACATTTTGCAAAAGTTGAAACCTGTTGACATGTTTCAAACTCGTACTGAAGGCGCATCAGCTAATGACCTGCTTCCCTTTCAAATGGAAAACTAACAGTGTTATCAGATCGATCGCTATACCACCAATCTTATTACTTTATTTGCACACTTCGTATAAAATGATAACATTTAAAATAATTTGGTACTATCATTTACACTTAAATACCAATTAGTATTGTTACATTCAGTCTATATCCCTTAATCAGAATTCTGTTCAAATCATGAACTAAATGATCTTTTTTAACATTGTTTTCAGTTCTCTCATATCCATTACATATTCTGAATTCGAATTCACAAGAATTTCATGAGACAATAAGGAAAGTTTTCCGATAATGTATATTTAGTGATAACTGTCACTTCAATTTTTAATAAATATAAAACTACTACTAATAAACTAAATAGACATTTATAACTTTCTATACAGTAATGCCAATAAAAAAGATCTTAATAAAAAATATGTTAAGTTGCAAACCAAAAGCTGCTACGTTTGAGAGACTAATTCGTGACTCACCCTCGTAGTCTGTAAGCATTTATGTTAGAATTCGAAATCGATTTCTAAATATCAGCCGAAAGCAGACATCTCGACTCCAATGTTTCCATTTATTTTTCAAATGGGTTACAGTTTCAATATAATCTCCAAATATAGAATAACAAAATGTGTGCCAACAATGAACAAACAAAGTTTGTTGTTTCTTTCAAGCCAAGAATTGGAAAGTAGCCAGATGTATGTGCCAAGAAGTCTGAGGTCGATTTTTTAGGACACTTTTTTGAACAAAAATAAATTGGCGTAATAATACAGCCTAATCCAAATTAAAATATTATGGACATAAAAAATATTTCATATTTTTTCCTGAAGAACTGTCTATTAACTGTAGTGAAATTTGGGGACTCGTTCAAGCGTTATGCTAGTTAATGCATCGAATTTTGTAAAACTATTCCAAATTAATTTATCCATTTCTTCCATTTATTCTAATCCAGTGTCGTTATTCCCATCTGCCTTCATAATTTTAGGTCGGTTACTTAATATTACTTACTTAATACTATTTTTTTGTATTCTTCCCCACCAGGCTTTTCTTAGTCCCTCTCTTTCTTTGTCTACTCTTTTCTGGGCTCATTCGAAAAAGATATTTGGCCATAGCAGTTGGATGATTGGCCATGCCAATTAAGTTGTCTCTTTGCTAGTTTAAAAGTGCATACTGATCCAATACTCATAAATCTTTATATTGTCAAATTTTATATTTTAAGCTATTCTCCTTAGCTGTTTCAATTGGGTGCGTTTATTTTACTTCCATATCTCCTTAAAGGAACCCAAGACTCATATCTAAGGTAGATTAAACAGGCTAATGTTAAAGATTGGGGTTAGAGACGCATCAGCGTCAACGCTATTTAGTGACTAGACCTACAGCTTACCGTGGGTTCCGAACCACGGTCATCAGCCACCGACAACCCAAGTCAGCACCTCCCTCAGGCTATCAACTATTAGTTATGTGCTTACCCATAAGTCTATCAGGAGGCCTACCGACTGAGGAGTAACCAACGTAGAACACTTCTCAGAAGGTATTCGGCCTTACCCAGCGTTTAACTGGCATGACTGAGGGGTAATTCGCTGTCGGCTTTTACACTCTTGCCTAGAAACAATCACAGACATTTAGGTATGGATATGTGGGTGAGCTTTGTGTATTTATGTAAGTGTATATATGTATGTGTGAGGGGTAGGAAGTAAGACGAACAGAATATTTGAAAAACAAAACAACCATCCGAGGGCTGGAATCGAACCAACAACCGCGCCAATGCGGTTTCGGCACAACAGTGGCAGACCACCGCTTTAACGTCCGCGCCAACGCGACCAGCCATCACTAGTTATACATTTATCCCACCTGTCTCCCCACGACCTGCCTCTTTTGAGGCAAACCAGTCATCGATTCGTTATCGTACATTTTCGCAAGCAGTGAAACGCTGCTCAGCAAGTGTGATGTGTGATGGTGCATTATCATGAAGCACTATCACTGTGTGTTGCCTTTTTTGATATTCTGGTCGTTTTTCACGCAAAGCTTGATTTAATTCTATCATTTGTTGTCGGTAGCGTTCAGTGTTCATGGTTTCGCCAGGTTTTAGCAGCTCATAATAGATCACACCCTTTTGATCCCATCAAACTCAGAGCATTGTTGTCCGTCCATAGCGAGTTGGCCTTGCAGTCGATGTCGATGGTGCGCCTGGAGTGACCCATGATCTTTTACGCCTACAATTCTCAAAATATATCTACTTTTCATCGCCAGTCACAATTCGATGAATTGACTTTTTTTCTTTCGTACCTGCCAAGGTACGCCATTTCACAAGCCATTTCGCAAGTGGTTTTTCGGTTCTATCAGTCATTATTCGGTCTTTCATTCAGTTCATGTGGAACAAATATATAGACACGGCTTCTCGTGTCCTGTTTAATTAATCCGCGGTTTGTTGCGTTTGAGTGTCATCCTAATCCAACAATTCGCTGTCTTCAAACTTTTTCGGTGGTTTTCCACGTTCGTCGTTTCTCACGTCAAAATCTCCACTTTAAATTTTTTAAACCACTCACAGAACTATGACTTACTAACATAATGCTCATTGTAAGCTTCGACACGCATTCAATGCGATTCTACAGCAGTTTTCTTCAAATGGTAACAATAGAATGGAACAATGGAAAAACAATGCTTTCCGCAAATCGTAGTTTCCAGATACAAAATTCGACATGTTCAACGCTATTACAAACTATACTGTTATATAAAACTTGTATTGTTGTGAGTTGAAAATCTTTGTCAGATGTCAACAAAGAAATGGCGCCAATGACGTGGTTTAACGGTAATTAAGTTGACAGCTAGAGCCACTAGATGTGGCTCTAGCTTTCTACTACAGAACGTTATTAGAATTAATGTGAGTTAGGTATCGTGGAACGTCTTTATAACCAAATTTTTCAAATACTATTTGAACTTTACCTTTTACCGCAGTCTCCGAGAGAGTCTCCTGACCAACTTCTGTAAAGAACTTCTGAGGATTTGCTAGTATTGGTTTTTCGAGACTTGGGAATCTGTGATCAAAATTTCAAAAACTAACTGAAGATGTCCTTGAACCTTTCACCACTATCTCTCAACAATATATTGCCAGGGTGGCATTAGGTAAAATCAAAGATGGCAAATAATATATTTCTCATTTACACTTTAAAATAGAGCGAAATATATTTATTTAAACGAAACAACATATATTATTTCTCGTAAACAAAAAGATTAATATTCAAAATAAAGTTGGTTTAATGCAATTTTTTAAGATGTAAATGCTTCATGCTAGAAAACATAACAATTCCTCTACCTCACTCGTATCCAATTAATTTTTAATTTGGAGTTCCGGCCTGAAAGAGAAAATGTTACGAGTGATTTTTGCGGCAGCTACGGCTTACCGCAACCCAGGTAACGAAATTATAAACTAATCCCGGTTTCATTATCAAATGAGGTTTTATAGGCGCTTCGTTATCCTGTGTGTGATGCGGGCTCTCGCCTGTGATGAGACAGTTTGCAACGACCCATCCAGAATACTTAAATATCACTCGAAAATCCGAAAAAGCCCGAAAGTTCAAATTGAAATTTCATTGCCGAACAGTCTTGTCGATTCGCCTTTTGGTTAGTAACGTATTGAGTTAATGAGTAATACTAGCTTTTTCACTAGCGAATTGAAAAATATTTTTCTTTAATTTGGAAGTTTGAATAAAAACATTCTTGAATCATATTAACTAATGAACAGGGGCAGGTTAATAGTTTTTATTTAGTTCAGTTTATACTACATATATGTATCTTCCATATTTTCTTTTTAATTATTAAGAATTTCTCGGAAACAATCCTCTTTTAATATATATATTTAACTACTTTTTTTGTTGGATATTAATTTTTGTAACATAAAATATGTTCTCAAACATTTTATAAACGGTATCTGAACCTTAATAATCTTCCATCTGCAGAAGTAAATCGGCGTGAATAACTAATGAGATTTCCTGTTATAGTATATTTTTCAACCCAGTGGTTATGTAGCCCTAATCTTGAAAATATTCGGGTAATGAGTTTTCTTGAAGTTTTCAATTTCGCTAAGAAGACCGCTAATCAATCATCATCTGTGACAATGTTTTCGAGAACATTTAGTTGTTCCAAGCAATTTTTTTATAATATATTGGACCTCATGCATGTATATTTGTACCTTAGTGTGAGAGCTCTGAATAAATTCTTGTAGTTTTGATATATAGGGTGTCCGGAAATAACATCGAAATATTTTGGGAGGTAATAACTGTGGGGATTAAAAAATAAAAAGAGTTCCTATAAACATACCCCAAAAATTATTTCTTAAAAGGGAGAACTCTGAAGATGGTTTTTTCGCAATATTTTCGAAACGATTTATGCTAAAGTCGTGATATTCAGTATACTTCAATAAGTTGGAATGTAAAAACGTTTTTTTTTGTGTTAATAATTGAATATTTTCGTCAGGGGTATCAAAGAGGGGTGCCTCCTTGCTATATGCTGCCATAACTTTCTTGTTTGTAATGTAGTCCAGAAAATGGTTTTCCAAGAAGTTCAAAGAAGTACTGTTGTCCATTTAAACGGTTGGGAAATACAAACAGTCCAATCCAAAAATTCCTTAGTATCCCTGTCCAGATATTGATAGAAAACTTGTCCTGAGCACCAGATTCGAAAAATTCATGTGAATTTTCTTCCGCCCACACATGCGTATTGTGATAATTAAACATTCCATTGTATAGCTTCGTCTGTAAAGAGAATGTATTGTAGAAAATTTTCATTTAAACGTAATTGATCTCTTATCAATTCCCAGGTGGCGGATTGGGGAACGCTTCCCTGATAAGGGTTGTACCGGGAAAATGAAATAGCGGACCAAAACTAACTCAGGACCTGGAGACAACTCCGGGCCCCCTCAGGGGGCTTGGATAACCCAAGCTTCGGGCTCGACAACCCCGAGGTACCTAAGTCAATGTAAGGAGTAAACCTTTATAAATTCCGAAACCCAAGATGTTAATGACCATGTCGATTGGTGAATGACTATACCACAGTTACTTATTAACGGTATCTTCCAGATACCTGGCGCCCTCTGGAAGTATCTAGCCTTATTGCGGTATCCAGGCTCTGCCGTAACCAACCTCTTTTCCTAGACAATCGTTGGACCCTTATGGCTCTAATTAATTCAAATATCCTTCTCCCTGGGTCGAAACGGCCCCGAATTGCCTTTTCTGATAATCAACCAAAAAAAGCAGATTCATATGACGGATTTTTTATTATTTCTATAAAAGGCTCTTCTTTCGAGAAGGTGTCTCCATTTCTTATTTATAAATCATTATTTAACCAATTAGGTGAACTTGAAATGATAAAGAAAATCAAGAACGGATCTCTTCTAATAACTACTAAAAACGAGGATCAATCGAAAAAAAAAAATTAAATATCAAAACGATTGGTAATCTTCAAGTCACAGTTGAAGCTCACAGCAGTCTTTACTATTGTCGTGATGTTATTTCCAATTCTGATCTACTCAACTGCAGTGATGAGGAACTCATTGAAGGTCTACAAGAGCAAGGAGTAATTTCAATTAAACGAGTAATTTCAAGAAAGAATAGCACTCTGACCCCTGCTCCAAGCATTATTCTCACTTTTAAACTCCATATACTCCAACAAAGAGTTAAAGTCGGTTACTTGTCTCTACTCGTTCGTCCATAAATCCCTAGCCCCCTTCGATACTTCAGATGCCAAAAGATTGGTCATGTTTCGTTAAATTGGACTTCTGTTCCTATCTGTCCCTCTTGTGGAAACCGAACACCCTGAAACTGAATGTTCCCCTTCTCCAAATTATTTTAACTGTAATGCTGAACATTCCCCTCGATCAAGGTGCTGTCCCAAATTTCAAGAAGAATTCGTCATTCAAAAGTCTAAAATAATCGAAAAAGTATCTTAGTATGGAGCTCGAGGAGTAGTATCTAATTCGAGGCAAACCATATATTGTGGGAGTGCAATTTTCCTCCTCCAATTCTAACACTTCAAAATTCAAACAAATCATCTAAAGCACCACCTATTCCGAATAGATCATCAGACCCTCCAAAACCTGCCTCCGTACCTTCCTCCCACCCTCTTTTATCTTCTATCCTCTCTTCATCCAAATCTCACAAATCTTCGTCCTCCTCTTACTCTCAATCCTCTTCTCAAAATCTTCCCCCTACTTTTCATTCCTCTAACTCAGACAAGAAATCCGTTACTGACACCTTCAATCGCTCATATAAGCCTTCCTCTAGACAGGAATCTAACTCTTCCTTAACTAACATGGAAGAGGATATGATATTGGATATAGACTGCTCACCTGCATCTAAAACAAAAGTCAACACGAAGAGATAAGTTCGCTTGTACACACGAATATATAGTCAATTCCCTTTTATACACATTCAATACTATATTATTGCAATGGAATCTAAACGGTTTTTACAATAAAATTGATGAGTTGAAGCTTCTTATCAACCAACATAAACCCAAAATTCTAGCATTACAAGAAAATAATCTTAATCCGAATAAAAATTCCACTCTTAAGGAATACCCATTAGAAAACATTATTAGAAAACATCGCGAGATCGCGTTCAGATTATCAGAAAGCGTAGCCATACTAGTTCACAACTTTGTTGATTACTCATCAATTCTCACTTGGAAGTCATTACAGTTACAGTTCAACTAGAAAGAAGGATTTCTTTTTGTAATATTTACCTTTCCCCTCGCCTTCTTTTTTCTATTCAAGACCTCAATAACATTATTTCTCAGCTTCCCTCACCATTCATAAGTTGCGGGGATTTCAACTCCCACAGTATAATGTGGGGTTCAAATCACACTGACAGCAAAGGTTCTATCGTCCAAAATTTTATCTCATCTAACCTCATCTCTCTCTTGAATTCTCAATATCTCAAACTTCTTCCTCATTTTCTTCCATAGATCTGACTCTGTGCTCGCCAGATCTCTACCCTATCTTACAATGGGATATTTTAGATGATTCTTATACCAGCGATCACATCCCTATCATTATCTTCAACAAGCTGGCACCAAAGTTCCCTCTCTCGTAAAATGTATAATACTTTGAAGGCAGATTGGTCCTGATTTAGAGAGTCCTTATTACTTCCTCAGTTCTTGCCTGAAGAAGGCGAGAATAACAATTGGCAATAAAAGATCGTAAAACCGCTCTAAATAAATTGAAACATCGGCCTATACTAGACAATCTTATCAATTTCAAACGATGTAGAGCACGAGCACGTAAGATCATCCTAACTGCTAACCGTATCTCCTGTATAACTACATAAACTCAATAAATCCATCCATTAATTCAATTGAGTTTTAGAACCGTATCAGAAGATTTAAAGGTAGACCCATTCAAACGATACATGGCATTATCGATAATGGTACATGGGTCTCCAATAGACTTGATTTGACAAACTGTTTTGCCCAACATTTCTCAACAAAATCCGGAAATTATCACATTCCCACTTCGCAGCTCCAATACAAAACTAACCTTTTAACAAATTTTAATCATGAAGATTACCCTCACCAGCATTATAACCTTCCATTTACCATTAAAGAATTAGAATCCGCTACTCTCACTTTCACTCTCACAAATGTTCAATAAATTTGCTGGACAGCAGAATATCAGTTTTACGAATGGATTTGGGGATTGCGGGCCACTTATATCTTGGGTAAAGGAATTCAATTGAGGAGTACACCGTCCAGGTGGTAGAGCGGCGTGTTAAAGGTGGTTGGCAGGCATTTGGCAGGTTCAGCATAGTATTTAAAAGCAAACTCCCACTTTACCTAAAAAGAAATGTATTCGATCAATGTATCGTGCCCGTTATGCAATACGGAGGTGAAACCTGGACACTCACATCGCAATCAATTCAGAAACTTTCGGTAGGGCAGGTGGGAATAGAAAGATGTACGTTTCGCATTACAAAACTGCACAGACCAAGGCAATTTTGGAGTGGATACCGCTTGATCGCAAACGTCCGCAAGTATGATGAACTGATGATATCGTTAAGTATATTGGACCCAAGTGGCAGAGGTCTAGGACCGTAAAAGTTGGAAGCATGCTCAAGTGGCTTTCATCTTGTAGTTTAGTAACGCTATAGGTCTGTAGTTTTTTTCTTCATCTGATTTGTCCTTTTTGTATATTAGTTTTATAAGCGCATTTTTCAATAAATCAGGATAACATATTCTCCAACTGATAACTGTGGTTAATTTACATTAATAAATTAATTCTTCATAATTTAAATTATACTAAAATAAATTTTGATTGAATTTAAAATAAACGGTAGATTTGTTTGCATGAAGTTGGTACTGATTCGAGAAAGGAATGTTTTGGCACTAAGGGAAAAATCAGGATGTGCTATAATGGAATTTTTAAATAATCCAAATCCCGACTGAACAATAGTTAGTTTTAAAACAGGGTTATAAAGCAGAAATTCTAAAAGGCACTGAATTTAATTGTATGTCTAATAAAGCGGAAACATGGGAATAGCTAAAATTTTTCCAGTTCAATTTATTTTTAATTTGAAATTCTGTAACAGAAAAGAACGTGTATCGACGAATTTTACGACAGCTCTGGTTTACCGCGGTACAGGTAACGAAATTATAAACTAATCCTACTTCCATTATCAAAGGAGGTTTTATAGCCGCTTCGTTATCCTCTGTGTGGAGCGGGCTCTCGTCTTTGATGAGACGGGGCGCGACGACCCATCGAGAATACCTAAACACTACTTGAAAATCCGCAAATACACGAACGCCTGGATTAAATTTACGCTGCCGAGTTTTCTTGTCGATTCGTCTTTTAGTTTTCATCGGTGCACAGTCGAAACGTAGTAATCTTCACACTATTTGCCCTTGTTTTTCAGTCGGACGTCCGATCGCCTTTTAACGGTATTTTCAATCGAATACATTTTGTTTTTCTATTTGATTGACCGACTATCGAAATACGAGGGTGGATCGAAAAGGCAAAAAAAAATATTTAAAGATAACTGATTTGTCAGTATACAGAGGACTTTCATTTATAATTCTTCCATTGGTTACAATAGAAATCGTTTTTAAGAAATATTTTACTATTGTGTTAATATAATCCTTCTAGATAATAATTAATAATTAAAGACCGGATTATATGCAACCAAAAACCTTAAGAATATGCGCATATATATATGCACATATATTTTTTTTAATTTATGCAGGATATATGCAAAAAATCCATAAATATGCAGTGAATATGCAACTAAATTTTGATTTCCTAAATTACATTTTCATTTAATTAGGTGATTGAGTATTGAATAAAGATAAATTCAAGTTATAATATAATATACTTTATTAATTCAGTTAACACCTAATACAATGTTTTATATGAAACTTATATTAAATATTAATATTAACTCGAAAAATTATAAAACGCACTAGTTATAATGTGTGCTTCAAGGTTCTGAACTAGAAAATTGTGGCGTCTATCACTAAGGAAATGTTTATACAAAGAAAACGATCTTTCTACATCTACTGATGTTATAGGGCAAAATTTTAATTTCGGAACTAAGGCAGGCTCAATAGCAAAATTATTTACAGTTTTCTCTGACATTATGTCTACGACCTGCCTTAAAATCTTGAAACCTGTGTTTTTTTCTATCAAATTTTCTAGTTTTGCCACTACTGTTTTCCCTACCTCACCTCGTATATTTTTACAATTTTGTACACATGTCTCTATTATATCCATCGACTCTGGTAAACTTGTACACGATTCCTCTAGTTGCAAAATACTGTTGTTCCACTACAATACTTTGAAATATTTCTTTCGATTTTTGGATCCACTGTGAATCATCACCAGACATTTGTGAGATTAAGTCCTTCAATTTTTGAACATTATCTGCATAAAATAATGCCGCACGAATCCAGGTGCCCCATCTGGTCAAGACCGACTCAGGTGGTAATGGTACTCCGAGCAAATTCTCTTTGTAAAACTGCACTTTCAATGGGGCCTTTATGAATATCTTTTTGACATTTGCTATTAGGTCATTGACCAACGGAAAAGAAACTCTAATAGTTTCCGTAACCCTATTTAATCCGTGAGCTAGACAAGTTACATGAATCAAATTTTCATAAAATATTTTTAAATTCTTTCCTGCCTTTATCATATACGGCGCAGCATCGGACAACAGGACAAGAATTGTATCTGTAGGAACTGAGTTCGGCAAACAGAAATGTGTTAAGGTTTCTTGAATAAAACGTGTAACTGTAAGATTGTTTGTTTTTTCCACTTCTTTTACGGCTGTAAGGTAAGCTTTTCCAGGTTCTTCTTCTGTGAGTTTTCCGATCATTAAATTAACTATGTAACGACCACACGAAGCAGTTGTTTCGTCGACAACAATATACATATAGCTACCTCCAATTTCTTTTTTTATTTCATCTATCACGGTACCAAATACCTTTCCAACGACGTTTTTTCTTAATGTTGATTCATCTGGAGCATTAAATTTTGTATATTTTTGCAGAAAGGCCTTAACTTGCGGGTTGGTTAACTTGTTTAAAGGAATATTAGCAGCAAGAACGTTTTACATAGATCTACATTAAATTCTGACTGGTCATGGTTTCCGTTTTTAAAAATCTCAAATGACTGCTTCAGCGTTGACTGTATGGGCCCAGACTTCTTCATGTTTCTAACCTTAGCTACGTGAGACGGCATCTTAATATGTGTCTATTTGAAATTTCTTTGAGCAGGAAACAATTTTTGAACAAGATTTGCAAAAAACCTGGTCGCCGTCCAACGCAAGTTCTGGGTAAGGTTTAATCCAAGAAGTACCTCAACAAGTAGTATTTTCGACATAATCACTGCTTTCACTTTCACTATGTTTGCACTTACTAACTGCACAATAATAACTGCGACTACAACAAACGACAACCTGAATAATACTGACAAACAGCAAAGTTTACAGAATAAATATAAGTTAAGTCACTAGGCGTCGGTACTTCGAGCAACGAATTTAGACTGGCACTAGTCTGTAAACTTTGCAAATAGTAACAAATATGAGAAAATAAATAAAAATAGAACTTTTTGTACTTATTTTATTTTATTGCCCCATTACTGAAAACCCAATCTGCAGACCGGGACCGCCCAGACACGGCGCCGAGCGACCATACAGAAATTCCAAAACATGCTTAGATATGCAATAGTTCCTAAAATATGCATTTTTCCTTTAAAATCACAAAATATGCAGAATTTGCATATATATATATATATATATATATATATATATATATATATATATATATATATATATATATATATATATATATATATGTAAAATGCATAAAATCCGGTCTTTATTAATAATAATATATTTATTTATAGCAAACCTGATTGAAAGAGTAATCGAAAGCTGAGAAACGGCATAATAAACATACATTGTCTTGAAAATTATATTCCATAAAATCAACAGAGAAATTACATGGGATTGTCTTCTTCTCTTCAAATGAAGGTAGGCAAGTAGTATGACTATCATTTAGAGTTGGAAATGTAAAATCGCAAATATCACAGCCACGACATTCGGCGTCTTCCTACGCTTGTTCTCTCCTCAATTCCCCCCCTCCCCCCCATTATCACTCTCAAAAGTTCGTCAGGTTGTCCTCTCATTACCTGAACGAAGTATTCCAATTTGCGTGTCTTTATGGTTATTATTAGTACTATTTCGATTGATATTCTGCATAGAACCTCTTCATTCGTCGCTTCCGCAGGAAGTTGGGCTTTGTTATTCGACTACGTAGATAGTCGTCACATGTCATACACCAACGCCACAATCGATTTATTGATAGAATAATTCGATGAGAAAATTATTTCTAGGAACGGACCTGTTAATTCGCCACCAAGGTCATGTGATCATTTTCTTTAGGGTTATGTTAAATCTTTGGTATATGCCGATAAACGAGCAACTATTGACACCTTGAAAACCAGCATAAACGGACATAAAACCCCAATTGCTTAAAAAAGTGGTCGGAAAATTAATTTGGCAGAATGCTCTTTGTCAGATGTAGCCGCAGCGAACATTTTTTTTAAACATTCATATCATTGAATGTTATTTCTCATAAGATAAATAGTTTCAAGGCATCTAATTTGGTTGTTTCATTTGAATTTAAAGTTCGCACGCCAAATTCAATGTATTTTCAACACTATAAGAATGGAAGAGCAAGGTGTGTATAAGTTCATTATTAGACATTTGGCATTTGAAGTATAACAATGCCATTAATGCTGTTTACCCTGGTGGCTTGGAGAGCAAATCATGTCAGCGTTGGTTTAAAAAATCTAAGAACAGTGATTTCAATCTTTTCGACGGTATAACATCTGGAAGACCTGTTGATTTGATAAGAATCTGTTTTGAGCTGCAATTGAGACTAATCTCAAACAAACCGTCCAAGAATTAACCACAAAGCTTAAAATGTCATATTCTAAAAATCAATAATAAATTTAACTGAGGTAGCCGATACTTGATGGAAATTCATTTTAAATAAATGAGCAAAGATTAGTATCTAAAATATCCATTATCCCAAGGTCCAAAAGTCTCTGTTGGATAAACAGGAAGGTCTTTCTCTACTAGGCTCAATGAAGGTAAAAGAATTATTGATTGATTTGTCCGTTACTTTATGATAGTTCATTTATTAAAAAAGGAATAAAACAATTTTTTACTTTGTCTATCTATCTATCACTTTTATTTTTAAACAAAATTTGTGTGACTATAATTTCGTAAACGTAAAACGACTTTACATTCTCAACCACTACTTTAAAAATTTTAGAAGATAAAAGAGGTTATACTAAACAACAAAATAATTCGCATTATGCTAACCACTTAATGTTAGAAAAACATACTTTCAATGATTATTTTAAAATGTTACATATTGGAAATAAATCCAAAAAATTAAATCTTTTTAAGAGCCTAGAGGTTATTAAAAGGAAAAACTTGGATATTTTTCTAAAATGACCAGTTAGACTTGAATGGTTCACCGTTATTAAACTTATATTGCCCTCATAGACATTGAAAAAATGGGTTTCCCCACTATCATCTTTTATGGTATTATTATGTCGATGGACAGTTTAGATTGTAATTACTTTTCTTACTGACAGTTTAATATAGTTTGTATTTGGGAAAGGCACTGCGCGTCGAAATAATTGTTATACATACAATTTTAAATATAGTGGACATTTTAGATATTAATGTTTGCTTGTGTATTGAAATGTGGATGATATATCAAGTTTGAATTGAAAAAAAAATTCGGCGTGTAATCATCTGCAGGCACTGCGTCTATGTTCAAGTTAAGCACATATCAACATCTTCAAGAAATTGTTATTGGGGGTGAAAAGTTGATTATATACAGCAATTTACATAAGAAAAAAACAATTATTAACACCAGGACAGCAATCTTTGTCCATTCCACTGAAGAAAATATTACCAAAATCAAGAATCGTGTACTGAGTAATCATCGATTAAGAATTAGAGAGATTATAGATATTACTGGAATATCATTTTAATAGTGTAATTCAATAAAGTTTGAAGAAGCTTCGTGGTGTTAAAGTTGCTGAAGAGATGCTTTCTTTGGATATGGATCATGATCATTGAGACCTGAATCTCTGCTTATGACCCAGAAACAGCTAACAATCAAGCGAGTATCGTACTAAAGATGAACCAAAATCGGAACCAAAACCAAAAACCAGGTCAAAAATGTTTTTCTGTTACCATGATATTGCCCATCAAGAGTACCTTTCAATTGGTTAAATAGTTAATAAAGAATGCTGCCTGAGTCCATTCGAAAAAAAGACGTTCAAATTTGTGACAATACTATTTATATTTTTTGAATCACAATAATTATGTTCATCAATTTTTCACTTTAAATCCAACACGTTCTATTCGATAAGCACCAGATTAACCGGATCTGACCCCATGTGTGACTTTTTTCTGTTCCTCGATCGAGGACACCATTTCGTGGATGTCGTTTTAATTCTATAGAAGCTATTCAAGACGTTCGCTGGGCGGTTTGAAGGAAATGCCCGAAGTCGTGTATAAAAACTGTTTCGAGGACTAGAAAAAAACTTGGAATGAGTATGTTGCAATGAGAGGGAATTACTTTGAAGGAGGACTTTGAAATAAATTTGAATTGATAAATAAATAATTTGTGTTTTATTTAAGTTAGTTTCATTTTGATCTTGGTACGGAAATTTTTTGAGGAATTATTATATTCATTTGTTGATGAAGTTTGTTCATCATTCATTTGTTGATGAACTAGCATATAATTCGATTAAGAACAACACAAATTCAGCGTTCTGTATGATTTGCAGACCCAATAAACTTTCACCTGATATGCTATCAAATAGTTAGACACAGATAGTATTGAACATCAAAAAAAAAAATCACGATTTTTCTGTTTCCTCAGATATGTTTGGTATTCAGTAAATGGCTTGGAGTAACATAAATAAATAAATATCTGCAGGAAGTGTTACTAAAAATACACTTGGAGGCGGAATTTCAATCTCTTTACCATGTAAAATTGGCATAATTTTATACCGACAAAGAATATAAATGCCCTTTAACTATGACTGTCGCAAGCTTCTGAAGTAAATCACGCAGCCATATTCATGTCTATTATTTAAACCGGCGAGTTCACTCGGTGCTTTCTATATTTTAATTTTCATTTGAAATATGAGGTCCCACGATGCAAATTTTTCATACTTCCACATCACTGATACATATTTTTCTGGCGTCTTATCTATTCAACGTCCCTACGGGGTCTTTTGTTACACTATTTAGATAAATATTTTACAATTTCATGTATGAATGGGGCTTTAAAGGGTCCAGTTTTCAGATAATATAACTTGAAGTTTTTTTATCACCAAATTGTATAGACAATATTTACACCTTTGAATTACATAATTTTTTGAATGACTTGTTGGACAATAAGTAAACGTGGTTTTATTTATTTATTTATTTTTAAATTTTCATTAGCCATACATTTATGTCTTTAAGACCACATTAACATAACTTTCATGTTAAAGATGATTCATATTAAAAATGATTTTGTTACTCTCTTTGCAGATATATGCAAAATTTGGGTACCTAAACTGCTTTACTTATATTCATTTTAAATGCCAATTTTTTAGTTATATAAGAAAACCCCAGTTTTAGTGTTTGGATTATCATGAAATCACCTGTTTTTAACTTCTTGTTGTACGTTTCGCTAACCATGTGAGCATCATAAGGAGGTAAATCAGATCATCATTGAAGATTTTTCAATGAAATCATCATCTCGTTTATTTAGCATCATTCAGATCAGTTTGTCACTTAATGAGCTAATATGGTTAGTGAAACGGGTGTAGAAAAGTTTAAGACAAGTTATTTTGTGTGTAGTTATTAATCTCTTTGAGTTTAGTGTTGCACACCAAAGGTTTCAATAGAAAAAATGTTGTTTAGGAAATTATATTTATTTTGTTATTTCAGAATATGAAATTATCACATTCCGTAAAATTGTTTCTACGCAATTTATCAGCTCACCAAATTAACAGATTGATATTACAGGAGAACAGGATGATAAAGAAGATACAAACAATCTCAGGGTTGCCGGCTTAAAAGTTCTTGAATTAAGAGATCGTCCTACTAGCACAAGCGCAGTTGTGAATGGTGGTTTATCGAACACAGTGCTGCCAACATTTTGCAGATATACAAATGGTATACAAATGGGTTTGCTGGTATACAAATGGGAATGTAGCTACTTTCATTGATGAATCGTTATATCGCATTAACATGTATGATCTTCTGGCATGTCTTAGAAGATGCAACGAGAAAGAAATGAGTTTTCTCATCTGCAGATAGAAATATACATCATACTGTAGAGATTATATAACTTAACTGCCAAACCTAATATATAAGGGATTCTGAAATACCACCTGTTGCTAAATCTTACAATACTGATTGAATATGGGCTCCAGAACCACATATTCAGTACGCAAATCATAGTTCGAATATATATATATATATATATATATATATATATATATATATATATATATATATATATATATAAAACTTGCTCTTGGTGGCCAATTAGCAGATCCGTTCTTCGAAATAATTTTCTCACCGAATTGTTCCCTCAATAAATCAATTGTTGCGTTGGCTGAATGACATGTGAAGCCTTCCTGTTGAAACCACATCTCCTCTAAACTGCGAACAGCGATGAATCATCAATACTGCCAGCAACAGCGGCGATGTTTCCTTCGGAACGCACAGTTTTTTGTCTTGTTTTGGCTTTAATATCTAGCAGCGTGGCATGCGTTCGAAATTTGTCGATAATTCGGCGAATATATCACAAACTTTAAATTCACAAAGTGCTCTATAAGTTTGGTGCAGAGAATACTAATGTTCGCAGAATCGTTCACAGAATTTCGACAATTTGCAATCGTTGCTCTGATTTAATCGTTCCATAATGATTTGCCAGACTATCGAGATACATATTTATAGACTTGCACGCAAACTCACAGTCAGTTCGACTGCGACCCCTATCAGAAGTTTCGATACACTAAAATAATAATCTTCGATTATCCTCAGCAAAGTTTTGCAGTTCAGGTACCAAAACTTGTCCAACATTTCCACATAGTGCTCTGAAATGACTGTAATTGCGCGTCCCCTGCAGTCTTCAAAAAAGTACGGGCTGATTATTCCTCGCGCTAACATTGTAGTCCATACGAGGCGAATGAAGGGGTTTTTGATACTTTTGTTTCAGTCCAGATGAAAATGAGCCTCGTCAGAAAACAATCAACTTTCAATTTCTCTATCCAAGGTATATGTATATCGGTAAATATTCTTCTGAACAGGCAAATTTCAACAGTTTGGAGTATTATTAAAGGGGGAAGCTTCCATACTGTAAAGAGTAATTGAGTATATGTTGCAGCAAATCATTTACATTTTTAATTTTCTGATTTTCTTCAGCAGAAGAAATATTTCAACCTGTAAAATGTTTTGCGAGCTGTTTCAAATATTATTTTTAGTTCTTTCATTTAATCATTATTTGAATTAACCCAAGTTCCTAAACATTTGTATCTTTCCACTCGCTTAATACTTCTATTGTTTATTCTTAACTGTGTGTTGTTAGTGGGTGTTTTCCTGAAAAACATGTATTTTGATTTCTTTAGGTTCATATTTAATCCGTGAGGTTTGCTGATTTCTCTTATCTAACCCACCATTATTTCTAGGTTCTCGATATTTTCTGCCAGCGTGACTGTGTTATCGGCATATCTTATATTATTAATAGGAACTCTATTCACGACCACGCCAAATGTTTATCCTCGAAATATTTCCTGAATGATGACTTCTGAACACAAATTAAAAAGTGTCGTTGAGAGGATGCACCCATGAAAATGTAACTACAAATTATATTATTATCATATTAATTATAATTTACTAAAGCGGCTGAAAGTTCACAACATTCTATGGAATGGGGAAGGTGACAAATGGTATCTTCAGGGCTTTTTTTGAATGAACACGCTTTCTAAAGAAGCATAATACCGGTAATCTTACTTCTGTAAAAAATGTTTATTTACATAAAAATAATCAGTGTAAATGGCATTTTCAATGCATGCTTACGTAGTGCGTCAAATTAATAACTACTGAATAATGTGGCTCCGCCTTCTTCGAAAATAAAATGACCCGAAAATTCCATATGTACAAACTTATATACGGAATTGTAAGCAATCCTGTGGTAATTTCAACAACACAGCGGCATAATGAATATACACATCTGCCATACATACACATACACACCTGCCGCATGCACCCCCTTTTCATTAGCCGGGTACTATTAATTCCAAAAAACGTCCGTTTTCTGTGAACCACCATGTATAATGACATATTTAAACTTTCACCAATGCACTAACCAGTGTCAGACGAGACCTCCTGGGTGGCGCTACCTAGGATGCGCGACCCACTGATCAATATAGTTTAATTTGGGCGTTCACCCGGAGTGCCACCCAACAGGTAACTCGATCTAGTCGATCATCAGTGACTCTCTTGCCACCCAGTGGGCTACGGTTTTCTAATCAGTCTGTCACAAGTCCTGAAGCTCCTAAAATTCTATTTCAAGTAAACATATGTTATATTGTATTTGTTTAAAACATTCCTCAATTTGGTTACAAATAGAAGAGAGAGATAAAGAGAAAATTACTTTTACTTACCGTTGCGTGAGGACTAATGTAATTGTTGGTGGTGTCACGATGGGGCGAGTAGTTCATCGAATGATGGGTAGGACATCCAGAGAAAATTGAAAAATTATCAGGGTCTTGTCTGAGATGCAGATACAATGTCTAGCTAATTTTCTTTTTCTCTCTTAATACGGGAGGCACCCAAAACTACCTTTTTTTAGTAGTATAATAAAAAAATCACCCACATTAGAATCGCTTTAAAATGAAAGTAATGTTAACTGTATTTTTTGGATATCGCATGTTGTTTACTAAAATTTTTTTTGGGAAGTATAAACAACCAGTTAACAAACAATATTATATAGGCATTATGAAGTGTTTGAGAAAGAATGTTTGTCGAAAAAAGCCAGATATGCGGAAGAACAGTTCTTTGATTTTGCACCAAAAACTCAGAGAATGTAATCGAATCGCGAGCAAGCACCGAATCGCCAGATAGATCCCCAATTTTTTTTTGGTTCATCAAAGTCAAATTAGCAGTTCATGGAAAACTTTTGTAGTTAATTGAAGCTTTCAAACAAAATTCGGTCGCAACCATACCGAATATTCAATGACATAACTATATTACATTTGGTGATAAAACCAACAATTTGTGTGTTATTGGACATTTTTCGTTATTTATTTAACATAATGCATGCAAATACTTGTCCAATAAGAATGTCAGAACTTGGAAATGAAGCACAATTATTACTAAGTGATAATCAGGTCAGTTTTTATTTTTTCTTGAAAATAATGTCGTTCAAATGTCTTCCTTGACTTCCTCTGGTGTAATGCATTCTGGAGACTTAATTCTCGATTATTCTTTCACACATATGGCGTAGTATATCTTCAATGATGGTCTGAATGTTTCATTTAAGGTGAGGAATTTTTCGGGGTTAATTTCTGTAAACTAGAGACATCTTACAAGAAATAATCCTAGGGCGTGAGATGGAATGATGGCTTGGTGGCCGATTGGTATTACCATTTTACGAAATAGCGCGTGGGAAACTTTTCTTGTAATAAATCAATTATCTGCCGAGATGTATCCATATTTAGCAGTTTAGGTGAAAAATCTTCTGGTAGCACCAAAAGGTGGCTTTCCGAGGATGAAGAGGTAACTCAATAATGCAACTACTCAAAAACCCAAGTCGCAAATGTTCGACGCTGATGCTGATTAACTATTTTTAGTTGTTAAGCTAATTGAACTTTATAAGCCTTACAATGAAGCTCATAATGATAAATTCCCCATGAAGTTGTCTGAGAAAGATTGAGTTTCTGAGAACGACGTGGAATAGATATATTCGAATATTCTCTTACACCCCGTCTAACTTCAGCGATATTCTCCATTGCTACTGACTTACCTGCAACTGAGCTAGTTCGTTAAAATTTTGCGACGAAACGATACATAGACTATGCGACATTGCGTCCATGAGACAATCTCCTCTTCAATTTATGGGATTTACTCAAAAACTTGATGCTTGGGTGCCTCACAAACTAACCGACAATAACATTCAAAATCTTGCCCGACACCGAGCAAGGTTCTTGTACAGAATCGTCACGAGAGATGAGAAATGATGTCTTTACGTCTATATAAAGCAAAATAAGGAGTGGGTGGCTGCAGGAGACACGCCAAAGTCGAGAGTTAAATAAGATCTCCATCCCAAGAACACAATGATCAACGTTTAATGAGACTGGGACTATGTGTACTGTGTACTGTGTACTGAGAAATGCTGGAGATGAACAAGCCGGTGGACAAGAAATGCTAACTAGCCCAGCTGCACCAAGCTAGCCATGTCATCTAGATTTACGACAATAATCGAACTCATATATAAAACAATATCGTCAATGAAGCCCTGAATGATGTCGAAGGACGGGTTCATCCGCATCCACCGTACTCTCCAGATCCTACGGCAACCGATGATCACCTCTTGCACTCGATGTTAAAGTAAATGAAGGGCTTAACCTTCAGAAGCGATGAGAACCTTAAAAACTGACTTAACAACTTCTTCTAGTCCAAAGCCGGTGATTTCTGGCGAACTGGCATCCAATAAATTGGTTAAGGATGGGAACAGACTGTGAACAATGACCGAAATTGACGATACACTGCTGATTAATTTGTAGTTATAATTGTTAGTTTTTCCAATAAAATTTTGTGGAAAAAACTGTGGAAACTTATAGAACAACCCAACATTATTGAAAATATTGGATTATCTTGGGGCCTAATAAAATACAATAAAACAAGTATAATTAGATTGAAAACATTTTTATTTTCTTAAATAAAGTACATGATAATTAATTCGGAAATTAATAAAAAATCGAATTTTATAGGTTAGATTTGGAATCAATATTAATAACATTTATAGTAATTACCATTACAGTAAATTTACATCTTAATATTGATATTATAAATATACAGTTACATTATATATTTTAGCAAACAGAAATATCAATTAGCTATTTCTAATTTGACTCCATAATTGACGATTTCTGATTGCTGGTCATAAAGTGTTGACTAATTGCAAGTCGTGCTTTATTTAAATAATTTGTCAACTTGCGATTAGTATTTAAATTAGTATTTATGATAAGATTTTATACAAAATTTCTGATGATATAGATTTGCTTGTTTACATAAAAGCTACTTTTTTAATATATTTATGACAACCTAAAAACAAATTTTAACAGTTATTTATGGCATCTTTATCAGCCAAATATATATATTTCGATCACAGGGATTCGTACAATTTTTACATAAAAATAAATTTTGCTTACATCCTTTCCTCTTAATAAGATATCCCGATAAATTATTCTTATTATTATTAAATATATTTAATTTCTCTTGCTAATTGACTTTAATTCCATAAATTAATACCTTAAATTACACCTTCCAATTAATGTTTAATTTCTTAAATTAGTGTTTTTTTTTCAATTTAGATTTATATTTTAAATTTACCGGTGCAAGACTTAATTCACTTTCAAGTGCGTGCACTAAATCATACATAAAACGTACAAAATCGAAATAAATAAATTACCTACACACAGCCTCGTAATTAAGAGCGTGACTATCATTTTTAAGTTACCGGAATATCTTCTTAATATTATTATTAAAATATATCCCAAAGTCAACATTACTATTTACATTACATTTACTTTGCTTTATATAAACGATAGAGAAACAGTTTAGGCTTCGTACATTATTTGCGATGATAGATGATTCTAATTGAACAAAAGATGTGTATTTATCAGATGAGAACTCGATAAAAGCATAGCATTGTATACTGGAACAGTAAAATAACTGATATTCGAGAAAATTATTGATAGTAATGAAATTATCTAAATTTAATTTTAATTCACCATACCTAATCATTTTCTTGAGTTGTTTGGAATTGACATAATGAAGCAGTTATGATATCTAAAGTTTGAACAAATATATCCATAACATTGCTAAGACAGTCAGAATCATATCCTGAAGTATACACTAACATCATATCAAAAAGCTTTACAAAAAAGGAGAGGAAATGAAGAAGAAACATGGGAAGAACGAAGGAAATATTTTCAAATATGTTTTTGGAAATATGAATATATACATAACAACTTGATAACTCATAAATTGAAATTCAGCTTTCAAATTGGAGTTCGTTCTGCCCTTGGTTTACCTTTTGTAGCAAAATTACAAGAAAATACGATAGAATTGATTAAACTCCATGGTAAGCCCCTTTAACCACCTCATTCATCATTTGCAGGATATGGTGAAAATATTTGCTTTTAATGAATCGCATATATATATATATATATATATATATATATATATATATATATATATATATATATATATATATATATATATATATATATATATATATATATATATATATATATGCCGTATGTATATATGCCGTCATATATATATACATATATATATATATATATATATATATATATATATATATATATATATATATATATATATATATATATATATATTTATATACACCACTTTGGAACCCGACCCCTTTCAATTTGGCTGATTTTTTTGAATCTTTTGCTACCCCACTAAAAACGTTTTTCAGAATTTTTTCAAATTGTTTTATCCAACCGAAAAAAGTTGGGAATTTTACTTTTGATGTCAATTTATTTCGGATGTCAATTTTGATGAAATTTTTCAGTTTTTTTGAGAAAATCGTCAATTTTTCAGTTCGCAATTTTTTTTCTCTTGAAAATTTTCGATTTATTCTGCGGGTAATGCCGCGCATCCCAGAGTGGGTTGACTTTTAATTCTATTGAATTTTTTTATTTTTTCCCAGTCGTTCATTCCTTATTTTTATAATTTTTTATTTTATTTTAATTTTTTATTTTCTTCTTCAACTATGTTTTTATAATAAAATAAATCCAAGTAAATGAGTCTGTGATATTTTATACTTAATTTATAATCTAACCTAATGATTAATGAATATAAATTTTTTCTATACCAATTAAAAAATAATTTATTCTATTTTTATCTGGCGTTTAAGTAATTTACAGATTCTATACTCATCTGAATGCGAAAAGTTCCGGACACAAAGGCAACCATCTGTATCTGGAATCACACTGTGTAATTGCTGGGTTCCCGTAATTGGTTTCGTTTATGAAAATCGATCACACAAATCGTTCCCATCTTTATTGTAATTCTCGTCTGGCAAAAACTTAAGCGTTATATTCGGAAGCTTATCTGGTGTAGAAGCACATGCATAGAGTTTGTAAGGTGTAGTTATTTGTTTATCAACTGCTAGTTGAAGATTACCATCGCGCGGACCTTTCCCGTGGACAGTCACAAAAAAAATGCGTGGAATATATTCAACATAAGGAACACGGAAATTGACTGTCGGTAAGTTCTTGATTGTCATAGTCTAACTTATCCATTCCATTATCGTAGCAAATTTAAATACCATTTATGTCACATCAAAATACATAATAATCTAAATACAAAATAATTTTGTTATGTTGAACAAAATTATTTAAACGCCGAACAAAATAAAATAAAATCGTTTTTTAAATTGGTATAACAAAAAATTTATTGTTAATCGTATTAACCGTGAAATCCCAATCATTAATCATTAGGTTACATTAATTATTAAAACAAGTATGAAATATCATAGAATCATTTACTTGGATTTTTTTTTCATAAAAACAAAATTTTTATAATAGAAAAAATTAACGATTGCGAAAAAGTAAGTATTTTTTTCAATTATAAAAAAAAATAAAAAGAAGAGTCCGCCCACTCTGGGATGTAAGGCACTATTCGCAGAATAAATCGCGATTTTTTTAAGAAAAAAAAATAAAAATAGCGAACTTTGAAAAATTGATGGTTTTTCTCAATAAACTGAATTTTTTTATAAAACTTAACATTTGATTTTTTTTAATTTGTTTTCTGAAAAGTACATTCAAAAACAAAACATTTAAAAAAGTCCCATTTAGTCAATTTTTGAAAAAGTTATGGGCATTTGAAAAAAAAAGAACCATGTTTTTAAAAAAATCGTAACTTTTTTTCGGTTGGGTAAAGAAATATTAAAACATTCTTAGAAACGTTATTAGTGTAGTAGAAAAACATAAAACAATTCAGCCAAATGGAAAGGGGTCGGGTTTGGCATGGAGTGACGCATACATATATATAATACGTCGCATATACGACGTGAAAACGCAAGTACTTTTCAGTACTTCAATAGTTCTTCACAAAAAGAACCGCATCAAAGTAATTGTTTCACATTATTATCGTTGGTAATGTGCTCTAAAACATCCTTCTACATATTATATTACACTTAAGGTTAATTATAAGAAAAAAAATCTGGAGGATTGATAACAACGCCAATTTATACAATGACAGTGAGGATAACATTGTAAACCACAGCTTAAACAAAATATATTGCGATTGTTGTCTATATATCTGATATTTTAGTACCAGTAAGGCCATCTTGAAAAACTATGTTTTCTATAGTTTAACATCAGATACTGATACTAAAATACTAGTAAAAGTTTCACGAACTGAATAAAATCTAAATATTTTTACATATTTAGTAGTAACCACATAAATGTTTCTTAATACTAATGCATGACATCTATAAATGATTGTTTTAGTTATTTAAAAAGCATTATAGCTAACAAAACCCGTCATAAAACAATCAGACAACATGAAAGAGGGAATAAAATAGAATTTTCTCGACGAAAATATTTTAATACATGCATTAGGCGTTTATAAAATGTGATAGAGACATCAATAACACATTACTGTAAACGTTTTTTACCTTTGGAAAATATTTATTTTTCTGTAATTTATATGGAAATATAATATATAAAAATAGACTTTGATTTAAACATCGTTGCCCTTAATTATTTATTTTGTAAACCACCTATCATTTTTATCCTTGTGTCATATATAGAGTTGGATATATACGTGCTACTTTAAAAACTCTAGTTAACTATCCTTTGCAATAATGAAATTGTCCACAAAATTTCTTTTAACCATAGCTTAGATTGAAATTAACAATTAATAAAGAAATTACACTTAAGGTTTATATACTGATTTGGTGAAAAATTGAAAAGTATTAATAATAACATTGCCAGAACCTGCATTTATCTTATGATATAATATGAAGTTACAAAATCTGAAATAAATTTAACAAGCGTAAGGACAGATATCTGAAAATCGCATAAAAAGAATTGGGTTTCTCACCAAGAACCCTTGCAGCAGATTCTGAATATATGTTTTACCCAATGCTGATAAAACTATGATTTTGTTTGTTTGTTTATGTTGTTGTACCAGAGTAGCATATTTAACTTGATAGACTATGAGATACTCATTAGTAAAAATGCAGCATTCAATGTATTTTAGAATCAAAAGGTTCTCGTTTCCCTAAATCACTATCTTAATATTAGTACCAAGTTTGTTGTTAATGGAATAGTGTAATGTTAATGTATAGCTGTGAGACTTGGGTCCCATACAGAAGACAAGTCAAATATGTTTAGCATATACAGAAAGATTTTGTGGAGAATATAGTGCTAATGTATATTAAATAGAAATGCTCTTTCAATATTATAAGGCAAGAATGCCCAGGAATTAATCGAGAACGCTTTCTAAGCATGTTGGAATATATTGAATGAATGGAGAACAGTTCTGTTCCTAAATGTTCATTGACTACTCAATTTCTTATTAAATGAATAAAATATAAATGATTTTATATCATTATATTGAATAAATATTTTATTTAAGTATATATATATAAGAATTTACAGGGTAGATCTAATATGGAATTCTAAATGGAGATTCTAAATGGAACCAACTTATAGAGAGCAAAAATAATATATCAAATTTACTGAATAGTAAACAGTTGTGGATAATCCAAACATATCAGTAATAGTTGTAGATACAAATACACTGTTTGCCTATTTGGGATGATATTCTGAATAAGGGAGAATATAAATAAACATGTATAAAGGTAGTTTTGAATTACAAAGGAATCAGCAGGTGATGAAAGAAAATATTTATCAAAAGTAAACAGTTTGATTTCATCGTTATTATCACTTTAAATACATATGTTGACAAATCAAAATTTTCCCCAAAACTACATTTCCAATAGTAAAATGAACAATAATATGGAGGAACAATAGAAAACAAGTAAACCAAATTGTATATTTATTAGGAACAAGGGAGTATTTTAGGGGCCATTTCTATTATGTAAGATAAGAATTCTATATTTATACATGTAAATCTAAATCAATCAATAGTGAAGAGTAGATTAAATGGTGCAATTGTGGTATTAAAACAGGAATTTTGATCACTTGATGCGGACTCGATGTTGTAGTATAAATCTCAAATAATCCAGAAAATAAATCTCGATTCCATTGAACTCAACCTGAAGAATTTTTATACAAAACTTTACTGGTTAATAAAGAGAACATTAAAACTGAAATAAGTTATTTATAATTCAGATCAAAAATACAATTACAAATAAAAAGAAACAATTTCAATGAAAGATTTCAAGGTAAGATTTCGGGTAAATTTGGAAATTGAAAAAAAAAATAACTGAAAAATATTGAAATATTAAATCACTTACAATCCATTTTCTATAAGAAATTCTTGCCTGATCTTATATCTGAATAATTTGCGAAAAAAAAAATATTTATATTTGGATGGAAATAAAAGATACTTATATAGATGGACAATAATACCATATATTTTTATATTGATAATTTTCTAAATATATATATATATATATATATATATATATATATATATATATATATATATATATATATATATATATATATATTAGTGTGGAACAAAATTATTTGCGTTTTTTCCTTTGTTTATAAAATAAGGATTATACTTCACTTATCAGGTGAGGAGAAGGTTTAGAGAGAGGTTTAATCGGATTTCAACTTTTTGTTCTGACAAAAACTCCTTCTTTCTCCAGCAGTAAAGTGATTCCACTACGAAATATTCAGTCGAAACATAAAAACAACAAAAATGTTAGCATGAATAAAAGTATGGCAATTTTATCATGTTATTTTAAAGAAGGCTTCAAAGCGACTGACGCCGTTCGTGAGATTTGAGATGCAGAGGGAGAAGCTGTAGTATCCAATCGTACCGCTTGCCGTTGATTCAAAAAGGTCCGGGAGGGAGACATGGATCTTGAAAATAAGGGAAGATCAGGTCGTGCACTGTCTCGCGATGTTGACGTTTTAAGAGCAGCTGTAGCTGCAGATCCTAGGACACGCACTAAGAAACAGGGAAATAAGAAGTATCCCGCACTACCGTTAACCGGTATTTACGGGACTTAGGAATTGTACCAAAGAGCTGTAGGTTTTAACAGTAAGTTTTTTTTAACAGTCAATAACTAAATACATTAAAACCGCAAATACTTTTGTTACACTCTAGTACATATTCATTTAGAATGTTCAATGTTTTTAAATTACACCAATGAATGAAAACAAACTGTTAATTGGTCTTAGGTTACACTGAAATATAAGAATATATCAATTATATTATAGCAGTAACTATCACTGTATGCATCCGAATTTGGAAACACTCGTTATCTTTTCTAACAAAACACTTGATTCATTTTATTAGTATTTAAAATGATCGTAATAAAGCAGCACATATATAATATTTCGGTACTCTATGCCTTGACAAATATTTACACTTGAACCTTATAACTTCCTGTAATAATATTCAACTATCTACTTTGAAAATCATACAAGTAATAAAACGGTCTTTAACAAACAACAAAAGAGGCATAAAAGTATATTGCGCCATAAAAAAGGAGAAGCTTGAAAAAATCGACGTGGAGATATCATTTTTTATACCCTCTGACAGGTTAAATCGATAAAACACAATATATGGTCAAATAAACTAATGGAACTTTCATAAGAAAATCCAAATGGTCAATCTGATAGTATTTCTTAGCTTTTGTAAGTCTTTCGGACAGCCCTTTGGTGCTCTAAATCTATCAGTTTGTATTGTTGTTTTTAATTGTAAATAGAGTACAGCAAAATCTGTCGTAACTGAATATACGATAGCTGTTTTTTGTCATATACTCTATTTGTTCTGTAAAAGGTACATTTGAAATAAAATTCTTCAATATTTATCCTGGAAAAATATCTAGAAAAAAGACTGCATGGAAATAATTGGATTTTATACGGTCTTAAAATGACAAACAATAAAAAAGTAAGTAGAATTAAGAAATTAAATAATAACTGTAGATATATGTATACGATTTAAAATCCAATGTTTCTGAATATTATGTTTCTGAAACATTAACTTGTTAAGCATATTGTTATTGTTATTGTGAGAGATCTTTTCACCTGTTCAAAAAATAATTCTAAGATGAATATCACAGAAATAATTAAAAACAAGCACAAAATAAAAGAATTTTGCAAAAATAAATAGTTTGGTTTCATATATGTTAACATTTTGAAATATTATTCTGATATACATTTTTTGAGGAAGAATAAAACAAAAGGAAGCCAAATAAGATAGTAATTGGGATGCTCGAGAAGGTATTTGATATTTGTATAGTGGCGGTGAACATTTTATGATTTTAGATGCAGTAGGTTCAATGATCGTCGTTTTAAAATGATGAATTCATATGTTATTCAGAATTTGTTAATTCGTGTTAATGTGGAGTTGATTCTGTAGTCAGAATACGAATAATAATTTGGCTGAAACAACAACCACAATTAATAGGATAAAAAGAGAAGCAAATCAAATTACATGCTAATTGATATGACCAGAAAAGTATGTGGTATTTATATTGTTGGTGAGTAAAAATTCTAGGATTTTACACAAAGTAGACTCATTAATTATGATTTCAAAAGGATGAATTTCATGTTATTCAAAATTTACTAATTCATATTAATGTGTAGTTGATTTTATAGTCAACCAAAATACGAATTGACACAATTTAATTCAGAGTTAAAACGCAAGAAAAAGAAACAATTCTAAAGCAAGAATGATGACGATGTCTAAGATATAAATTGATATTGTTAATTATTATGGCATATGCTAATTAGTTTATTGGCCATTAGAACATTTTTATAAAATAATGTAAAGCATTATCACAAAACATGTGGTTATGTTTTCTGTCAGATGTCAGATTAGTGTAATAATAATGTTTGAACTATCAAATAAATAAATTAAATTATTTACACTTTCATATAGTTATTAGATATTCTGTAATTAACTTATAGATGCCTTTCGTAATTTTAAGGAAAATTCAATTTTCAATTCAAATATTTCGAGGAATAAGAGTGTTTATAAACATAATTTTTTTAATAATGTTTATACAGTAGTAAATTCTAATTGTAGTAATGTAAAAATTATCAGAATTGGGCATAGGAAGTATTATTAAGGTAGATAAAATAATAAATAACTCATCTAATTATCTAAATTTAAATGTACATTTAAAACTATTATGATTTATTTTAATTTTCGTTCCAGGTATTGACAATGGCCGAACAATCGATATAAAATGATATAATGGAAAAAAAAACTGGGACTAGTTGATTTATAACAAACTTATCAAAATTGTGGATGGCATAACGTAATAACAGTGATGATATGACATAGTTTAGACAGTTATTACCAAAGATAGAACACCATTTTCTTATTTCTCATTTTCACATGTATATTTGTTGTTACATCGTCTTCAATTAAATAGTAAACATAAAATAAATAAATTCAAAAACCTCACAAGACTTCAAAAAATTCAAAGCAGAAATTAATATTCTGATGTAATTAATTTTAAAAGAATAAAAATTGCATAGGAAAAAATTACTGCTATTGTTTTCGCTTTGAAAATAGCTACGTCAAGTTCCAAAGAAAAGTAACGAAGATTGAGTACAATAATAGGAAATGATATTACATTTTTCACCTTTTTGAGATGTCTGCTACGACCGCTCCAGTCGTTTTATATGTGCAGGAATACGAATCAATTATTACGAGACGTACATTTGCTATTTACATATTCGAAATAAATATAATATTATTTTTATTTTAAACAAATATACTAATTATATTGTTGAAATTTATGTTAACAATATGAACTCTACATGATTGTATCTATGAAGTGTGTATATATGTTCTAATTAACAAGTTATAAAAAATTATCCCTAATAATGAAACCCTTTAAAATATTTTTCAAATTAATTCTCGCATATTTAGAAATAAATATTTGTCTTTTTACTACTTTATTATTGAAAGTTGACAAAGGTGTTTGACTCCGTTGACAGAAATATAATTTGGAAGCTCTCGGATATCATAAGATGTCCGCCTAAACTGGTGCACATGACTTCACTTCTGCAAAATAACATGGATGCAAAAGTTCTGATACAAATGGGCGAAACTGAGGTTTGTGAGGTTAAAACCGGCGTTAAACAATGGTGTAATCACACGGTCTCTTTCATTTCTGTTTGTTACCATTGCCCTGCATCATGTCAGAGGCAGATTGCTGCATGTATTTGAGATGTCATATAGCATGGATGGAAGCCTATTTAACCTGGCACGACTTAAAATCAAATGAAAAACAAAAGATTCCACCATTAGTGCTGCACTATGCGGGTGACTGCGTGCTTGTAGTGCATAGTCCGACGGCGTTGCAAACTGTGCAAGACTTACTTAGTGAGGCCTACGGTTTGCTAAGACTTAAAATTAATGATCAAAAAACGAAAATATTGCAACAAACTACTCCAAATAAGAGGAGAAAGAGAGAAAGGAAGAAGTAGCATTAGAAAATCAAATTTCTTGCTCCGCCGATATAAGAAGAGATTATATATAAAATAAAGTGTGCTGGTATAAATTTTGGACGTCTAATGATAGCAGTTTACTAGTAACTGACACTTAAAGGAACACGCTGAAATGTATGTTTAAAATGCTCTCTTAATTTCCACTTTTATCTATGGAGCTGATGGTATGGACCTGGGCCTTGTATTGAAAACAAATAAAACAAAAAAAAATTCTGTAGCCTCCTCACCTTAAATGCCCAGGATGCGGAACAATGGATCAGCAAAATTAATGTCGTACTCCAGATGACAGTCATCATTGAAAGTCAACAAAGCCATAACTACATGATTCTAGGTTTGTTTATTTTTATTCAAATATACTGGTTGATACTTAATAAAATTACAATCTCTCTTATTAATATTTACATAATGCACTAACCAAAATCCTATTCTTTTATAATTTACACATCGAAAAAGATAATTACAATAACTGCTATTCAGAGCTTCTGATATTTTAAATATAACCAGTGAAAATATACGTTTTGGGTTTAACTTTTAAAGAACCAAAAAAATAATATAATTTTTAATATAAAAATAAGGGAACGAAAGAAAGAAAAAGTGAGGAAAATATTTAAGCCCGATTAATTCGAAACATAACATTGTTTTATGTAAGATCCACGCTTCGGATGGCTTTCAAAAAATATTGGACAACCAGGATCAGTTTTATAATTATTATTTTTCACCGGATGTGGCCAAGTCCTTTAAGAGTCTTAGGAGGATTGAAACTTGAATGTTTTTAATTGTATCATGCATTGAATAAGTTGGATTTATTAGCATACATATATTTAGTTATTAGCTTCTGTAAATACTTCGACGATCCGTTAATAATCCAGCAAATATATTAAGATCCGATCAGATGTTAAATTATCAATAATTGGATAATAAACTTGGATCGTACACCGTCCGAAGCCGTCGAAAGACTTAGAACAAGATTTAGTGCCATTTGAAACTGCAGTATCGATAAATGAAATATCATGTTCTGTATGGACCTAAGTTTCTTATTGAGTTTGTGAAAGTTCACTATAGTGTATACCAAAGAAGAGAAATATTAAACTTAACTGACATTACATGGGCAGCTTTTCTACACAAAAGTTGCGTACTCTTATTCGATTTTAAGGTACTATAATGTAAAAGAAATATTTGCGTTTGCTTCTTTGTTTATAAATAAAGGATTATACTTGACTTAGAGATTTTATCCAAACATTGGTCTGAAAAATTTAACATCCCTTGTTCAGTATTGTATTGCAAAATATTCCATCGACGGTTTTTAACAAAAATGTTAAAATGAGTGAAATAAATCGGGCAATTAGAGCAATTTTAAGATATCATTTGAACGCCGTTCGTGAGATTTGAGAAGTAGAGAGGAGGATACCGATGAATCTGCACTGCTCAGCTCTGGTTCAAGTACCTCAGAAACAAATATTTTTAAGAGAAATGATGTGGACTTCCTTTGGGCAGTGCATGCAAGAAAAGGCAGAGAAAGCCTTCCTGAAGACTTCTGACCACCCAAATCAAGAACTGCGAAGGTTAACGGACTACAGTCTGGAAGACATCGCAGCTTTGGGTGGCAGAAGGCACAGAAGACCGAAACTCCAACTTCTGGGGGACTAGGTTGACTGATGTCCAGTGAGAAAATCTACCGCCGTGGGCATTCCCGGCATGGGACTACCATGTCCCACGGTTTGGTGGGAAAAAAAGAAATTAGTGAAGTTAAAGTGTTTATTTTTCGGGAACAGCAATAACGGTAGGTGAAACACCTTCAGTGTGATCGGCAAATGAGATAAATGAAATAATATCTTAAAATTTCACGAGAAGATAACGGTTTTGTGAGTAGCTTCCGACTACGGAAAATTTATCTCGTCTGCCAGCAGTGCAGTTTTGGGATTATTTTAGAAAATAATCTCGGGTTGAGGGAGGGCACAAACGTGAAGGCAAATACTTTTGTTACACCGAAAATACAATTATTTTTAAAGCAGGTGTGCATATTTATTATTAAATTTGTTAAAAAAATAATTCATGTTGCTTTTTATTTAAAGTTTCATTCAGCACAAAATATCTCATTTCTCAATTATCTCAATTAATAATTAATAACTAATTAATTGAGACTTAATTTGTTTCAAATATCGAATTTACTAGAAATATCCCTAATTATTTTTTTTTGAATCAACTCATCAACGATGCTTTTAAGCTGAAATAAAGTATCCGCTGTATTTGATAAATAACACATTTTCTCGAGCCAACTATGTTATTATTTACCAAGTCAATATCAGTAGCTACTTTTATATTTGAACAAAGAATGTAGTAATGATTTCTAGAAACGTTCATGCATATTAGCATTACATTTACATTCAGCGTGAGAAATACAGTTTTTGAAATTATTAAATATTGGAGCTAAAATGTTAGTAAAATCTGTCGCATAATGAAACGAGTTTTTTGTGACCGCAAAGTTCTCGAAAACACACTGCTGCTTCGTTGAAATGACGTGACCTTTTTAGATAAACTTTGTAGAAAAGCGTCTCCCACTTCTCGAAAGCAAAAACACAGACGTCTAAAAAAGCAAAATGTAGAGATTCGCGTAATACTATCACGAAACAAAAATATTATATTATGGAAACGTCGAGGTCCATACTGAGAAATTTTACATCGATTTACACCAGTTGAAATGTTTTATTTCTACGTATTAATATACATGAGCAAGGAATGTACATATATTTAAAATATACCAGATGTAGTATTAAAATTATAATAGACACACACAAAAGTCTTTGGCTCTTCGTTACTTCCACTCTGTGTACCATCTCATTTTCCCACTATACCTGTTTTAATTATTTCGAATAAAATACAGCCAAGCGATGATCATGATTTTGGCAAGAGAAGAATTTCTGGCTCCAGAAGACGATATTGAACCTGAAACAAATAAATTATTATAAATATTAATATTTCATTAGGAATTTAAATAGATATATTTATAATTTTCATTATTTATTTTCCTCAATTTTCAAATTCCAATTTTGCACAGCATGATAATATCATAGTAAAAAAGGATAAAGGTCAGATAATTATTCAAAATATGACGGTGCGATCGGATTTATGACAAGTAGTTTCTTATCACTGAATGTTTAACATCAGACCAACGTTTGCAAACTGTCGAAATTTATTATCAAAATCAGTGTTCTGTGCGCCAAACTTATAGAGCACTTCGTGGATTTAAACTTCATAATGTATTCGCCGAATTATCGACGAATTCCGAACGTATTTTACGCTGCTTGATTCTAAATCCAAAACAAGATGAAAAACTCTGCGTTCTGAAGAAAATATCGCCGCTGTTTCTGATAGTGTTGATGAAGATCCAAATCAATCAATTGGTTGCTGTTCGCAGAAAGTTGGTCTTTGTTATTCGATTACGTGGATTATTTAATTCCGAATTGGAATAGCATTCTGATTCTGGATCTGGAGGAGATGTAGTTTCAACAGGACGGCTACACATGTCATACAGTGAACGCAATAATTGATTTATTGTGGGAACAATTAGTGAGAAAATTATTTCGAGGAATGGACCTGTTCATTGGCCACCAATAGCATGTGATTTAACGCCTCTCGATTATTTTCTTTGGGTTTATGTTAAATCTTTGATTTATGCCGAGAAACGAGCAACTATTGATGCCTTGGTAGCCAACATAAGGCGAACATTTGTGGACATAACACCCCAATTACTTGAACAAGTGGTCGGAAATTGAATTGACAGAATATGCTTTGTCAGAAGCAGCCGCGGCGGATATTTGTCCGAAATTATTTTCATACATCAATGTCATAAATAATTTAAATAGTTTCAATGCATCTAATTTGGTTGTTGTTTTATTTGAATTCAAAGTTCAGATGCGCTAAAAAAATCACCCATAGAAACCGTCTATGAATTTCAAGCTAATTTAGCATTTAGTTTTGTTTTGACAGAATTTAAAGCAGATAAGTTCGATATTTTTGCTGTTATCGACAGTTATTGACAGTTAAATTTGATCTGGTGATTAAATATTACTTAGAAAAGCTTGTTTAGAAAATACTTCGTATTTTATGGTTTATATGTGTATACAGCACGAGTGGGGCTTTACGCCCAGAAAGCTAGTGTTAGTCGATTTCGGAGTGCAAGATAGAGAGATTGTTAAGATGATAATCATCTCGGAAAAATGTATACGGCACATCCTTATGAGCATTTGTCCATGGGAAAACTATCAGCGTGCTGGGCGACGCGTTTGTTTACCAAGGACCAAAACAAAGGAATCAAATGATCACTTGTTTTATGGTGTTTAGACAGGTATAAGCGCAGACCGAGGAGCTTCTGCTGTGGTTCATTACTACTGATGAACCCTGAATTCATCTCTATATATCAGAAACAAAAACTCAAAACAGTGGGAGTCACCCGGCGAACGGGCCTCGAAAGATGCCAAAACGCCTCCATTGTCCGAAAATGTCATGGCCCTTGTTTTCTGTGATTCGCAAGGCTAACTTTCATTGGCTATGTGGACAATGAGAAAAACATAGCAGCACAGCAGAGTAGTAAGCATTATTAACAAAATTTCGAGAAGAGTTGATAAAAAACCTTATATAAAAACATCTGGCCATTCGCCCGCTTGACTTGAAACAGCGAAATTGATCAATTTACGTTACGAATAGATGTTACATCCACCGGACTTCACCCCCTTTTATCTTTGTTGTTTTTTCGGTATTTTCAGTTAATTCTGTTAATACAATTATTATTTTTTACTGTTTTATTAAACCATCCTCAGAATAATTACAAAAAATATTTAAATAATTTAATTAAACAAAAATATCATTTTATGTATTTTATGTAAAAAAACTGAATTATTCAAAAAAATAATTATGTTAAACCATCAAGAAAATACATATAATATATATGTATATTTACATATATATATATATATATATATATATATATATATATATATATATATATATATATATATATATATATATATATATATATATATATATATATATATATATATATATATATATATATATATATATATATATATATATAATAATATATATATATATATATATATATATATATATATATATATATATATATATATATATATATATATATATATATATATAAATATATATATATATATATATATATATATATATATATATATATATATATATATATATATATATATATATATATATATATATATATTTATATATATATATATATATATATATATATATATATATATATATATATATATATATATATATATATATATATAGTGGTTGCTTTCAATGAACAGTGGGTATGGCCGCCTCTAGTGTCAAAATTAGTCAGTATAGTCTGACAAATCATAATGATCATATCATCATAAATATTTAACATCAGAATAACACTTGTAAATTGTCAACATTTATTATTAAAATCAAACTTCTAGAGCTCTTCGTAATGTATTCGTGGAATTATCGACAAATTCCAAATGCATTCCTCGCTGCTCGATATTAGAACAAAAACAAGACAAAACGAAGAAGAAAACGACGAAGATCCAAAGTAATCAATTCGTTGCAGTTCGCAGGACTACTTCCTGCGGCTTTGTTACTCGACTACGTGGATTATTTAATAGCATCATACAGGCAACGCAAAAATCGATTTATTTAGGAAACAATTCGGTGAGAAAATTATTTCGAAAATATTTTCGACCTGTTAATTGTCCACCAATGGCATGTGATTTAACGCCTTTAGATTATTTTCTTTGGGGTTATGTTAAATATTTGGTCTATGCTGATAAACCAGCAACTATGGGCTATTGTTTCCATTTGGCCGAAATTGTTTTCAAACATTAATGCAGTTGAATGATATTTCACATAAAATATTTTCAAGGTATCTAATTTTATTGTTGTTTTATTTGAATTTATAGTTTGGACGCACCAAAAAAAAAATCACCCTATAGTTTGTCTAAACAGTTTCCAGACAGAGGTACTCAAAAATCAAAGATTACAAAACCTTCAAATTGTTCTAGACCTTTTGCCCGCAGACAATAATAAGCGATTATAATACTGTAATGCAATCATAAACCACTTCCATTAATTAACAGTTTTCATTTAAAATTGATTTGACGGCTCCGGATTATTTTGTATGGGGATTAATGAAGGAAAATGTTTACATAAATAAGTTCCAAACGATACAGCAACTCAAGGACAACATCCGTGCCGAAATTGCTGCATTAACACCAGATATGTTGGTGAAAGTTATGGAAAATGTGTTAAAAACACACAAAGTAGCATTGCTGTAAATGGCTCACATAAGCTTCACATAATTTTCAAAAATTAATTAACACAAAAATTAAAGACGAACTAAACATATAAAAAAAAATGTCTTGATTCTTTCAAAAATTATAACTAATTAAAATGATAGTAGTATACTTGCCCCTTTCATTACACATAGTAGTACAAATTGTACCGTAAAATAACAATTACCTATTATTATTTAATACACTATTTCTTTTTTGTTACATAGCTGAGGAAAACAAATAAATTTTACTACTCTGTGTTTAATGAAGATTAATGTGTTATGTTTTTCTAACACTGTATGACAATGATAGAATTCGTCGTCTCGAGTAAATAAAAATAAATCGGTAATGCCACCTAAAGTATATCTTAAAACAGTACTAAATGAGTCACAAGAGAGCGGTAGCAAGAACTAAGAATCAGGAACAAAGAGATCAGGCAGATAAATCAAGAAACTTTATGGAATTTATTACGGCATCCTCATCGCTCGCGATGCAATCATTTAGATGGCCTCGTTCGTGAGAATTAAGAAAAATAGTGGAAAAGAGAATGCTATCAACGCAGGCTGATTCCCATAGCTCGTAATTTTCAACCTGCGACGTGTGGCTTCATGACGAACCAGGAAAACTGAGATATATCCCTATTTTCCCCAGCGTTTTTCCACAAGAGGAAATACAAAATCGCCGGAAGTATTTTGCGAAATACAAACGCATTTGAGGAATTACTTCGAATTATTTCTTGTTATATTTATTTGTTTATAAATCTTTAGCAATTGCTAATATTTTGTATTACGTTTTAATTAATATGTGCGTTTTAGTGGCGACTGAAGAGGTGAGCAAAACATACACGTGGAGCACGGGGAAAAGTTATTTGTTTTTTAAAAAACAAAATGTTATTTGTTTTTTTGTAAGGTAAGGTAAGTGTAAGGGAAATTAATTAATTATCATAAATTTAACCAACCATTTTTGACAACATTTTCCTTAAAACATGTATGCAAAATACAACCATTTTCGCAGAAAACGCACAACTTTTTGAAATCTCGCTTACTGGCAACGATTCAGTTGTTAGGAAAATTGAGCTTTTGATTGATTGGCCTCTTGTCTATATGAAAATAAAATGTTTTTATAGTAATTTATTCCCTACTTTTCATCATAAATTTGGTTTGTTTTGTTACCAAAAAAAGGGAAACTTACACATTATTGATATTTAATGTCAAAGTTGAAATTACTACACTAATTTTTCACAATTCAACACGTTTTGAACTATTAACATAGGGAAATACATGATTAATGATTTTATTAAATTAACTGTTTCAAATGTAGACCATCCCATTCGTCGTGAAAGAAGCTTCATTGGTTGATAAAATATTGAGGTTAAAAAAATATTATATGTTGGTTGATAAACTATTGTGATTTACAATTGATAATTAATCATGTATTTCTTAATGTGTTGTAAATCGTTTAAAATTTGTTTTGATACGAAAAATTAGTGCTAGTAATTTTAACTTTCACGTTAAATCACAATAATTTATCAATATATTTTTTTCAATTCAATATTTTATCAACCGACGAAGCTTCTTTCATGACGAATGGGATAGAGTTTTGAACAGTTAATCTAATATAATAATTAGAAAATATTATTTGCTTTTTAATAGACGGGGTGTTGTAAGGGAAATAAATTAATTATCATAAATTTAATCAACGATTTTTGACATCATTTTCCTCGCCAGATGACCGGCGAAAAAATACGTGCTTAATATGAGCTTCTCCGTAAATAAAAAGCATATCGTGATATTGGCGTGGAGAATACATTTTTGGTTATAAATGGAACTTAAATAGATCTACTGGTATACTGAAATAATTGTTGTTGCCATTTTAAATTCAAACGACGTTGCTGCACGTTAACATTGGTTGATGTATGAGGTGATTCTTAATTGTAAAAGATTGTTTTAAACAATGTTCATTATTTTATTTGTAGTTTATTCGTTAAATTATAAGAAACTAATATTTGCCAAATATGCTTTTACACATATTTGCTCAAAATAGTAATTCTTATCATAGTTTTTGATTGGTGATTTCATAATTTAGCAAGTTTTTTCCGCGGAAACTGAAATGAATGTTTGGCGGAACTACTATCGGAAGTTCGGACAAACTAAAAAAATCACCCTTTATATATTGAAACAAGATAATCCTAAATTATTTTTTTATGTTTTAGTATGATTACAATATTTTCATGGTTAGTAATAAATGTTTTAAAATAATGAAGAATCTGACTTAAAATCTGAATTAAAAATAATATATAAGAATGGTAAATAGTGTACTGGGTTGCTATTATGTATGGTAATGGTCAAATGAATTTTTGTACACAAACATTAGGAAACGTTTGCCACTTTTTTTTACTTTTTTTTTATCGCATATTTGAAATCCAAGACTAACTTGATTTTTTAATGATAACGGTACCTGATTTTGGCATCATTGGAAAGGGCATTTTTTCTGAATTCAACAATGTCAATATTGTATGGTTTTTTTTAAATAGATTAAAAAAAATGGCTAACAAGTGTTTCGATCTGTTTTAGCATCAATATATTTTTCATTTACTAGTCTATGAAACTATTTAGTAGGCTGTGACAGATGAGATATTTGATTACACTTGACAACTGTTAACGTCAACTTGTGAATTTCAAATTTCTTTCAATTTTTATATGGAATCAATACGTTATCATTTTAACTGAAAGAAAAATAATTGAATTGAATAATAATTGTTGGATACCATGACAGAAAACGTACTTATGCTGAAGTTTGTCGAGTATTTAATGAACTACATTCGAATAAAAACGTAACTAAGTAAACCGTTTCAAAAATGGTAAAAAGATTTAATGATACAGGCAGCATTGAAAGTCATCCAAAATTGAGAAGACATAAAACAAAAACTAATGACAAAATGTTTTAATTGATTTTGTAGACAATGGTAAAGTTTCCATGCAACAATTAACTTTAAATCATAACATGTGTGGACGTTCGGTCCAATAAATAATGTTAAAATATTTTTATCCTTACAAAATACAGTTAGTACAAGAATTAAGTGAAGATGATTTTGATCTAAGAGTTTTGACGGAAAAAATAAATACCATTGCAAATTTTGTTTCAAATATTGTTTTCGCGGATGAAGCGATATTTTGTTTAAAAGGTCATGTTAACACACATAACTGTAAATACTGAGCTGATACTAATCCGCACTGGAGCAGGTTCATACATAGTATCCTCAAAAGTTAAATGTTTGGATGAAATTTAGTGGCAGGAATACTATAGGACCTTTTTTCATTGACTGCAACTTAACAACAGATAAGTAATTAGATATATTGGAAGAAAGTATTATCCCTCAACTTTTGCGTCTGTTTCCAAATTGAATTAACCAAAAATATGGTTATAGTAAGATGGTGCATCAGCACATTATGACATTAACGTTATAAATTTTCTTAACATTACTTTCCGAAACCGATGGATCGGTCCGTTAAGAGTTATCGAATGGTCGGCAAGGTCACCAGATTTGGCACTACCCGATTTTTTTGTGGGGCTATTTAAAAGGTCGGGTTTACGTTAATAGGCCATAAAATTTCGGTAGATCTCAAATTATGAATTCGACAAGAAATTCTCGATATACCTGGTGAGAAAACGCAAGGCTTTTGTTCAAGACTTCGTTCGACGTATTCATAACTGCCAGGAAGTTATTGTTTTTTTTTAATCTGATATTGAAAAAGAGACCAAAACACCTTTTAGCCATTTTTTAAAATCTATTTTGAAAAAAAAACTCTACAATATTCACATCGTTAAATTCAGAAAAAAATGCTCTTTCCAACAATGCCAAATTCAAGTACTATGGTCATTAAAAAAAATCAAGTTAGCCTCGGATATCAAATATGCGACAAAAAAATAAATAAAAATATACCAAAAAAGTGGCAAACATTGTCCTATGTTTGTGTACAAAATTTGATTAAGAAATGTTAACGCGTTCTAGATATTTGACCGTTTCCGTACAGAATAGCGACTTTGTATAAACCTAAAGTGCACCAGACATATTAAATTTGCTTCACTTAAATGACTACCAATCAGAAATATAAATGAAAGTTTGCTGACAATAAATATTACGTACAAAACTACATTACTCAATGATATCTTAATGAGTTATCAAATAGACACCACATATCTCTTATAGTTATCGAGTGCAAAAAAGTTATATCATTTCTTATGTAAACATTAAAAGTATTAAATATTGAAGAGTATCAAATAAAAAGCCACTAAACTGATATATTCCAAAATTATCAAAGGCAAAATATATCAATCATATTCAGCACAAGATAAGTATGCTATTTGTATGTAAATTAATTTTGTATGCTTTTTTACGAGGAATTTTATATTTATCATATACATGTAATCATACCACCTTCTATTATAACAAAAATACATGGTAAAATATGCTAACATTAAATTGTTTTAGCATATATGTATATTCTAATTGGAACAAGTCAAATATCTAAAACACGTAGCCCAATTTTTGACATGTGAATATTTTTAGCAGAGCTGAAATAATTAGTATTTAAAAAATATATGTTAAAGTATGAAAAATGTATGAGAATAAAAATATGTAATTAAAATTAGAGGGGAGTTAAAAAGTTTTAATGTCCTCCAAATCAGGATCGTAAACGGACAACTATAAGGACTATCAATCCTAGGTTTGTATTTAACTTTTAATTTGTCGAAAGCCTACTGACATGTGAGCTATCAACGTAAAAAGCCTCTCGGAAGGCCTCGAAGTAGCATGGACAATTTATTGTCGGATTTTATACTCGTACCTAGAAACATTCACAAGCAGTTAAACAAAGTACAAACATCCGTACCATAAGCGGAAATCGAACCTTCCGGCGCTTTAGCCACAGTACAGTTAAATCATCACTTTAGGCACCGCGCTAACGTGGATAATCATTGGGGACCAATTAACACCGATCCACATCACCTAGTGGCAATCAATCTATTGGCAATGTCAACATTTGGTTTCACAAAAGATATGCTCAATACCTCAATAAGAATATTATCATCATTATTATATTAAATTGAAATCTCTTTTTTTATAGGTTACCTTTTTTTAAATGCCGAAAGTAGTGTATTTTTACTGAATTTTAACTAATCACGAATTTTATTTATTTCTTTATTTATAACAATCGCCATGGTATGGAAAAATATTGAAAAACTCCTTCTTTTATTAGTTGTTCCACCAAAAAACAATTCAATCTGTAATAAACAACTTTATTAGACTGGACTGCAGTGGACTGCACTGGACCGCTCAATAGCGTATTGACCTGTACTGGCCAACACAATTATTTTTACAGTCTAATTGCTAATGAAAACTATAAAATAACACAATGTATTATATAACTCAAATCCATCAACTCGAAATCGTTAATAAAATACAAAATATTATAAATAAAATATATAAAATATCCAGTATACCTCGCCTAAGGTTCCTGACGGGTGGTGGATAGTGAAAGATCAATGCGAATATCTCAAAATAAGCAACCCCGAACCAAGGCAAAAAACTAAATCCACTTAGCGTCTGACTTGTATCAAGCGGTTGAGTGGTCAGCGTCTTTTCACCAGTGGTGCGAATGAGATTTTAATTCTGGGACAAACCTCTCTAGTCTTAACCTCTGAACCGTCATGGTTCAAACCTTTAATTGAAAGTACAAGATGAAGCTTTCTAGTAATTACAAAATTCCTCCAGGAGGTAAACAACCTTCTGCCAGCTTTGCTGGTACAACCGGACTTTCGGATTCTGGGGCATCCGGGCTTAAACGCAAACTCTTTCAGAGGGAGTCGGAGACCTCTGGCCAACGTCTAAAACCGAAAATAAAAACTTTCTTTGGAACGGTAAATATCAACACTCTCCTGCACCCAGGAAAACTACACGAATTGGGGCGAACATTGAATCAGCAAAAAATCCAAATTTTAGCTCTGTACGAAATCAGGTCGACAGAAGATAACACCTTGGACTTCGACAACTACAGACTTTTTAAAAGTAAAACGTAATACTCAAACGTATATTCAAGTAATACTCAAAAATACACCACATCTCGGTGTTGCTTTCGCTATCTCAAAAAATATTCTTGGTTCTATAACTAATGTCCAGCCAGTAAATATGTCGATAAAAACCGACTAATGACACTATCCCTCAAGTGTTCTAATAAAAGGTATATATTAATCAATGCACACCTCCCAGTTAACGAAGGAAATAAATCTAATCTGGAAAAAGTCCTGGGAAATTCTCGAATATACTATTTCTAAAATTCCCTCTAACCATATAAAAATCATATAGGGTGATTTCAATGCCTAACTAGGGAAAGGAAGTACAGAAAAATTGTCGGCAGTTTCCTCGCTGATAAATGGACTAACCATAATAACAGAAGATTGGTGTTCGCATGTTCGTAGTTTAATTTAAAAATAATATCAACTCATTTTAAGAAGAAAATAACAAAACAAAGACCTGTAAGTGCCCAAACACGTACATGGGTGAATTTCAAATTAACCAAGTTGCAATTTCCTACCCCAATTATAAAGAGATTTTTGAATGTTCAAATCAGCAAAGGAGCTAACATAGACACGGATCACTACTTGACTAGAATCAAACTTAGCTTAAAACCTGGAAACCTTTTTCAAAAGAGACTGCTAATACCAAAGTTCGACCCTACGAAAATAAAACCAACCCTAACAGAAGAGCTTGATAAACAGCTCAGTAGTTGGTCCCTTTACAAAAATGTACAAAACATCCGTGGTGAGATGAAGTTTGCGAGCAAGCAGTATTAAGCCGAAGTAAAGCATTTAAAGACCGGAACAGTAAAAAAACAGCAATAAATTATAACATCCTTTTGGAAGTAAGAAAAGAAATATCGAAGCTAATTAGACAAACTGAAAGAAAATATGAAAATAATCAACTTAATGAAATAGAAAATGATTTCCACAAAAATAACAAACAAAATGTTTAGAAAACATTTAAAACTTTTAAAATTAAATTAACTGGCTATCAACCATATATATATATATATATATATATATATATATATATATATATATATATATATATATATATATATATATATATATATATATATATATATATATATAACCAAGATAATTGCAAAGAACTGGCGAAATATTTTGAACAACTACAACATCTCCTGAGCCCTTAAACAGATTATCAACACTAAACCCTGGACAAACAAACCCAGATTTGTTACCACCGAATGAAGATGAAATAATTAGTCAAATCAAGCGACTTGAAAATAACAAAGCTTCTGGTGAAGATGGAATCACTTCTGAACTTTTGAAATCCGCTGGTCCAGCAACCATCAAGGAAATAACCAAAATTCTACAAGAAGTTTGGCGAACTGAACGGATTCCGGAAGACTGGAAAGATGCTCTAATCCGTCCACTACATAAGAAAGAAGATATAACGGATGTAAACAACTACAGTGGGATATCTCTTTTCCCGGTTTGTTACAAGATTCTATCTCAATGTCTACTAGACAAAGCACAGGGACAGTCAGCACCTAAAATTCGTGAATATCAAGCAGGTTTTCGACCAGGCAGATCCTGCCTAGAACAGATCCGGAATCTAAAGCTGATTGTAAGGCATCAAAAGCTGTACAATAAAAATCTCGTCTGTACATTTGTGGATTTCAAAAAAGCATATGATTCTATTGACCGCTAATCTTTATTCCAAATCTTGAAAGAACAAGGACTAAATCTGAAAACGCTGGCAATTATTAAAGTCACACTAACTAACACAAGGTCAAAAGTTAAGTTCATCGGTGACATCTCAGAGCCATTCGAAATTAAAACTGGAGTGAGACAAGAGGATGGACTATTGCCACTCTTATTTTACTGTGTTCTAGAAAAAGTAATACACGCGTAGCGTGAAAAAAAGGTCGGCCCTAAATATTAACCAGCCCATTAAACTGGGGAGAACCAACATCAAAATTGATTGTCTGGCGTTTGCTGATGATCTAGCAATTTTGGCTCAAAGTATATTAACGGCCCAAAAACAGATTGAAATCCTAAAAGAAACAGCAGAAAATTAAGAAACAGTTCAAAATAGGTATAGGGAAATCTAATAGAACTCATCAAGAACTTTTTTCACGAATCCAAAAATGAAATAATATACCGTATGTTCCCTCTAAAATAAGGAAGTTACTGGCGACTTCCGTGATAACCGAAAGTGCTATGACCTTGAAAACATTTTAAAATGCAAGCGAATCTTAAATATCCCGAAAGCCCAAAATTTTTTTCTAACCACGGAAATACTCTAACGGACGGCTACCGTGAGAAACCCGGTATACTGACAACAACTGTATGCTGTATAAAGTGAATGATGTTTCACAACAGAAACGTCCAGAAATAATGATTTATAAAGGTGTTGTGTCTCATCAAGGCAATCCGGGAACGCAAACAATTTTAGTAGCTTATTATAGTATATTTATAGTCACTCGCCAAAAATTATGGGAAATTTGGTTGGATTTCAACAATATTCCATCATCAGACTTTTATGTATTATTACAAATCTAGGGTTTATGTTAAACTGTAGGTTCAGTCACGATAAAATACCGCAAGTGTTGAGAAGATTAACATTAAATTATTACATTACATGTAAGTCAATGTAAACTAAGGTGATGTTATAAAACGAACAATAATTTGGTCAACAAAAAGCTGGTTCTCTTGCAGTAAGAGAAAGCTAAGATTCATTCTATTAATTTACAAAGGTAGGAAAGAAGAACTTTTATCACATCCGGCATATCCTTCTTCTTATTCTTCTTCCTGTAGTGTTACAGCCCGTTAGTGAGCCTTGACCTCATTCAACCTTCGTCTCCGAGCGAATCGATATATTGAATCAATCCAATTTGAGCCCGTGTACGAGGCTTGCGAACAAAGTAATGATGATGAGTGTGGTAGTGATGTGTTTTTTAATTTTTGAATACGATTCGGAAATGAAGCGGCAGAGGCAGGAATGGCACACTTCAATCTCACCAAGGCCAAAAAGTCAGAATAAGCAAACGAAAGATTAAAAATATTTGCCTTTTTGATAGACACGGGATCGCCCATAGAAAATTTGTGTCTCAATGCCAAACGGTAAACCAGCATTTTTACCGAGAGGTTCTTGAAAGAGTTCGAAGAAAAGTCATTCTTGTAAGACCAAGCATCAGAAACAACTGGGTGCTTCATCAGACATGCACCTTGCCACACAGCGATTTGAATTAACGAGTTTTGGCAAGTAAAATCATCAGTTTGGCTCCGCGGCCGCCTTATTTACCAGACTTTTTCCTTTGAAAATATTGGAAAACATAGAAAACCTGAAGACGATTACAGTATGTAAGTTTCAGTACTGCCATGAAGAGAGGATAAACCATCTTCAGCGCTGTGAGGCTTCCCAAGGCTCACTCTTAAGGAGACAATGTGGAATTGTATTTTTAATTGAATAAGAAAAATTTAAAAGATTAGTTTCATTACTCTATATACATACCTAGCATGAGGTTTCGTAGCAGCAATTGTTTACCTGGTTGGAACTGCTAAGCCCACACTCAACATCCAGCATATAGCCCGGACAAAAAACTATATGATATTCATATTTTCTCTTTTCAACAAACAAAGCAAAGTTCATAATATTGTATGTTATTTATTGTCTTTACTGCATTAAATTTACTAGGTTTGAAAAAAGGAAAGTAAATGATGTTATTACATCGTTAGCCACGCATTAGCCTTTTTGTATAAAATGTTTTACTAAAATAAAATATGATTAAAGAAAACAAACAACCAAATATTTAATGACACCATTGTCAAGCATTAGCCATTTTACAAAAAGAATTATTTAACGGGACAATCATTTTCAAAGGCAATTTATTCATATTTATATCTAACCTTTGTTATTATAATGCCATAACGCCTCTGTAAATTAAAGCGGTTATAGTTGTCACTTCAACATTAACATTGTAAATGCCACAATGAAAAAAAAATAAGCATGTATGTCAGCAGACGACATTTCGGATATTAATGTTTTATTATTTACTGAACATTAAATTTATTTTAATGGAAGTTTCATAAAATTTAAATAATTCAAGGTACGCAGTTGGTTTGCAAACCACAAAAACATTTACCGTTTTGTTAAAATTCCATTCCCATATGTTTTTTATCATATTAATTTATTGTATTTATTTAATTCATATTTAATGCATTTTTTAGTTTTTCAATTTTTTAACCTGACTATCAATAATTATAGTTTTGCAGTGTACCAATATTTAAAACAATGTTATATTTATGTATAGTTCGGGTGTTATAAAAATTTTTAAATCGGCGCAGAGTGAATCGCCTAGTACAAGCTACTTGGACAAAAGACAATTCAAAGAATCGATAAATTGATGATTCCATGACAATAACAACCCCCCATTTATCACAATTCGAGGTAAAAATTATAGCAAACATTCGAGAGTGATGAGTCATAAGCGGTTGAAGTGAAATGATAAGGTAATTCCATTTATATAAACCATTTAGTTGCAATTTTGCAGTGCTTTCAATAACATCTTTTACTTTTACTTTACAAGTGATTTACAAGTGAAGACTGTTTCTGTTGCTGTGGTGCATTTTACTTTAGAGGGTAGGTATGTTTTTATTTCATTTAAAAGTTGATTCAAATGAGAGACAATATGTGTTATAATAGGTTTTGGAAAAGCTAAATAAAAATTGTAATATTTTTTTCGTTTATAATATATATATATATATATATATATATATATATATATATATATATATATATATATATATATATATATATATATATATATATTAAATGTTTATTGTCAATTTTTTATTATTAAAAATGAGGAGCCAAAGACCAACTAGTGAAATTGACAAAAAAGCAAATATGTATTCGATGACGTAATTTTTATATATATATATATATATATATATATATATATATATATATATATATATATATATATATATATATATATATATATACATATATATATAGAAAATATGTATTCGACATCAAGAAAAAAAGGTCTTTGAGACTCTTTTTTCATTTTCTAGATATTGCAGGATTAAACGCCATGGTAATGTTGGGAGCAAATAAAGTAGTTATAGAAAAGCTAGATGGAGCTAAGATGGTACCCTCAGAGAAAACTCAAAAGAGAAATTACCGACCACTTAAACATGAGTGTCAGAAACTCATGTAACAAACTAGGCACAAGTTGCAGTGTATGTAGAGGAAGCTGCGAATATATCCTGCTAAAAAGAGGACACAATTCAAGATACAATGTGTAGCTTGTCTGAGAAATATTTGCCAAGACCACACTACATTTCTTTACAATGAATGTTACCGTTATGAAGAGACTGCCGATGAATAAAACTAACTCTAAGATAACGAATTAAATACATGCAGAAAATTTAAAAAAATTGATAGTGTTTCATTGATCTCATTATCAAACTTGTTAATTTTTTAAACATTTTATTTTAGTTTACGTTTAAGAAAAAGTTAAGAAATGTTTCCTAATCCACATAATTAAACTTAAAATTAAGAGATAAATACAGGTAAATAATAAAAACTGCTGTGATTTTTATTACTTGATCTCGCCAAAGTGTAATTTTATAAATTCAGTTTTATATAAAATTTAAGCAAAATTTTTGTTACCAAATTGTTTCTTAAATGTTTTCCTTTCCTAAATAAGTTTTTTTTTAATTTGTCTTCTAAATCCCAAAAAAATTTTAATGTCTTTAAAGTTACGCGCGATCGCTGCCGTAACCAATGACCGCTCACCCGCTTGAAAGTTAAAAGTTTGACGATATGCTTGTATTAAATTTTTTTAAAAATCAAATGACAAGGTGTCAAAATAAAAACAACAACGTATGAATATATGTTAGAAACAGTTTAGAAATGAGGTATTACTAGCCCTCTGTTGTCATTTAAAAATAATTATCAAAATGGCGCCATAACACTATCTTTAACAATTAAATCACTGTCTATTAACTAAAACAGTTTTTTCACGCTTAAATTTATGTATGCCAACTTTCATAATTTCATGTTTTTCAGTTCAAAAGTTAAAGGAGGCAAGGGACATTGCCCGTCTAAAGTCCCTTGCTTCCTTTAACTTTAACACTTATTACTTATTATTATTATTCACGTATGGGCCCTGGTAGACCACGCGAAGTACAATTTGAGGCGTTTGTTGTTGTTAGCCTTCCTTTGCGCCCATACATACTAATTTCATTCTTTCGCTATGAGCTTTTTTCCTTTTGTCAGACCAAGTTGTTCCAGTCTTCCTACATTTTTCTCTCTGGCCAACCTTCCAAACGTTAACCTTGTGTCTGAAACAGCCTCTATCCTGAATTTCACTTTGTGTAATATTTGCTGATCTTAGGTCCTCTTTAATTGCAGCAATCCATTTAATTATTTCTACTTTAGCTCTACTCCTATTTTCATAAAATTCGACTAATTGTCTAGTTAACCTACTCGGATTCATCCGTTTTATGTGTCCGTAAAACTTAAGTCTTCTTTTTCTCATATCGCTATGTATATCTGTGTATTGTTTGAATTCTTAGTTTTCTCGAAGTCGGTAGGTCGTGCTATTTATTTGTTTGGGGCCTAGGATTTTTCTTATGATTTTTCTATCCTTCTTTTCAATGTTCCTCTTTCTATTCAAAATAAACGTTTCTGCAGCATATAGACATTCTGGCTTAATAACTGTGTTGTAATGTCTCAGTTTTGTGTTTTTAGATAGGCATTTTTTGTTGTAAATATTTTGTGTAAGTCTCAATGCCGTTTCCATTTTTTGACATCTACCCTTATTGGCCGCTTTTTCCAACCCATTTTGCATGATTATTTCACCCAAATATTTGAATTGAGAGACTCGTCTGATGTTACCATATTTTGTTTTTAGAAATGGTGTTCTTAGTCTGTTGCAGACCAAGTATTGTGTCTTTTCAAAGGAAATTTGGAGTTCTACATTTTCTGCTTTTTCTTTTAGGATTTCAATCTATTTCTGCGCCATTAATACATCTTGAGCTAAAATTGCTAGATCATCAGCAAATGACAATCAATTTTGATGTTGGTTCTACGCAATTTAATGAGCTGGTCAATATTCAGGGCCGACTTTTTTTCACGCCACTCCTATATTACTTTTTCTAGAACACAGCTAAATAAGAGTGGCGATAGTCCATCCCCTTGTCTCACTCCAGTTTTAATTGTGAAAGGCTCTGAGATGTCACCCATGAATTTAACTTTTGATCTTGTGTTAGTTAAGGTTGCTTTAATAATTGCCAGCGTTTATATATATATATATATATATATATATATATATATATATATATATATATATATATATATATATATACACATTGGTTAGTTCCTTGACTGGGAGAAAGCCCCACCCATCCCTCACACTGGAGGACACATGTTTTGTCTGTTGGTGGTTAGATCCATCAGGGCACCGATACATGCTCCCTCGTCAAGAATAGGGAGTCCCGCTCCAGAACCGAACAACCCACACTTCTGCCGACCCCTCGTCGGATGACTTATAATTCATCCATTGGACGCAATCCAAAGAAATCAAAAAACTGCATATATATGGGTGATTTTTTAGTCTGTTCGAATTTCAGAGAGGAGTCGCTGTCGAAAGAGCTGAGTTTGCGCGCAAGTCTGTCAATCTGGCTCTAACTGATCTGGCAAATCATCACAGAACTTTTAACATCAGACCAACGCTTACAAATTGCCAAAATGTATTATCAAAATCAGGGTTCTATGTGCCAAACGTATAGAGCACTTTGTTACTTCGTGATGAACTTCGTGATGATGTGTTCATTGATGCCGAACGCATTTCGCGTTGCTCGATATTAAAACAATAATAAGACAAAAAACTGTGCGTTACGAAAAAATTATAGCATCAGTGTTGATAACGATCAATTAATTTATCAATTCGTCACCGTTACCAGGAACGGCGTTACTCGACTACATGGATTATTAAACTCCGATTTTTTTCTTTTTTTTTTTGATCTGGTGGACATGGTGTTCTAATAGAACGGCTCCACGCAACGCAACAATCGGTTTATAGACGGAACAATTCGGTGAGAAAATTATTTCGAAGAACGGGCCTGTTAATTGGTCACCAAGGTCATAGGATTAAATGTTTTTAGATTATTTTCTCTGGGTTATGTTAAATCTTTGGTCTATACACAAAATCTTATATTTATCTACTTAAAATAAATCAGTTTCAAGACATCTAATGTGATTGTTGTTTTATTTAAATTTAAACTATGGATGCACTAAAAAATCATCTTATATATTTATAATGTACTTTTAGTTTAACATTATTCCTTTAATTCAAAATAAATTAGTTAGATATTATAGTGAGAGTTTTATTCAAACCGTATCCATAATTCAAAATATAAATTTGTAAAGAGCCAATTTAAATAAATACTTTAACACGTCCAATCATTATATTTAATTAGATGTTACTAATTGGACAACGCCAGGTTTCTCTACTGTTTAGTTTGTGTGGTAAACATTTTGGAGAGCTTAGTTTTCATGACAATAAATACATTTTTTACAACGTATTTTTATTAATAAAATAATAAATAATAAAATAAAGTATTGTTTGAAATATTACTATAGATAAAGGGTCTTTCAAATTGAGCGGTTTTTTTAATTCTTAAATAAAAAAAAAGTTGTGTTGATTTCAGAAAACTTTTAACCGGGCCGGGCTTAAAAAGATAACATTAATTTTACACCTGGTTTAGTAGTTTCGAAATATTTTGTTTAGTTCGCATTATTTTCTTAAATAGTGCAGTTCTATAATTTCGATCGTATTTTTTGTTATTCCAAACGTGCTAAAAATGTGGCGTTCTTGGCAAGATAGTGATCATTGTGCCTCCGGTAGTGTTAATTTTAAAGAAAATATTTATCACCCGATGCTAAGCAAATTGTTAAAAATGGGTATGTTTCTTTATTGAGCAGGAGGCTTAATGTAAATTCAGCCGCAGCAGAAACGTCTTCATTAACGAAAACTCAATTGCCTACAGTGAAAGATATTGTGACGAAGCCAATTAAAGCCAAAAAAATCCGTATTGATTCTGGCAAAAGCAAAGTTGTTGACGAAAGCGACAGAGACTTTGAATCAAAATGTATGCTATGTATGAAGAAAAACTGTGCCTCATTGCATTCATTGCAACAGCGACTAAGAAACAAAGAAACCAACATTCTTTGCAGCAGAACTAACCTCCGGAGAATATTATCTCAAATGGGTTTTACACATTGGACCATTAATAAAAGGCAAATATTAATGGACTCACAACGATTGCCACGATGGCCGTTTGACTACTTAAACTCTATAAAAAAATACAGATTAGAAAATCATCCCATTATCTACCTTGATGAAACATGGTTCGATGCACGTGAGACGCCATCAAAAGGATGGGTAGATACATCAAGAAAATGCCCAAACCAAAGTCCCAGCGAATAAGGGAAAAATAATTATAATTTTACATGCCGGTTCTGAGGATGGATGGATTCCAAATTGTTTACTATTACCTTTTGCCCAATGTGCCTAAGGAAAGCGTAATTGTAATGGACAATGCTATTTATCATAACCGCCAAAAAAATAAAATTTCTAATGCAAATAACACTAAATTGGAAATACAGAACTATATGTTAAAAAATGATTTATACTTTAAATATACTTACGAAAATACATATAAAAAATGTGATCTAGAAATATTAAAGACATTTAATATTGAAAAGGAATATGTATGTGATACCATTGCTGCCGATATGGGACATACGGTTTTACGCCTTCCTCCGTATTACTGTATTTTTAATCCAATTGAGCATATGTGGCATCATGTAAAATCTAACGTTAGAGCAGAAAACATTTCTCCATTAAGAGCGAAATTGAATTAAATGTATAATTAAATTTAAGTTATAATTTTTATTGTACTAATACATAAAATTATTTATTAATATTTTTTATTGTACTAATAAATTCAAAATACACAAATAAATAAACAATGTTTTAGTCATACATAATAATAATAATTTAATCATAATTTAACAATATTTTATTTTTCCTAAAATTATTCAGAAATTAAACCACTTCGGCTCTGGTGCCTTTTGAGAAACTAGGAATATTTTTATTGAGATTTATTGGGGCAATTAACATTTTACCGAAGGGCAACGATATATCTTAAAACGGACTATACATAGTTTTATTTCTTTAGGTACCTATTTCTCAAAAATGGTTGAATTGATTTTATTGATTTTTTTTAATGTTTAAGGTTGTTTTGTATGTTGCGTGAACGAAGGTATTTTAATTTATTCAAAAAGAAAATATTTTAGAATATTACTAAACATATATTTTATGAGTAAAATATTTTTTCTATACTTTATTAGTTCAAGCTAAACTACATCAAATAATAAAAAAGGTAAAAAAAACATTAAAATAGTTCAAACCAGTATAGAATAAGGTGTATCATTGAAACAAAACTTGAACTCCTTTTCAGAAGGCTTTAGAAAAATCCGGTTCACGAAAAGAATTGCTACGGATATCCAAATGACTCGTAGAGTTATTTGGATATCTGGAGTTTAGTCTCGTACTGCAGACTCATCAGATGTGGACCTGCCTTCCCTCTAAAGAGGAAGATGATATTGCACATGGAACTAATAGAAATCTACTGACAAAAAAAAGAAATAGTATCAACGCCGTTAATTATATCAGCATTAGATGGTTCTTTAGAGACGGATATATTTATTTTGGTTAGTGTCAAGTAAAATTTCTAAAATTGATTCAAACAATATCTAGACTCAGTAAATATGCAGCACAATAACAAAAAAATTGAAAAGTTAGACAGTAACGAAACAAAAAAACAACCGGCATTTTCTTTTTCGTTCCATGGTGACTTGATTAAATAAACTAGCCGAATGCTCTTGTGCAATGTTTGGATTAAAGTCAGCTGAGTGGAGTCCATTAACAGATTAAATCAGTTAGCTTTTGTTAAATAATGTTTTCCTATATTTTCATTTTCATAAAAAAAAAGTTTGTCAAATATTAGGGCATTTTATAAATTGCTACGCTTTATTGTGTTAAAACTTCTAAGGATTTTGTTTCAATAACCAGAACAGAACAATCTTCAATACCAACAACATTTAATTCTATAATTCGAAATCATCTTACTACACGTCGAATTGTTATTATCCGGTACAAATTATTATTAGGTTGAAGCATAATTATCGGTGTTTTTTTAGACAATATTTGTTACTAAAAACGATACATAAACATGCCACAAAAACACGTTTAAATGATTATTCTGGAGCACATTCACCATCTACTTAAATAACTGTTCCTCCTTTGCTTGGTAGATGGTCGATTCTGAGGGCAAAAAAGCTCGGGTTCTTGGAGGAAATTCACGCCTTGATATCGGCCACCAACTCATCGAAATAATCGTAAACTTTACCCGCCTGTCGGTTAAAGGTTGACTTGTTAGTCCATAAGAGCTACGCTACAAGTGTAGAGAGGATGAGGGATCATATTCCATCCTTTATTGGAAATAATTGGTTAGAACATAATTTAATTGTTTTTACACGGGTTTTTGATATAAATAGCTCTGTGTTTGTCGATGAGCTAGGCGACATCCATCCAGCCAATTTTAATGCCATACCGAGCTTCTAGAGGTGGCGGACGATCTTTGGTTGGTCGATATTGAAATTTTCGGCCAACATTTGGATTGTTAAGCTTTCGTTCTCTTCCAAGGCTGCCAAAAGAGAGTGATTGTCAAAATCCAATGGTGGGCCCTTCCTGATTTGTCCTCCAAGTTAGTATCACCTGAGTTGAAGCGGACCGGCCATTCCTGACTATCTTTCGCTGATTGTCCCCTTATAATAAAGTTCGTTGAAATCGCGGAATGACTATTACGCGTTGCATCCTTTCTCGACGTTGTTGAGCATAATTTGACGAACATGAATATAATTTTCGACACACATTTTTATCAATTAAATATAGAAGAATATTTTCGTGAAAAAAAAATTGAACAAAAGGCGTATTTTCATAATGAAGAAAGGCATAAAATTAAACTGCGAATGCATAAATATGCAGCAACTAAATATTATTAGAAGCAAACAAAATTACCAGATTTGTATGCCCTTCAGATTAATGTCTTTCAGTGTATGTACGAAGTACGCTACCGAAAAAAAAAGCGCTGGGCGCTTCTTTTCCAGGTAGATCCGGTATATTTCATAGAATCGGGTACTATATGTGTTAACCACTTTCTTTTTCCTGTTATCTAGCAATTGATTTTGATTGTCCAGATTCTTAAGGAACACCTATCGATCCGCCATCTTCACTTTTTCGGATAACTATTAAATACACTCTTTAATAAAGCATAAATGCCTCGCCAGTGACGATATATTCTGAAAATTACTTTTGATATTTGGTAAAACAGTTGGTATCCAATTGGGCTTCAAAAATGTACCCTTAAGAAATACAATATTTTTTACTACGTTAAATGATACCAAGTGTTAATTAATGTTCAGGGAATACAGTTCACAGATAATAATGTTCAGCGATACAAGAAAACATTATTCGGTACTTAGACATTTATTATCATCATCCAAGACAATATCGTGAAAGCCAAAAGAACATGAGAGGGATTCGGTTACCATATTAAATTAACTAAGTTAGTAATATACAAGCAATTTAGTAATGACATTCTATAGACAATAAACAGTAATGAACTTAATCTAATATGACTAGTAGGATCATAACTTATATTTGGCCAGTCAATCCACGAAACAACCCGATGAGTGTCGCACCCCTTAAGGTTTCAGATATTCCGTGGGTCTGCTCGTGTGGGTCGCGACGATTTCGAGGACACCCAAAGACTTGCGTGGAAAGAAGCCAAAACCAATCAACCACGTGGACAGGAAAAATATGAAAAGATGGAAACAATACCCTACCAAAAAAAATAGAGAGAGATTTTATTAATATGGTGAGAAATATTTTAATGAGGTTAAATTATTCTTACCCCCTATCTGGGTTAAAAAAAAATATTAATCGGACAAATAACTGCGCGGTGACGAGGGTTCTTTAATTAAGCTGTTGCAAAAATATACCTCGGTAGGCTTCGGGGGCAGCTCGCAGTATATTAGCAATAAAATCCAGCAAAGCTGATAAATAAACTCGGCACTATTTCCAAAATATTCCGAACTACAAAACTCTATTTGGCGAAAATTTTGAACTGGGCCAGAGCCTATTGCTGCACAGTCGACTGCGCTTGAAGGTGGTCGAAAAGGGAATCTGAAGGGAGGAGACCAAAAATTGTTCCTTCGAAAAATCAAGCCCGCGAAGTAATTCAGTAGCTCTCCGTTAGAGTATTGCCAATCAACCAAGGTACCAGTATCGGAGTGAGGTGAACGAAAAGTGACGAATTAAAATTGATGCGTTAATTCCAGAATTAAAATAGATATAAATTAAAGAAACATGGCACCGACCCTCTGTTAAAGCCTATTCAAATATGAGCAAAATATTGATCAAGAAAACACGTTTATTTTTTAAATCAACTCTCACAAATTCCCGATACTGTCGGAACAAAGTACGGCCCTGTATCCCGACTTAACACGAAGGTACCGAATACACAGACTGAGCACGGACATGCGTCCCTTATGAATAGGTCGCCCATGCGTTAATTACCTCAACGACTCGACGCAAAATTTACTCCATTTTTATTTCAGCACCTTCGCCAAAATGCCAAAATATGGAAAGTCTGAATAACTTAAATTTTAATATAATATAATATAATATAATTGTTAATATAATTGTTAATTTACCTTGATTAGCAAGATCTCCAGATATTTCATTAATTAAGCACGTGTAGGACATAATCGGAATGCAACTCCCGAATTTACCCCATCCTCCTCAAACACTTTAAGATCTAAGGCATCTAGCCTCATTCAACTAATGCCTAAAGGTGTAATGATGGTGTAAAAAATCGAGCTGGTTCAACACAATCTCTAACATTCTCGGTCCCATCATGCGCTAATTTAATTTATCGCTGAGTATCGCTAGCAACCATTATAATGATGCAAAGAACGATAACAAGAAACGCGCGATGGCATCAAGTCTTCTTCGGTGATTCATTTGTTCTTCTCTACCTTAAGTGATTGGTAGATTCATTTTTTAAAAAGATGATGTGCGGCCACCATGTTACCAGAGTTTCTTTGAACTAATGTTATATGGGATGTGTAAATAAAGTAATGTGACAGGTGACGTAGCTTTCGATTTGACAACACTGTTGGCTTCTCCGGTGAAAGGGCTACAGAGCAACATCTGATGCGTATTCGACACACGTTTCTTCTCCCTACAGTCACTTGGTGGTTCGTATCAATTATTTTCGTGAACGGGATTTTTCTAATGTATTCTAAAACTGAGTGACAAAAACTTCTAGCATTTCTTTGGCCAAATATGGCTTTGTTTGGACATAATGAGAAACCAGTGAAATGAGACTGTGCCAATGTTACCTCTGGCGTATCATTTCCAAGTCGTATTCAAAAATTCAAGACTTGTCACAGGTTATGAAACGTTCCAGAAAATCATGATTATTTTCAATCCGTCCCAAAAGGTTAAGGCATATTTCCTTCCTGTTGTCCTTTTAATCCTGCAAAAGGTTTTTCGGAACTATTATTGCGCAGATTTTCTGCATCCCTAATTCGTTGCTCAAAATCTGCTCAAAGGTCATGTGAGTCAAACTCAACCCTTCCCCGATAATTCTAACTATCAACTGACGATCTCTCATTCGATCCCGAATTTTCTACACATTTTCGTTACTTCTTCTAGTTGAAGATCTTCCGTTGCAAGGTTCATCTTCAATTGGGTCTCGAAATTTTGAGAATGCCTTTAATCACCTGAAAATATGGCCCCTTGTCAAAAAGGCTGCTGCCATAGGCTTATTGAAGATTTGCATAAGTTTCCTTCGCACCGTGCTCAAGTTTAAAACAAAACGCAGTTGCTCGAGATTGTTGTCACTCATTTTTAGAACGCACTAGAAAAAGCCGGTTTACGAAAAGAATTGCTACGCTAGGGAGTTCAAACTCGTAAGGAAAACACTTCAGATGTTGACATGTCTCCCCTCCAAAGGCAAAGCCAACAGTGTTGCCACATCGAACGCCACACCATTAGTCCTATTTCTTTATTAATACAAATCGTATTCAGTCAAATATATTTCAATATTTCACCCATTGAGCATATTAAAGATATGACTGACAGGTAAGCTACGAAAATTTTCCGTAGCTCACCCCAAGGGTCTTTAGAGGCTTTAAGATATGTAGTACAGGCAGCTTGGGATGCTATACTTTAATATAACTTGGATTATTCCTTTCTGAACGTGTCTGTTGTGTCAGTTATTACTATAAACTTATATGTCGGTAAAAGCGAAGCCAGAAAAATAAAAAAACTGTCAATTTCTAAAAGTCTGAATTGTGTTTAGTGACAAGCTTGTAAATGAAAATAAAAACTAAAATAAAATTCTGTACATCTGCACAAACAAGTCAAGTATATAAATAATCAAAGATAGAATTTCCTGTACTGTACACTGCCAGTAAGTCAATTTTGCAAGTCAAACTGGCATCAAAAATTTACTAAAGGATATGTTTTATTGGCATACGGTCAGCTCAGTCCATAAATAAATTTTCTGCATTGCACCATCTATCTACTAAAAAATTTACGATTTGTACCCGATTCGAAATGTTTCAGTTGCAGCGGCGACCGAGCCACAGCTATTTTCCGAGTACAACAACCAGTAAATAAGTTTTGGAGTAATATGGAAACATAAAGTAAATTATAGACGGAAAATGATCGCTACGTTTTATTTTTGTTCAGTATCAACAAAACTAATAATTCAAGAAGCAGGTCCTTTTAATGCTGAAATTATATCCGGTTTAATCGTTTCGATTCTTTGTAATTTAAGCAATATTATCTTGGGCATTTTTTAGAGGTAGTATAAGATTAAATTAATACTAAGCGTTTTAAGAATGTATCGGATGTACAACCAGAGACAAAAATATTGAAAATGAATATTAATAAAATGGCGCAAAATAGGTTCCAAACACTTTAAGTAACATAATCTAAAATTTTGAAAAGCTCGATAACTTTTCTTTGTATATTTGAAACGTGTTTAACTTATCATGTGAGTGAATCTCCATAAGATCATTTATAAAATTATAATAATTTTAAATTGCAATAACTGTTGTCAAAACTTCTCTGTTTTGTTGATCTGTTTGTCAAAACTTCTTTTTAAATGTTTGCAACATTTCGATATACCTCCAATACATCCTTAAAGTTTGATATATTTATCATTAATAACACTAGTTTACACCGTTTTTATGCCTCAGCTGAAAGTTAATTAGTGTTTATTTAGAGAAGAGTTATTCAAAAAAAATAATAAAAAATTACGTCTGCTTTTAGAAATTTTTAATTACTTAAAAATGGAAAAAATCTTATTATGAATAATAAAAAAAATAAATTTCTAGATTTTTGGATCGGTTTCTCTTATAATGGACCAACAGTAATCGCCTAACATATTTTCATTCCAACATCCTGGATGCCGTTCTTCGAAAATCTTTAAATCTTGGTGAAAACGTTCCCCCTGTTCATCACTCATATTTCCTAAATTTTCAACAATGACATGTTCACTCCCATCTATTCAAAGTTTTTCAATAAATCAGCAACAATATCTTTATAATTTTCACTTCACTCAGAAGAGTTATAAAAAAAAATTATAAAAAATTATGTCTGCTTTTAGAAATATTAAATTACTTAAAAATGGAAAAAATCTTATTATGAATAATAAAAATATTAAATGTCTAATTTTCGCCTTCTTTTTATAGATTTTTGGATCGGTTTCTCTTATAATGGACCAACAGTAATCGTCTAACATGTTTTCATCCCAAAATCCTTGATGTCGTTCTTCGAAAATCTTCAAATCTTGGTGAAAACGTTCCCCCTGTTCGTCACTCATATTTCCTAAATTCTCAACAATGACATGTTCACTCCCATCTATTGAAAGTTTTTCAACAAATCAGCAACAATATCTTTATAATTTTCACTTTTTTTATTTCCCAAAAATTCTTCGACAACCATTTTGACTCCCAAGCAACTTTTTCAATAGATAAAAGACGTTCAAATTGAGGATCTTTTACAATTTTACGGATCTTAATTTATTAATTAATTATAATCAGTTGATAAGTATTATTATCGTCAGAATCACTAGAAATCAATTTAACCTCAACATCACTTTCATTGTCATCTTCTAGTATATTTTGATTCGAATTATCGGGACAAATTGAATATGAAAGATCCTTCGATCTTTCTTATTCAATAACAGATGGAATTTCGGTATATACAATACAGGCCGTATTTTTTGTATTGTATCCCACTCCCACGTAACACAAAAGTAACAATTCTTCTATTGGAACCTTGAAAGAAATAAACTTGAAGAAATTTACCACTAAATACCACATCACTTTTTTTGAACTTCTCGACGTACGTTTCGCTAACCATGTTAGCATCCTCAGGAGATGATTTAATCTAATTCTAAAACTAAACTATGTTTAGTTTTAGAATATATAAATATATATAAATGTTATGTGTGTAAAAATCATCAACCGTGAAGAAGAAAAATTGTTTTCAGCTTAATAACAGGTTTTACGAACAGCAAAAACGAACGGCAATGGGCAATCCTCTGTCACCATTCTTAACCAACTTATTCATGAGTAAATTTGAAACCGAGGCAAAAGATGAATTCAGTTACTTTCCGAAGGTATGGTTAAGATATGTGTATGACGTTTTTGCCATTTTCGATTCGAAAAATGAAAACTTAGATGATTTTATTAAGAACTTAAATAGTAAGTCCCAAAATATAATATTCGCGCATGAACTCGAAAACAACGATAGTTTACTATTTCTGGATATTTTAGTCAGTAGAAACAATAAAAAATAGGTTAGATTTTGATATTTTTAGGAAAATCACCACCACTTCGAGATACATTCCTAACCATTCAAATCATTGCTTCCAAAATAAGATGGCTAGTTTAAATTTTATGGTAAATAGGTTAATTAATTTTCCTTTAAACATAAATAATTATAACAAAGAAATAAAATTAATCAATGCGGTATCTGAAGTGAATGGTTATAATAAGAATATTGTAGATAAATTAATTAGAAAACATAAATTCAGAAAATTATTGAAAGAATTTTCGACTTTCAACACAAATAAATTCATGATAATACCATTTGATGCCCAATTAACAAGAGGGCTAAACAAAATTTTGAAAAAAGTGGACATTAAGGTTGTGTACAGACCATATAATAAATTAAGAGAAGTTCTGGGTAATCCAAAGGATAAAGTAGATCAACATGAAAAGTCGGGGATTTACGAAATTAGTTGTCAAGACTGTGATCGAAGGTATATTGGGCAAACAAAAAGATCCATATTGATAAGATATAAAGAACATATTGCCCACATTAGATATGGGAGAAATGAAAAATCTTGTGTTGCCCAACATGCAATAGAACATGACCACAGTATAGATATTAGTAATTTAAGACTAATTAAAAGTGTTAATAATAATAGGACTTTGGAGGCATATGAAGCATTCAAATAGAAAAATGTAAGAAAATCATGAACCGAGATGAAGGACCTATTTCGTTCAGTCAATTTTTTCATTTACGTTTACTAAGCCTTACATTAAAGCTTAGTAAACTAAACTAAGTTCATGATTTTTACACGCTTCGTTAGGTAGGGTTTTCATACAAATAGAACATAGTTTAGTTTTAGAATTAGATTATATCATCTCCTGATTATGCTAACAGGAGCGAAACGTGTATCGAGAAGCTCAAAAAAAGTGATTTGGTGTTTAGTGGTAAATCTTCATGATTACTAGGTTCTCTACATAACATTGGCGAATCAAATGGAACGTATACGTTATCTCCTGATGATCACTGGAGTAAAACGATTCCATAGCTTGCACAAAACACATGAGGCATCCACTTTTTATCTTGGTTCGCAACAAAAAATTTAAAATAATGAAGATATGGACTTTTTAACGAATCTACAATGAGTCTTCTTGTTTTTGAAAATATAAACTGTCCACAAACGTAGCAAAAACTATCTGAACTTTGTTTACACTTTCTATATAACATTTTAATTGAATTTGAAACAAGATATTTGTTGTTTGAATCGAATAGATAAATATTAACTTGAAGTCACCACATAGGGTAGTTGAAAAAAAAAATGATTTTACTGTAGAAAAAAAATGTGACGTGACAGAATATTTCTGCTAACACTTTTGGGTTTAAGGAAGGTAGGTTAACATATTTATATACATTTCTTTCGGGGTATATAAAAAAGTTAAAATTTGTAAATAAATAAAATTTAGTGGCTTTAATTAATATTTAAGTGTTATAAAAATTCATGTTTGTAGTTCAAAAGATTTAACTAAAAAATATTTTGCCGAAAAGTTAAAATCAAGGCATATTGGTTACCAAAACTGTATTCTGGTATGTTTTGCTATGTTCTGTAAATCAAAGATATTCACGAATTTATGGTTTTCAGTACTTTTGCCTTCGATTGTACCTCCGATGCACCCTTAAAAATATTTAAAAAAAAATTAAAACATTTTTCCTACACTCCATATAAGATTTGCCCAATTCTTCAGTAGCCAGGAAATGTCAACAAGCCTCTCCCGAAACCGGTTTCTGGCCTTAAGTCAACAGACAGGCTCGAGTTGATGTTACGTGGAGTACGGACGGGTTACGAACGCTATCACACAGTTGTAGTGTTAGAAACCACCGGATGGCGTGAGCTGCATTTAAATACTGCTTTAGATCCGCCTTGGCTGATATATATGATCAGGATTCTTGTTAAATTCTTCAGTTGCTTTCGAAATTCAACTCGAGCTCGACTGATGACGGCTTAAGACCAAAAACGGGTCTAGGGAGACGTTTGATGGCGACTAAAGGATTGAACAAGTCGTGGAGTACGGGAAAAAAATTCCCTTGTTTTTTGAATATTTTTAATATTCCCTTCGAGCCCACTTTACAAGCGTTTTCTTACTTTTATATATAATTTCGAAGTTTGAAGATGAATTTTCCATAATCAGGAGATATTCCTTTTTCGGTAATAGAGAAAAATAAAGTCTACAGTGGTATTCATCTCTCGCCCTAAATTATAAGCTTAGAAATTATTTTAGTGAATAGGAAATATCCACCAGTTGCACTGTAATATGTAGGGAATATGGCGTGTGTTATATCATTATAATTAAAGAGCATACAATATATATATAGGGCCACGATGAACCACAGACTAAAGTGTATGTTATAATATGATGTAATTATTTATATGTAAAATTATTTTACGCGATAAGAAATAACTAGCAGTTGCAGTGTAATTTTATGATATATGGTTAACTAAATATTGTTATGGTTAAATTTGACCAGTTATCTTCAATGATGTTTTATCACCATCACCATAACTGCAGAACGTTGAATACCTTATTAAGAAGCTTAGAAAAACATCATAGTAGAGATATGCATTAGGGCTCAACTTAATTCTTGGCCCCTACGTTTCATTGAAATGAAAAACATCTTGGAATGAGAAAAGTATCGCCATACCGTTATTTTAAAGTGCCATATTTCAACTTTACAAAACGAGATATAATATTCGACACTACTGTGAATATAACCTAAAAAAATCAGTTGAAGCGCGAAGTCATTCAAAAAGTTACAATTGAGACTCTGCCTTAAGGAAATTATATATATGGCTTTGGAAAATAATGCTGTTTCGTACAGTATTTTTAGGAAATGATGCTAGCTATTCCGAACTTTTGACTTGAATGATATAAAACACCCGGGATGCATAAAAAAACTGGAGAATGAAGAACTAGTATAAAATCCTTAACGTATATGTATATTGCTAAAGCTCAGATAGGAATTTGGAGTAATACCGCAAGCCCTTTCCATACGTTTAGACATGCTGAAAAATATTCAATAGGAGATACGTTGGATCATCTGAGAGCTTTCAGCTGAAAATAGGTGAAAGGGTGTACACCCTTTGATGTCGTTGTGTCATTACTGCTCTCTAGAAAAAGAACTTTCTGTGACGAAAAATGAAAAGTCGTCTACATAGGCAACAATTACGGGTTAATTCTGGTAAGCTATCAACCTGTACCGCAAAACCATGTATCCACGCTAAAAAAATGTTATTGCAAATATATGGGGGAATCAGCTTAATACTCTACATTACAAGTTGATCCAATGTGATCAAACGGTCACTGCTGGCCGTTATCAGCAGCAACAGATTCGTGTTAATGACGTTGTGGAGGAAAAAATAGCTTATACTAGCAAGGGAAGAAATGAAGTTATTTTGCTTCAGGACGCACGACTACATACAGCAAATAGGACTCGGCGTTTTCTTTAGTATCATATCCGGCGTTTCTTCAGATGTAGCACCTTTAGATTTTTGTCTCTATCGATCCGTGTAATATCAGATGGTTGATAGCCGCTTCACATCCCTTGAGGGAGTTAAAAAGTCCCAATAATTATATTATATCTAAACCATTTAATATTTTTTCTGAGATTCGACAGTAACGAAAGGGCATAAAAGATATTTCTAAGAAGATATTACTTTTTTTTTAAATAAATGTCAAATGTATTCAAAGGAGGTCAAAGTAGACTTTTACATCAAAATGATATGCCTTCAAACTATTTATTTTATGTGAAATAACATTCAATTGCATTAATGTTTGAAAATAATTTCAGACGAATGTCCGCCACAGCTATTTCCGACAAAGCGAATTCTGCCAATCCAATTTCCGATCACTTTTTCAAGCAATTGGGGTCTTATGTCCACAATTGTCCGAGTTATGTTGGCTTCCAAGGCCACAATACTTGTTGTAGTATAAGTATAGACCAAGTTTATAAGTATATGCGTTAAATCACATGACCTTGGTGGCCAATTAACAGGTCAATTTCTCGATATAATTTTCTCTCCTAATTGTCCCCTCAATAAATCGATTGTTACATTGGCTGTATGACATTTGGAGCCGTCCTGTTGAAACCAAATCTCCTTCAGATCAATACCATTCATATTCAGAATTAAAGAATCCACGTAGTTGAGTAACAAAGCCTGCGAACAGTGACGAAATGATAAACTTGGATCTTTATCAACACTGGCAGCAACATCGGTGATATTTCTCTTCGGAACGCACAGCTTTTTGTCTTGTTTTTGTTTTATTATCGAGAAGCATGAAATGAATTTGCAATTTGTCGATAATTCGTCGAATTCATCACGAAGTTCAAATTCACGATGTACTATATAAGTTTGGCCGACAGAACACTGATTTTAATAATAAATTTCCACAATTTGTAAGCGTTGCTCTGAGATAAAACGTTCCTTGTTCTTTTACCAGAGTATTGAGACATAGATTTACATACTCGCGCAAATTCACAGTTCATTTGACAGCGATCCCTATCGGAAGTTTGGACATATTACAAAAATTATCCCTTTACATAATATATAACAATGCTAGAGGTAACATGTAACAATGATATAAAATATCAAAATAATTCATTTATTAAAAAGTGTTATCAATTCTATCCGTTTTTCCACAAAGTAGAGTCAATTATCTGTTAATGCTTTCACGATAAATAGCTGTATGTATAATATATTCATTAAATTTCAGATTCTATTGTGAAGAAATTAGGTTCATTCTGGCAACAAAACAAGCGTATTAAAGTTATTGAACTCACTTGACGTGTGTACTCGATCTGCCCTTGATCCGGTCGGCGAAACGGTTCCCCTGCTTTCCAAAACCAACCCTTTTTGGGGCCTTTCGCCCTCGACGCTCTCCTCGTTGCTCACTAAATACACAGTGGCGATAGTGGCCAAACACTTGAGTTTCATGTTTCCCCTCTTAAAGTGCTTATGCTTAGCCACAAACTCCAGACCTGCGAAGGCAAGTAGGGAATTAATAGGATGGTCGATAACTGACGGATTAATATGCATTTCGGGATAATAATTTTAGTGGAGCCATTCTGTTAGTTCAACGGGAGATAGTTACCTAGAACTGTTGTTTCCAGTCCCTCCCTTCCGGTAACGATATATTCTGGACCTCGTAAGAATTTCGGATCGGCTGGTTCGCCGTTTATCATCCAGTTTAATTGAGCTGCAGGCTTGGAACGTCCAGAAGTGCAGTTAACGCTAACTGTATCTCCAGCTTGGTATCTCGGTTTTCCGCCAGTTATTTTGGGACCGGATTCTGGTAATGCTACAACAATAATTAGGTTTCAGTTTTTATAGAATTATTAGGAAATCTGTACAATTAAAAATATTTATATTTTTGTATTATTTTAAATCAACAGCTTCAGCTTGTTTTTTTATGCCAAATGAGCCAAAACTAAACAATCCACTAACAAAACCATTATTTTTGATGGACTTGTTTCCAAAATTATTAGGAAAATTTTTGTGAAGCACATGTGGCTATTTATCGAATTTTTACTTGGACCAACAACACGTACGCCACATTTACAGTGAAGTTAATTAATATAATATAATAATGGGTATTTCGGATAATAATGTCGATTATTTCGCAAAATTTGAGCGTTTATTTCCGCAAGAAAATAAATTATCTTAATAATCAAAGTATTGGCCATCGTTAGCTATTACTTTTTCCCATATTTCTGTCAAAGAATTTATTCCACTCCAAAAGAACTTTTGATTTTTTGAGGCTAATCATTTATCAAACCAACTTTTCACTTCTTTCTAAGAATATATGGTAAGTGTTGATGTTAAAAGTCCGTGCGCCTCGATTGTAACCCTCCCCATTTAACGTTTACGAAATAGTTCTTGACACATTTTGCAATATGGGGCCGATAATTCTCACGTTAAAAAACTACTTTATAGTGTCTTTGGGCATATTCTGGTAGTTTTTCCTTCAATACTCGGTTCAATTTTTCCAATTGTTGTCTGTATCGACCGCCAGTGATCGTTTAACCAGATTTCAACAGCTAGTAATACACAGCTACCCTACTATCTGTATACCAAATACACAACAAAGCCTTCTTTCCATGTATATTGCGCACTGGTTGTGGTGTTGAAGGCTGACCTAGGTCTACCCATGATGTTTTGCACTTTGGGTCGTCAAAATAGATCCACTTTTCATCACCTGTCACAACTCGATGTAAAAAGCCTATTCTTTTCTGTGTGGTAAGGAAAATTTCACATGTGGTTTTTCACCAATACATACTGGCTATATTTATGTAATTAAGGTCTCCCATTATGACTGTCCTGATTCCACTTCCTCTTTTTCCCATTAATCTCCAGTAAATATTCGTCAGTTTTTACTATTTCACTTTTCTTCTTTCATCTTTACTGAAATCCTTTATATCTTTTAGCACATCGCTCTATCGTCTTTTCACTTATAAAGAGTGCCCTAACTTCAGGGTTCAAATTTAACGCCATTTTTCAAAGACTTAACCAAGAAATTTTACATCTTGTATATGTTATCTAGAGACGCGGCAATTTAATTATGGATCCTTTTACAATGAAAGAACGAAGAAAACGAGGAGATAAAGAACGAATTAGAAATAATGCAGAATTTTGCAATAAAATTATATTTTCTGACGAAGTTCCACCTCACATGTTATGTGAATAAGCAAAATTGAATTTGGGGAATCACTTGGAGATTTGGGGAAGTGAAAATCATCGAGTGACTGCAGAAGAAGCTTTATACATTTTCTTCGAGTAACAGTGTGGTGTGCATTGTGAGCTGGAGGGGTCACGCGGTCATTTTTTCATGAAAAGGACGATGTTGAAACGGTGAATGTTAATAACAAATGGTTAACGGCACTCTTTATCACCCCAATTGGATAATATGCACTTTAATAGTCTATTCTTTCAACAAGATGGCGCCACGTATAATACGGAAAGGGAAACTTTGGATTTGTTACGAACACATATTCCTGGTCACGTAATTTCTGGCAATAGTGATATTCAGTGGCCTGTAAGATCATGCGATCCAACCGGCCTCGACTTTTTCCTGTGGGGCTTCCTCAGTGACAAAGTAACCATTCGCAGACGAATATTCGCCTGACGCAAAATATGCGTCAAGTTATTAATAAAACTGAACTATAACTGTGCCAAATTATTACTGACAATTTTACCCAAAGAATGTGTAGAAACAGCCGAGCGAGATATTTTGAGAACATTATTTTTAAAACAAAAATGTCATATCTATACTTTTTGACAAAATAAACAAGCATGTTATTTTTGTAAAATTGTTGGTTTTATTTAAAAAGGAAATCCCAAGTACCTATCAGTAATGTGTTGAATGGTTTCGGAGGTTGGACATCCGTATCGACACTGATCGTCCAGAATACCAGCATCTCGAACAATGTATCTAAGGTAATTTCTAGTGGTAATAACCTGATCTTGGATTGCCTCTATAAAAAGCGAGTAGTTCAACGCTATGTTGACTTGTTCTTGGTTGACCCCATTCTGATGTCTCCCATGCAGGTATTTTTCTCTCCATGATTGCAACGTTTCTGGAATGGTTTTCGCAAACATTTAATTTGGTTTCGCTCTCACTATCACTTTGATCTACATTAATAATAAGTGGTTCTATATTATTAGTAAATGATACATAGGAATCTTCTATTTTAATAACATGGTTAATCGAATGTACTCAACCCCAATCCCAACATTCTTTGGGAATACTATCTACAACCTTCCTAATTAATGTTGCAGCACTTGCACTTAGAGTCGGAGAAATGTTTCCTGCTCTAACATTGGATATTGCATGGTACCACATATGCTTAATTTGATTAAAAAATCAGTAATACGGGGGAAAGCGTAAAACCGTATGTCCCATATCAGCAGCAATTGTATCACATACATATTAATACATACATTTACACATACATTTTAATATTAAATGTCTGTAATATTTCTAGATCACATTTTTTATATGTATTTTCAAAGTTTATATCTGTTTATAACATATAGTTCGGAATTTCCAATTTGGTGCTACTTGCATAGGAATTTTATTTTTTTGCCGGTTCTAACCAGCATTGTCCATTACAGTTACGCTTTCGTTAGGCGCAATTGGGCCAAAGGCTATTTATAAACCAATCTTCAAACAGTTCTGATGTGGTGTCGTCACGGAAGTCCAAAGATGAATGTTTACTATTTTTGGAGGACAACCGTAAACAATTTGGAACCCATCCATCCTCGGAACCAGCATGTAAAACTATAATTCGTTTTCCCTTATTCGTTGGGGCTTTGGTTTGGCATTTTATTGATGTATCTACACATCTTTTTACAGGCGTCTTATGTGTATCGAACCATATTTCATCAAGGTAGATAATGGGACGATTTTCTAACCTGTATTTTTTTTAGAGTTTAAGTAGTTAAAACGCCATCGTCGCAATCGTTGTGATTCCATTAATATTTGTCTTTTATTAATGGTCCGATATGCAAAACCCATTCGAGATAATATTCTCCGGATATCCGGGATCTCTTAAAAAACCTATGGTTTAACCTTTCCTTAGTTGCTGTTGCTGTATGTTGCAACAAAATAAACTGGAAAATAGTTATTTAAATTGTGTGACAGACAGATAATTACAAAAATTCGTGGTTGGCGAAAAGAGGTACAGTCCATATAAATAGCAGTACACAGTGGAGTACATTTCATTCTACAAAATTCACAAGCATTTCAAAAAAAAAATTGACACCACATTAAAGAAATATAAACTAATAACAAATAAACATTAATCATGTAAGAGATGAGGAAAATATTAACTGAATTTAAAACCGAACTTGAGCAAGAAATGCCAAAAATTTGGAGGGAATTCGAGAGTGTCATTAAATATATAAATATAAGTTACAAATTTACGTATAATTGTTGGTCAATTGAATGCAATGTAGGTACAGTTTGCTCTTCATACATAGTATAAATTTTGCTTCGAATTAAGTTTTTGCCGCTTTCGTCAACACTGTTGCTTTTACCAGAATCACCACAGACTTTTTTGGCTTTGATTGGCTTCGTCACAATATCTTTAACTGCACACAACAGAGTTTTCGTTAATGAAGACGTTTCTGCTGCGGCTGCACTTACATTAAGCCCCCTATTCAATAAAGAAACACACATTTTTAACCATTTGCGTAGCATCGGGCGATAAATGTTTTCTTTTAAAATTAGCACCACTGGAGGCACATTGATCATTATCTTGCAAGAACGCCACATTTTTAGTATGTTTAGAATAACAACAAATACGACCGAAATTATAGAACTGTACTATTTAAGAAAAGAGTGCGAACTAAACTAAAATATTTCATAACTACTAAACCAGGTATAAAATTAATTTTATCTTTCTACCTGTTATTTTAAAAGGCCCGATATTGTTTACGTTTCTTGCAACTTTGCCGGATTTCGTTACGGTAGGGGTTGTTAAGAGTTTATTGCAGCCAATCGGTCAACGATATATCTTGGAACGCACTATACCACAAGGTTCTGTTGGATTTTCAACCAACTATTATACGTAATTTCATATTTTAACTTATATTTATATATTTAATGACATCTCGAATTCCCTCCATATTTTTGACATTTCTTGCTTAAGATTGGTTTTAAATTCGTTATTAAATTAATTAAAAAATTAAATTTGTTATTAGTTTATTTTTCCTTGATATGTCTATTTTTTATTTTTTTTTAAATGCTTTGAACTCTTTTTGCTAACCACGAATTTTATAATTTTCTTTTCGATCCTGACCTATCTGCCACAGAATTTAAATAACTATTTTCCAGTTTATTTTGTGTAACACACAGCAAAAGAAAGCCACAGGGTGACTTGACAGGATGACCATCCGACACTGATTTTTATTAGTGATTCTGAATTTTACATTTTGCTTTTTATTTTAATTATTCCGCAACGCTTTGATCCATGCTAACCATCCACTTTAAGATAATTTTAATTACTTGTTTCAATATTGCATATTAATGAGTAGATCCATTTTATTGTCTTAACAAATAGTTCTCTAATATAAATTAAGTGAAAAATGAATGATTGGTAATTGAATTATAAATATGAATTGATTGAATGAAGCTAATCCGTTTAGTGAAACACGCATCAAAGTTAAATATTGTGATTTAGTGTTTAGTTTATTGCCTTCAATATTTGCTGTCTACTTACTTATCGGATACTCATCTACTTTTCAGTGCTAAAGTGGATTTGTGTCAAGTTTTGTCCTCATCTAACGAAAACTTTCCAGACCATCGAATAACCCATCAATATAATCTGCTTCTCCTATATAATTTCTACCAATTTTTTAATTTTCAATTTCTCTCTGGAAATTTCCTCGTTTCTATACTGTCTTTTTTCGATTTCCCGTGCTCTCGTGTGCTCTCAAAATACCTCTGTAATCTGCTAGTAATGCAATCACGGACTATACCATTTTTAAGTTTATATTACCTAGTATCCTAACCACTTGTTCATCGAATGTCCTTCTTGCTTGCTTTCGTTCCCCCTTCTTAACTTTCCTCTCTCACGCTTCGTTTTCTTTTCATGTACCATCTATTCCCATTAGGTGACCCACCAACCAATCTGTTTCGTCTCTTCTATTATATTATATAATTTATATAATTTCTATATAATTTCTACCCTTCCTTTAATTTTTAGTTCCTCTCTGGAAATTTTCTCTCTTGATTTTGTCCCTTTTCGATGTGCGCATTATCTTATTCAGAAACCTCATTTCGCATAATAGATCTTATTTCCCACTTTTATTCTATTATTGATTATCACATCTATTTTTCTATCCTCACCATGCAGGTATTAATTTTTTTTACTTGCTGCATTTCTCCTTTTCCGTGATTATGCATCTTTTCATGACTTTCCTTACACAAAATCATTATTCCAATTTGATTAACATTTACTACCATTTGATACTTCAATAATTAATTTTCCATGTCATTGTTTTCCTGTAGGTACCTCCTTGATAGTGCGCATAATATATGGTCATCAGCATACAAGTATGAATAACTATGGTTACCATTATTTGTTGACCCAAAGTAACTTTTCCGTTCATTCAAGCAAAAAAAAGCATATTAACTAGGAATCACCAAGCTGGAATCTATCATTCAAGTTAGTTGAAAGAATGTTTATAAAGAACCTATTTTTCAAATGGCGACGATATGGCGACTGTTGCTGTGCATGATCAGGAAAGATGTTTCTTTCAACTGGCGTTAAAATATTTCATCATCGATGTACTAATTCTATTAACCTTTTATTAAAAATAAAATTTCAAAATAAAATCATTTTCAAAAAAAAAAAAGTTAAATGTTAGAGACAATAATTCATGAACTTTCCATGTATTTCTCTAATCGGCTACCCATTTATATGCTAATTCATTTTTAGAGTTTGCTTGATTCAATTTATTGCTATATTATTTAACACTAAAATCATTAACATGTTGCACATTTTTCGTATAATAACACATAACATGTTCAAGAAAATTCTACAAAAATACATTTCAGTTTTTGAAGTTCTTCTGCATTCTGGAGTTATTTGTAAACTTGTAAAGCTTTTTACAATTTTTCGCATTAATTAATAACGAGCGGACTTTTTTATGCATGAATATTATGAGTATTCTAGGAAATTTTGGGTATTTTCGTTACACTAATAGCCATTTTTCAATAATTACATTTTTGAGAAATGATAAAAAAGTAGTATAAAGTGATCAAATTCATTTGAGTGACACCTATCGTGTAAAATTAGTTTGATTAGAAAAAAAAATAGAAATATAATTAGGATGCATTGATTTAATTAAACAAAACTTAATATTATTGTTAGTTGGGTGTTTTGAAATGAACGGGAATATTAAGCTGAAAATGTGATTAGATTATTAAATTATTAGGAACATTAACTTATAATAATTATAACATACAGTCTCAGCCTTGAACGTATGTATTCACAAGCTTGATAATTTACGCGTCGCTTGGACTAAAAAAGAGTATGTGCTTGTACTTTTTAACTAAAATTATATACCGACATTGCAATAAAGTTCTAAGTAATATTTTAAAAGGACTGTTGAGAAGTTCTCAGCCTGACTGAGAAATCACACAATTTTGAAGTTTTCTTTTTCATTTTTTTCAACGTAGTTAGCTGGTAATTCAATACTTTTAATCCCAACTCTTTAATATCGTCAATACAATGTGATATGTCTAACTCTGCAAAATAAGAACTAGTCTCAGCTTTAATATTATCTTTTGAAGTGAATCTTGATCTAGCAAACCATTTCTTCATGTTTGGATAGAGAAAGTAATCGAGAGAAAAAAACCAACGAATGCGGTGCATCAGGAAACACTTCGCGACTTGCAGCAACTACCCGAGGTGTTTGTATAGGCGCATTATACTAGTGAAGGTCCATCCTAATTAGTACACTTCAAGTAGTCTAGCAGTAAAGCATAATACTGCCCGGTGAGACTCCAGGTAGTCTATGAGCTCCACACCATAAGAATACCAGGAAGCGGTAACGATAATCTAAGATAAGTCAATAATAATGTTAGTGTAACAGTCATAAGTCTGCCAGAAACAGTTTTGAGAAGTATTTCATTCCAATGCGCCTTTGGTCAAGTGTTAAGTTATTGGGGCAGAGAGCATTTTCGTGCTTTCAACATCACGCAAAATATAGTGGATACGGCCTATGTAGGTATTTACAATGTCAGAATGCTCGAGTGTCTTCAATTGACGATCATTAATTGCAATCATTAACAAAAACCAACTTCTCGGCGCTCGATATTCAGTCGTAACTCGATCGATTCTCTTCCATAAACGCTCCATAACATCTGGATAATATTCATAAGTGACACTTTCACCCTGTGGTACGTATTCCCAATATATTCCCGACCTTTAGAATCGTAAAAACAAATCAACATTTTCTTCCCTCGTAACTTCTAAAAACCATGTAGCACTTTGGCGCTTTGTTTGAGGATCGTTTGTTTGAAACACCAAGTCTCATCACCATTTACAATCGATTTCGGGAATATGCAGTTCCGTCTGGCTGTTTTAATAAAGTCATTGTAATATTCAACACGAGTCATTTCTTGAACCTCATTTAAGACGTGATGAACAAATCGAGCACAGACTATCTGTTTTTTTAAATAATTTGTCAAAATTTCGCAAATCATGTCTTTGGTCGTATTCAATTCTTCCGATTTACATCGTAGGCAATTATTTCACGTAATTTTCCTCTTCCAAAGTATCACGACCGTTCTGGAATCGCTTATAAAACTCGAACACACCTTTACGGGATAAGCAATCATCGCTGTAAACTTTTTTCATCTTTTCAAATATTTCTGTTAAAGTTATGTAAAGTGTTTAAGTGCTATAACTTGACAGTCCCATTGATTGATTCTAATGACGAGATGAACAGCTTACATTATATATTGTTTCAATAGATTAGTCGTTTTCTTTAAATTAAAATGTTCCGTTTTTTGCGACATGCTTTGTAATATGTTTAAATGATACTAAACACCTGATGTAACTTTTGTTTTACGTAACAATATTAACTTTATAATATCCAATAAACGTCAAGTTAAAAACCAAAACATACATATTTAAAATTGTATGCTGAATTCATTTTGAGGAAAGCAATGTAACAGCAAGTACAAAATATATTTGTGATATATCCATATATGTGTCTATCGGATATTCGTAAATACCAAACGCGGTTTGGTATTTACGATTAAGTTCAAATCGGAAGATTTTGACCTGGCTTATACGTTTCGTTCAGAGAGACCAGTGCCTATGGGCATTCGACATTTCAGGGGTAGCTGTTAAAATCGGTCCTTGTTTCTAATATCTATTATCTAATATCTATTAGAAACTTTTTCGATAAAACCAAAAAGAAAATCCCTGAACGCGCTCGATTTCAATTTGTTTGTCAATCAATAAAGTGATGCCATCGAATACTGAGGAAATTCCAATATTGACTCAAGCAATTCAAAGCAAAACACCTTTCGAAATAATTCAAGAGAATTATCTTATAAATTTAGTTCCATACTTATTTAAGCAGCATATGCCAATCCAATTTACCTTTAAGTACATTGAATACTCCTTAATATATCTCAGTTCTTCATCTATAGACACAAGCTCTAAAATTTGAAATGCAGATTTCATATTTTAGAATTAAATTTTGTAAAGAACAAAAAATATATATTACAAGCGGATATCGATCGCTTTTGAAAGAATTCCTTTCTTTTCATAATATTGTCAGAGACTTTTTTATGATATTATTTTATAAAAATTACTGAGGGGTGCGAAAATTAAAACACGTGGAATTTTTCCCGTCTGCGAACGTTTAGGTTTTATATTTTACGAACAGAGAAGCTTAATAAAACATTATATAAAACGTGTTAACAATAACTTAGGAGCCAAATTTTTAAATGTTAAAGAAAGGAAAGATTTGCTTGACAACAGTCTGCGAAATCGTTATTGGCAATTATCGAGATTAACGTTGAAATTTTATAGTGGACTAGCAGAAGTGAGTTTCTTGATATGTCTTGAAACTGAGAGTGATATAGCACTTCAATAATAACAAATTCACCCTTCATCAAGGCCGGCGATTGGGTGCTTGATGTCGTAGAGCTGTAATACTTGGCGTTGATAGTCTTTGTAAATATACTAACGAGTTAAACTCTAATTGTTTTGACTTAATATAAATTTCCAGTTTACTTAACTAAGTTATTTGGTAACCGGATTCATCCGCAGAATCATCAGGATTATTAATAGGGCCATTTTATAAAGATTACATTATCTTTTCACTGCTCATTATTTGCACTATGGAAGTTTTCTTTCATCGAAATTCTACGCGATATATATATATATATATATATATATATATATATATATATATATATATATATATATATATATATATATATATATATATATATATATATATATATATATTACAGAAATCTTTCACCCATTCTCCACGTGGTGCCACCAATCGCCTTCGCCGAACTGTCAACCATGCGACGCCACGTGTCTCTCGGGACCGGTTTCTAGCCTTTCAGCCGTCATCAGCCGAGCTCTAGACGAACGCAAGGAGAGCAGTTCGAAGAGGCAATCGGGGCCAGACCAGATCAACTGGCCATTTTTACTATTTTAGCCATTTTTTAAAATTTTTTTTAGCTATTTTTAGCCATTACTCTACCTTGTGGGCATATATATATATATATATATATATATATATATATATATATATATATATATATATATATATATATATATATATATATATATATATACATATACATCTTTTCTAAGTCTTCTTTTTATTATATCGCTATGTATATCTGAGTATTGTTTGATTTCTTGGTTTTCTCGAAGTCGGTATGTTGTGCTATTTATTTGTTTGGGGCCTAAGATTTTTCTTACCTTCTTTTCAATGTACCCGATGTCTCCCTTTCTATTCAAAATGACCGTTTCTGCCCCATATACACATTCTGGCTTAATAACTGTGTTGTAATGTCGAAGTTTTGTGTTTTAAGATATGCATTTTTTGTTGTAAATATTTTGTGTAAGTCTCAATGCCGTTTCCATTTTTTGACATCTAGCCTTATTGGACGCTTTTTCCAACCCATTTTCCATGATTATTTCTCGCAAATATTTGAATTGAGAAACTCGTCTAATGTTACTATATTTTGTTTTTAGAAATGGTGTTCTAAGTTTGTTGCAGGTCATGTATTGTGTCTTTTCAAAAGAAATTTGGAGTCCTACCTTTTGTGCTGTTTCTGAGTCCATCCCCTTGCCTCACTCCAGTTTTAATTTCGAAGGGCTCTGAGATGTCACCCATGAATTTAACTTTTGACCTTGTGTTAGTTAATGTTGCTTTAATAATTGCCAGCGTTTTCAGATCTAGTCCTTGTTCTTTCAAGATTTGGAATGAAGATACGCGATCAGTAGAATCATATGCTTTTTTGAAATCCACAAATGTACGGACGAGATTTTTATTGTACAGTTTTTGACGTCTTAGGATCAACTTTAGATTCAAAACCAAACTGTCCCTGTGCTCTGTCTAGTAGTCACTGAGATATAATCTTGTATCAAACTGGGAGAAGAGACATCCCTCTGTAGTTGTTTCCATCCGTTCTATCTCCTTTTTTGTGCAGTGGATGGATTAGAGCATCTTTCCAATCTTCCGGGATCCGTTCGGTTCGCCAAACTTCTGGTAGAATTTTGGTTATTTCCTTGATTGTACCTGGACCAGCAGATTTCAAAAGTTCAGTAGTGATTCCATCGTCACCAGAAGCATTGTTATTTTTGAGTAGCTTTATTTGCCTAATTATTTCATCTTCATTCGGTGGTCATGAATCTGGGTTTGTTTGTTTAGGGTTGAGTGTTGGTAATTTCTTTAAGGGCTCAGAACAATTTAGTAGTTGTTCAAAATATTTCGCAAGTTCTTTGCAATTGTCTTGGTTATTTAGACCTAATTGTCGGTTTTTCCTTTTGGAAGCAAAGACTTTGGGGTTGATAGCCTGTTAATTTAGTTTTAAATGTTTTGTAAAAGTTTCGGGCGTTATTTTTTTGGAAATCTTTTTCTATGTCATTAAGTTGATTATTTTCATATTTTCTTTAAGTTTGTCTAATTAGCTTCGATGTTTCTTTTCTTATCTCTCTTTTCTTCAATATTTCTTTCAAAATCTCATTTGGCATTTTCAGGTATTGTCCGCTTCAACTGAGTCCAATTCTGACACTCTTAAAGTGTATACTTATATGCTTGTGGCTATATTTTAACATTGTGTCTACAGCCATACGATAAATAAATAAAAAAAGTGTAAATACATTAATTAGAAAACATAAGTGTAGACAATTATTGAAAACATCTTGGATTAAAAAAAATCATAATTATACCGTTTGATGCCCAATTAATAAAATGAAAAAATGTATTGCCCAAAATAATAGTAAGTTAAGACTTGTTAAAAGTATAAATAATAATAGGGCTTTGGATGCATATGAAAGCATTAAAAAAAAAATGTCAAAAAACCATGAACCGGGATAAAGAACCTATCCCATTTTCAGAATATTTTAATTATTAATGAACCGCTTAGTTAACTTCACGGTTCATGATTTTTACGCCCTTCGGTATATACGGTCGTCATAGAAATAGAATATGATTTAATTTTAGAAGTAGATTGAATCATTTCCTGATGCTATTAACATGGTTAGATAAACGCGCGTCGAGAAGTTAAAAAGAAAGTAGTTTGGTGTTTAGTAGTACATCTCTTCGAGTTTAATGTTTTGACACTGAAAGTTGTGATAGAAGAATTGAGCCTTGAAACTATTTATTTGATGTGAAATAACAATCAATAGCATTAATGTTTGAAGACAATTTTTGACAAATGTCCACCGCGGCTACTTCTGACAAAGGGGGTCTTACGGCAGCAATTGTCGGAGTTATGTTGGCTTCCAATGTGACAATTGTTGTTGGTTTATCGTCATAGACCAACGATTTAACATAACACCAAAGAAAATAATCTAAAGGCCTTAAATCACACGACCCTGATAGCCAATTAACAGGTCCGTTCCTCGAAAAATTAATCGATTACTGCACTAGCTGTATGACATGTGGACTCGTCCTGTTTGAACCACTTCTCCGCCAAGTCAATTGCGTTCAAATTTGGAATTAAATAATCGACGTGGTTGAATAACAAAGCCCAAACTTCATACGAAAGGCGACAAATTAATAAATTTGGATCTTCCCCAACACTACCAGCAACTGCGGCAATATTGTCTTCGGAACGCACATTTTGTTTTCTTGTTTTCGTTTTAATATCGAGCAGGGTGAAATGCTTTCGGAATGTATCGATAATTCGGCGAATATATCACGATGTTCAAATTTATGAATTGCTTTATAAGTTTGGCGCACAAAACACTGATTTTGATAATAAATTCTGATAATTTGCAAGCGTTACTCTGAAGTTAAACTTTCCATGATGATTTACCTAACTATTGAGGCACAGATTTACAAACTTGTGCTCAAACTCACAGTTCGTTTGATAGAAGGCATTATCGGATGTTCGAACATACTAAAAAAATGCCCTTCGTATTATTTTGTATTGGTGAATAAAGTTGATCTAAAATACTGATGTAAAGAGTTTCCCAATAAGTGCGATCGGACTTGAATTTGAAATAAAACACAGAAAATTCGTCCAAAAATGGTGGTCATTATTATTAGGTCACATATTTTATGCCATTTGTGATTTAAACAAAATATGGTTCAAGTGACTACCTCGACTCTTCTTGCACTGGTTGATCCGATTGGCCCAATTTTTGATGACTTGGTGTTGCATAACGGGTGGTATGGCGACTATGGTTGCTCGAATGTTGGCTTCAATGTGATCAAGAATCTTTGGTTTGTTGGTGTAAACCTGTGATTTATCATAGCCCCCAATAAAATAGTCTGAAGGAGTTAAATCACAAGATCTTAGTGGCCAGTTGCAAGGATCATTTAGTAAAATTACCGATTCTCCGAATTGATTGCTCTATAAGTCCATCGTAATTCGTGCTGTGTGGCAAGTCTCGTTGAAAATAGTTTATCCGCATCAATTTCATCAATTTTTGCCATTAGCCATTCACAGTAATGGTTCGTCCTTCGACGTTCTTGCAAAAATACGACCCAATAATGCTACCGTACCATAATCCACACCAAACAGTGATTCTTTCGGGATGTAATGGGGTCTGATGAATCACTTGTGGGTTTGACTCACCTCAATAACGACAATTTTGATTATTGACGTAGCTGTTTAACCAAAAATGACCCACATAGGAGATGATTTTGCGATGAAAATCCGGATCGTTTTCCATTGCTTCCAATGCCCGATTTGCGAACTTCCGACGTAATCGATGGTCAGTTGGCTTAAGTTCTTGTACCAGTACAATCTTGTATGGGTTTGAACCGAGATTCAAATGCAAAATACGCCAGGTGGTCATCCTGTATAAGCCCAACTCTTAAGAACGGCGCGGAACGGACACATTATAGTTCTCGGCAACACTTTCACGAACAGCCGCGATATGTTCTTCACTACGGCTGCAACGAAGTCATAATGGTGGTTTTTGGCTATAAAGACTAAACTCACGTTCAAACTTAACAATTATATGGCGGACAGCTTGATAAGCAGGAGCAGAATGACGATCGTCTTTTGAACGAAATGCTCTTGGAGTAGCAACAAATCTTCTCGAATTTTGATAAAATGCTTGGGCAATTTCCAAACGTTGTGGCAACGAAAACTTGTTCATGGGGAAATGGCAAACCTTACTGAAAGCAATTAATAGCAAATTTCAACAATTGGATATCAAATATAGCCGCCATTAGCTGTCAAAATCCTATCGTCCCTATTGGGAAGCACTTTATATTGAGATAAAATAGATTGAATAGATATTCGTTATCAAAAATTCGCATATCCTTAATGACGGGAAATCATAATTACATAGAATAGTAATTACCTGAAAAAGTTGATAATTAAGAACGGGTTGGATATTTAAACGTAATTAAATTCGTGCGTAATCAATGTGCCGTTGGAAATTAAATACCGCAAACGGTAAATATGCGCCTAAATGTAAAGGCAATGAATATATTAACCTCGCCTTAGAATTTTATATGACTAGCTCGGATACCGACTTCCTTAATAACAGCGAATGGGATGAACATTCGGTTGCCGTGATTTACGGCCGCGTTACAGCAGGATCCTGTTCCTTTCAGCAGGATGTGTATTTAAATATATATAAATTTTACTTTAGAATGCGGAGTTCGGGCTCAGCCCAACTCCATTAAGACTCTAGTTTAAACAAGCTAGAAACGAAACAGTGTATCTAAAGTATTATTATTAAGATGCAGCCAGGATTTTGGTTTTTATAATTTCCTTAAGTAAGATGCGAGAAAGTTAGAAAGAGAAAAAAAAGTAAGATGCGAGAACGAAACTGAGTTCAGGGACTTAGATGTTAGATTTAGCTGTAATCGTTTAATGGCAGCATCAGCGATAAAATATATATCGGATTGTCCAGAAAATTCGTAGAGATTTTTCAATACATGCTCCTTTAATGTTTGTAAACAAAAAATTGTGCTAAATCAGTAATGTTTATTTACATATTATTAATTCTTGTGGAATTTGAAATGCTTACATTCAGATTTGCTTTGATTTGCTGCTAACTGAGGTCAAGTTGATTCAAATGTCAATTCAACAAAAAAAGGGTCTGCTCAAACAAAAAAAAAGAGATTTATACATGATCATACCTCACTTCTTCAACAACATTTGTGATTCTCTGTGGCATAAGAACCGGCAGCTTTAGAGTTCCAAGTAGCGACAGTCCAATGTGCCTAATAAAATCAATTTGTTTTATACAAGGCTCTATCGGAACAAAATCCTCGAATTAACGATAGATGCCTTTAGGCAGAACCGAACGATGGGCCAATAGCATTTTCTACTTACTACTTTCTATCTTATATTTATTCTATGAAGACTATGTCATTGATCGAATAAATCGGAACCCCCATGCCGTGGTTATTTATATTCATGAACTAAGAAAAGTTGCAAAATTGTTATTATTTGTTTTCTCACCTGGCTGTAATGCTGGTATGTTGTAGTTTTGTTAACAAGTTCAGTGATTCTGTTGGTAGCTAGTGTAACTTGACTATTATCATGCCAGTGGATCAAAATAACGTTGATGGCTTTGTCTAGAAGGCCATATGCGGATCCTCGGGGCGCTTTTTCTAAATCCTTTAAAGGGGCGTTTCTATGCGATCAGCTCGAATTGTTCCTGTAACTGTTATGTTATGGGCTTTCAGTTCTTCAAGGAAGGGTAAAAAATTAAAGTAGTTATCCAAAAAAATTCACTTCCTTCAGGAACAAATCCTAATGCCATTCTCTTTGTAACTTCCCAAGGTCACATTAATATATCTGTTGGTAAGAAAACTTACGTCATGTTCCATTTTGAAAGGGTTTTTTTGCTTCACTTCACTTTCATCTTTTTGTAAATAAAACACATGTTTGTAAATCAAACACGACCAGCTTTTAATAGCATGAAGAATATATCTTTGTTATCGATATTTTAACCGGAACAATATATATATTAACGCCACTTTTTTTCGCACACCTATTTAAATTAACTTAAAAACGCATATGAATATTTAGACGGTAGGTTCTAGTGGCTTAAGGAGTCCATGATGCAAAAGTATTTGTTCGATTCAGGGGCGAAGATTTTGATCTGGAAGACCGGCAACATTGCGGCTGCTTTTTAAGTACTAATGTTTTTGACCATCTGACAAAAAATGGGTACTTTAGCCGATAAGATGTGTGAGTTCCTCGTGAACCTAGTAAGCGAATCTGCTAATCTAAAACTCTTCTAAAAATCTGAAGCGCCATTTCTGAAGCAGATGGTAACTGGTGATGAATAGAGGATCATGTACAACGTGCATCGACAAAAATCATGAGACGGCCTTCATCCGAAGAAAATTATATTTTGCATTTGGTGGGATTGGAAGAAACCCATATACATTGAGCTTCTTATATGCCACCAAACCATCAACATCGACCTCTACTGCTTACAATTAGGTGTGCTGAAGACAGTAACTGAAGAAATCCAGTCAAAATTAGAAAACAGGAAAGGCGTCGTGTTTCATCATGAAGATGCATTACCATATGTTTCAATCAGGATCCGGTAAAATGGTTCAGCTTCAATACCAGCTTGTTGAGATTCAATAAAGAAATTGTGGAAATTCAATACAAAAATTTTTGACCTTCAATATAAAAATTGTTGAGCTTCTGTATAAAAATTTTCGTTTTACTCACTGGACATCGCACTATCATCTGTTCCGCTCTTTTCGAAATTATATAAATAGAAAATCTTTTAAAACAGAAAAAAACGTGAAAAACAACCTTGTTGACTTCGATCTCCATAAATTAACAACTAAACTCACGCGTCTGGAACTGCGCAGCATGACATCAAACGAATTAAACTTGACAAATATTATAATCATAATAGCTCTGCTTCTGGCTAAGAACTGTTCGAGCGACCCTTGTAATTTTGGATAAAAACTTTGTTCTTTGGAATTTTCGCTGCAAAGAATATATACTGTATTTATTATCGAAATTGGTTGCAACCTCAAATCGTGCAATAATTCGCTAGCCTCTCTGTTTCTTTAAAAAAATGGCTCCAAAAGTGTGATATAAGTGTTAATTCTATATTTGATCGAAATCTTGATATGTTAAATTGTTTGTCAGTTTCCGGAATAAGTTCCAGGAATTTAAATTGCTGAATGGGGAATATTTGAGCTTAAATTTTTGCGTTTCATTTAGGTAGTTATTAAAACAGTTTTTCACAGAAATGGCCTAGCATATTCCATTTTCAAGTACCTCCTTCTCCTTTACATCAGGGTATTATTGAAATTAATTGTACCTGACTTTGGACTGGATAATGTAGGAATTAGCACAAGACCGCAGTACAAAAACTTTGCCAAAGCCATGGACAAAAAAGGTAATGCTTTCAAGTACCTGAAAGAAATATTTCTCAATTAAGTGCTGCAAAACTAAAAGAAGGCAAATTTATTGGACTTCAAATAAGGAAGTTTCTAGGTAATTTTTGTTTCCAAGAAAAATTAAATTAATGGAAATGGCAGCCTAGAAGTCTTTTGTAAGGATAGCGAAAGAATTTCTGGGCAACAAAAAAAATTAAAACTATAAAAACCTCATAAATATTATGCCTCTTTTTCCAGCCTCTAATCCTATCGATCCATGTTCTTCCTTTACAGCACTTGTCTTACACTCCCGCTTCGTACACTCTCTTTGTAAGTTTATTTCCCAGCATGTGACGCACATGTCCGAATTACCTTAGGTTTCGCTAGGTTTTCTCTGATTATTTGCTTTCTAATTAGGTCTCTTTTTGTTTTGTTCTCTATTTTCTTTAGGAACTTCATTTCCATTGCATTTATCTTCCATCTGTCTTATATTTTTCTAGTAAAGTCCATGCCTCGCTACTGTACGTTATTGTTGGTCGGATTGTCTTTATAATTACTGTTGTTTTTATCTTATTCGGTATTTTTTTCTATCCAAGGAAAGTTATCTTCATCATGTTTGAGATTTTTCAGGTTTTTCTCAGTCTGTCGTTAATTTCTCCTTTCATTCTTCCTTCTTAGCTTTCTTTAAATTGATCATACTCTTTGTCTTATATATATATATATATATATATATATATATATATATATATATATATATATATATATATATATATATATATATATATATATATTAATGCTCATGTTTATTTTTGTCAATTCTTCATTTAAAATTCCTAAATTGGGTTCTTTTCTATATTCGCTCATATGGAAATATGAAACATTCATAGCGATATCATAGCTATAGCAAGCCATAGCAAACATCAATTCGGTCAGGTCAATCTGTTCCAATTTCAATGTTTTCATCCTTTCCTTTGCTTATTTTAATGCTTCGTCTACTACAATAGAAAATAACAATGGATTCAGCACACATCATTGTCTTATAGTTGTCGTAAATTCATTCGATTTTTCATTGTTTGTCCTCGCGATGTTCTTGTTGTCCCTGTACATAGCTACATAGCCTTTATTACTTCTACTGTTCTATCTGTTTCTCATTTCTCTGGCGTTTTCCATATGTACTCTCTTTTAATTCGACCAAAAGCTTTTTCTAGGTCTATGAAACAGATATGCTTATCTCTATTCCTTTTTATTAGTTTTTCGCTTGTTTATCTTATCGTGAACAGTAGATCTTGCGTGCTCCTTTCCCTCCTAAATCCACATTGTGTTTCCTCCATTGTCATCTAGATTTTGCTCCATATCCTTTTCTCCAATATTCTGGTCATAAACTTTCCTGGTATTTTTGTCAATGTTATTCCTATAATTATTGCAATCTCTCTTGTCACCCTTTTATGTATTGATAATATAATTCCATAATTCCATTCCTTTGAAACTTTTGCCATTCTCATAATGTAGTTCACCATCCTGTGGGTTTTCTTGTTCCTTCATCTCCCATATATTTTATTATATCTGTCATCTGTCACCTGTCTCTACCGGGTACCTTTCCCACCTTTAATTTCTCTTTGGCTACATATACAAATAATGGTAATATATTATGAATATTATGTCATTCAAATGTCCCCCCTCGCTTTGCCTGAGATTTAACATTATCCCATAAAAAGTAATTCAAGGGCGCGAGGTCAGATGATCTTGGTAGGTAGTTGACATTACCATTTCGCGATATAACGCGTCCTGGATACTTTTCTTGCTATAAATCGATTGTCTGGCGAGATGTTGGATAAATCGCACCATCTTGTTGAAAGAAGACATTGTTCATATCAATATTAACCAGCACAAGCCAAATATAATTTGTTTGCATATTCTTATAGCGTTCAGCATTACCAATAACACTATTTGCATCATCAAAAAAATAAGGGCCACTCATTCCTTCAGCCCAAAAAGCGCAATAAACAGCGACTTTCTGAGGAGGAATAGGTCACTCCTGAACCTTGACTTGAGCATTTTCATCGGCCTAAATTCTGCAGTTATTTATGTTCGTCGGAAAATCTTATTTTTCCCCAAAGTGGGAGTCGCCTTCCACCTTTCAAATTCTACACGCTGTTGAATCATATATATTTCCATAGTTAACATAATGTCCTTAACACAGCAATGTAAGAGTGACATTTTCGTTTTAACCAGTGTTGCCGGAATTACGGAATTAAAATATTTTTTTTCCTTTATTTGGGTTTTTCGCCACTATCTAAAACTCAAAAAATATCAAACCTGTTCTTATTGATATTATACATATTATATATATATATATATATATATATATATATATATATATATATATATATATATATATATATATATATATATATATATATATATATTTTTTTTTTTTTAATATATTTTTTGAGTTTTAGATAGTGGCAAAAAACCCAAATAAAGGAAAAAAAACAACGCAACTTCTTATCGAATAGCAGCATTACAAAATTTTCTTGAAGAGGAGGGAATAACCAAGTTAGGGTAGCCAGCAAATTCCGCTGACCTCCTCTTCTTACCCTGCGGGAACTAAAAGATGCTGCTCATGAAGAATAGGAGAGAATTCCACGAGCCCAAATTGATCATTTAATCGACAGCATGTCATCGTCTACAGGCATGCATACAGACCCATGGAGGATCTATTGCTTATTTTTTAAATTAAAATTAAAGCTTTTAAATTACTTTTGAAGGCAATTGGTACATTGTAATTTTTTGACTCCAAAATAATAAATCAATTTTAGATACTTTGGTCATTTGGTGTCGAGTTTTATTTGATACCAGTAAGAGTAACAAGTTTTTACCGTAAACAAGTAAAAGAAAAACTTAATATCAAACTTATAAAAAAATTAAATGTTTAAATATTCCAAACTTTTGGACATATGTGTATATTTAAATTAGGATTATGTTAATTATATCGCAAACAAAATCACTAAAAAAATTATGGAACGAAACAAACCGGAAGAATAATGCAGCATAAGAAGATCCTTTCGTTACACCATCGTAACGAGATTAAAAGTTAAATTACGTTACAACTGGTGTGTAAAAATGGGAATAAGCCTTAAAGGATTCCTAATTAGATCGGTTAATACCATAAAGCCCATATTGTATCGGCAAAAATTCGAAATGGGCTCTATCGCTGGTCGCTTTTAATATTTGGAAGCCTAAAAGGCACGTTCCCGGTGACAGATGACGGAACAACCGAACCATCTCAGTCAGTAATAACCGCCCGAACGTTTGCAGAAGCCGCCGTCGCTCGCAGGACGTGTGAATAATGGCGCCGGGCCTCGCAGCAGGAAAGCAGGAGCCGACTCGACAGGATTACGCCGGGATTAACATAAGACACAGCACGGCTTAGCGTCGTCCTGGCATTGAGTAATTACGGGCAGCTTTTTCATTCGCATCGTCGGATTTTTTAAATCGCAATCTTTGTCGTCGTTTATTTTAAGTGTTGAACTTAACGGGTTTATCCCTCGGCCTGATCTATTTAAATGCCGTTACTGCTTCTGGTCCGCGATTAATCCTCCAGCGCTCTGCTCGTTATTTTTTAAATTGTCGCCGGGACCGGCTCTACAAGCTCTTTCTTGTTTAATTTAGTGCAGTTTAACGCGGATTTATCCGGCTACTATCGCTGGAAAATCTTTTGGGTCTAATTTTTCGTTTGTTCTTAAATCAAACAACTCTCGTCCTTGCTCCGTGGAATTAAAACACTGCGATGATATCATCTCTTTGTGTCACATCTTCATAAATTACGATATATTTACAGCTTTATTGCAATGGGTTGTGGCATAAGTGGCAATAGTGTGGCAATAGTGCGATATCGGTTGATATCTTGATAATGGCTGGAGACAGAGACAAAATTTAAGTATAAGAGTTAGTTATACAACTAAATAGGCTGCATAATTTAAAATTAATTTTATTTGTACAGGATGTCTCACAAAACCGTGGCGGGGTATAGTTTTATTTTTTCTTATCGAATACCCTATATGTTCAATTATTTTTACATTCTGCTATTGGTTCTAAACATATTTCGTGAATCATGATCTATACCTAAACCCAATGGTTTTTACCGAGTTGCCGACTCAATTTTGCAATGTCATATATGATTTATTTTTTGATATAGGATTATAATTTTTGGTACAGGCATTAGTGAAACTATGACTTAACTTTTTAGTGCAAGCAAAATTTCTCTACGTTATACAGGGTGTCCAGGATAACTGCAATAAATAAAAAAAATTAAAACATCATATCTCAGATTTTTTAAATGGAATGTCTAAATTATTTTCATTTATATATATATATATATATATATATATATATATATATATATATATATATATATATATATATATATATATATATATTTATATATATATATATATATATATATATATATATATACATATATATATATATATATATATATATATATATATATATATATATATATATATATATATATATATATATATATATATATATAGATTAGTAATAGAATAGTAGTTGAGTGTCAAGGACATCAAACCGCTGGGTTCCACAATCTCATGTGGAACACACAGTAACCTGCGTCTCCGCCCAAATTAACATTTTTGTTATGTGCTTGACCGAGAATGAGCCCCACCCATCCCTGCAATTGGAGGGCACATGTTTCGCCTCTCGATGTTCAGGCTCGTCAGGGTACCGACACATGCTCTCCCGTCAAGAATAGGGAGACCCCATCCACAGTCAGCAACCTATACTCTCGCCGACTTCCCGTCGGATGGCGTATGTATAAGCACATAACAAAAATGTATATATATATATATATATATATATATATATATATATATATATATATATATATATATATATATATATATATATATACATTCGAATGCCATTTTCTTACTCTACAAAACTATTAACATCATTATTCCGAAAAACCTAATTTTTAATTAACTTTCAGGCTTTTGACATGGAAATTCCAGGGAGCGAAAAACTTAATTTTCGACATTTGTTACAACCGTTCGTCGTAGTCAAAAAGCGACAGGAGCAGTTCAAAACATTTGCGTCGTATATGGAGAGGACGATAGGTCGATCGGACTGTTCAAATTGGATTGTCAAGTTCAAAATGGCAAGTAGGACCTGAACCACAACCACTACGCTGGTTGACCTTCCGACTTCGACACCTTCTTCAGACCTTCTTAAAGAGCTTTGAAGTTAATGCCGAGAATTGGCTAAGAAGATTAAATGCCTTGCGACAATCTCCTGACATCTTCAATCTATGGGATTTACTCAAAAACTCGGAGCTTGGGTGCCACATAAACTAACTGACAATAACAAACAAAATCGCTGTTATGTACTACAAAGCTGCTCAAAATCTCGCCTGTAGTAACATGTAGCGAACATGTAGCCAACACCGAGCAACATGTAGCCACAAACAATGATTCTTGTACGAAATCGTCACGGGAGGTAAGAAATGGTGTATCTAGTTCAGCATGAAGCAAATGAAGGAGTGGATAGCCACAGGAGACTCGCCAAAGCCAAGAGTTAAGCAAGATTTCCATCCCAAAAAGACCATGATCTGCGTTTGGTAGGACTGGGAGGGTCCCGTGGCGGTCTCCCAATACATAAGACAATTAACAAGAAATGTTACCTCGCCCATCTAATCCGTGTAATGAGGTGAATAAACTGATATGACCCTATCGACAAGGCCAAGTCACCTTGGGAGCGGCACCTGAGCTATGACTGAAAGTATATTATTAATGAGTTTGTTGTTTTAATTGTTGCTTTTTTCAACACAACTTTTTAATTAAAAAAATCGGCTGGAATGTATGGAATAATCCAATATTTTACGTTTCGAAAAAATAACTATTAGAATTGTGTGTATTGCACTTTTATGCCATATTTTTATCCGAATAACGGAATGTTTTAATATATCGAAAGTTTTCTCTTAATTGAATAAAACAAAACCGTAATATGTTCTTGTTTTATTATGTTGGTGGTTTACAAATATTAGATCGTCAACTTAATTCTCGACTACTGCGTTACATCGACTGTAGAACTTATTCGAATCCGATTTTTTTTACGCCCTATAGTTGCTTGTCATGTGTCATCTTTCAGCTGCGGGATATGATATACGAGTGTATTATATTAATTATACGAGTATAATTTGAGGTGGACATTGTGGACAATGTTGGCATTACAACAATCTGTTATAATGCATCATACAAAAACTAATTCACTTTCACTATGTAAAAGAAAGCACGTCAACTTTGTTTTAGATCACTTTATTTAGTAATATTTGGTGTGACGACCGTTTCGTAATAACAACTATATCATTGAGATCACTTGAAAATGATTTTGGCGCCTGAATGACGATGATGATGACACTTGAGAAAATTAATTTTGAAATGTCTCGATGATGTAGTTGTTACTACAAAACGGCCGTCACGCCAAATGTTATTTAATAAAGTGATCTAAAAGAAACTTGACGCGCCTTCTTTCAAATATTTAAAATGTACGGTACGGTAAAAGTAACGGACGAATCAATCAATTATTTATTTAATTTCCATTGCTGCAATCTTATTTTCAAGTTGCTTAGGGTTGTTGCATCAAATGTATCAATGTAATCAGTCTAACTCCTTAGAGGAGCCTCTCTCATTTTGCCTTTTGTACGCGTCTGTTTTATAGACTTCTCATTTTCTTACTAACGGAAAACCGGACAGGTGATTCATTAAATATATTAGTAATATTAATAAGAACAATAAATAATAAAAATTAATAACATTTCTTGCAAAATATGTGGAATCTAAACCCATTGCCAGAAATGAAATCCAACATTGTAATTTTTCAACATATGTGAGGATTTTTTTTTAGGAGCAAACGCAAATTAATCAACTTCATTTTTACGGTCGGCGTTTGAGGAACGCAAATTACTGGAGGGTGTATAGCTTTGCCATAAATATTTTACTGTGTACTTCCACCGGTTTTCATCTACTTTTGAAACACAAAAATTATTTTGTATTTTTCAAAGTTAACTTTACCAATTAGATAATTCAATAACCATACACCACGTCGTACCAGGTGAGCTTCGCAAAACTTAACAAATGGATGGGCTAGAGTATTAAATTTATTTTCGAAAAGTACACTTACCATAAAGAAATAATTATACAGTATTTGATTTTTAGCCAAAATAATTAAAACTGTTTCTAGTTTGTCAGTAATAATTATATTATTGACTCTAATTGTACCCCCATGTAATTTAATAAGTATTTGCCACAGTCCAAAACAAACATGTTTGAGTATTATTTACATTTTAGAACAATAAATTTAATCCTCTAGAAAAAAGTTGTTATGGCGTTCTGTAAACCACGACTCCATCACGTCAAAAAATGTCTTCTGTTTTTATAAACTCTAGTGTTTTTAAAAGAAAAAATATAATAATAAATAAATATGAATGAAATATTAAATTAGAATAATATCGTACAAAGTAGAAAATTTCAACCCTGTTTTTACTGATTTTTCTTTTCATCTTTTGTGGTTGTAAATTTAGCCTAAAACTTAGCTAATAGGGGTAGGTGGGATCTACGTTTTTATAGGTTTACAAAATCTAGTTTTCAATATTCTTTCTTAGTAATTTTTGAGTACACCTTGATGATGTATTTGATACAAAAAATACGTACAAAATTAATATAAAAATATGTCCATCGTGGTTATTTTTTCATTCTGTAATTCCGTTTCCAAACACAACGGTTTTGGACGTACGGTAAAAAAACGTAGGATAATTTAATGTTTTTAAATATTTTTAAAATATCTTTTTAAGCGTACTGCTTGAAAAAAAGTAGCGTATGCTTTAAAGAAATATTTTGAAAAATAATTTAAAGACATTAAATAATCCTACGTTTTTTTTTACCATACGTCCAAAACCATGGAAAGACATGGACCGAATTAATTATCGGCCAATAAGTCCCCAGTGTGATATATAGATGGCGTTACTAACGAAAAATCCTTACCAGTGGTCAGGTGCGTCAACCATCAAACGTCATGTGTCAAAATTTCATGACACTCTGTCTACTAGTTTCTGAGTTGTTGTGCTTTAAGTAACGCTAATTTTGTTATGTTCAAAACAATAGGAAAAAGAATTTCATGTGTTGATTAAGCAATGCTTTTTGATGAGGAAAAATACAGTTAAAGCAAAATAATGGCTTGATAAACATTACCCGGACTCTGCTCCAGGAAAATCAACCATAAATGATTGGTAAGCTGAATTCAAACGTATACGCATAAGCGCCGATGATGCTGAACGCTCTGGACGTCCAAATGAGGTAGTTACGCCACATATCATCAGAAAAATTTGCAAAATTATTTCGCAAAACTGTTAAGCAAAGCTGCAGAAGATAGCTGATATCATAAAGCTATCAAAAGGAAGTATTTACACCATTATGCATGAATATTTGGGAATGCGTAAATTGCTAGCGAAATGGTAACCGCGTTTGCTTACAGCGGACAAAAACCAATAACGTATTAATGATTCTGAGGAATGTTTAGAGCTGTTTAAGCGAAATAAGAAAAAAAAATCGTGCTGTATGTGACAACGGATGAAACATGGATCCATCACTACACACCGGAGTCAAACCGGTAGTCAGCTGTGTGGACAGCAGCATCAGCAGGCAAGTTATGGACTCTGTATTTTGGGACGTGCATGGGATATTGTTTATCGATTATCTCGAGAAAGGTAAAACCATCAATAGCGAAAACTACATAGCGTTGTTGGTGGTGTGTTTGATCACAAAAAGGCTCCAATTGACTTAAAAAAAGTAAAAGTGATATTTCACCAAGACAATGCACCTGTCACAAATCGTTGGTAACGATGGTTAAATTGCATTGATTGTACTTCGATTGACTTTCTCATCCACCGTATTATCTGGATCTGGCCCCCAGCGACCATTTCTTGTTCTCATGCCTCAAAAATATGCTCGCTGGAAAGATGTGTTAGACGATTTACATCTTTTGTGGCAAAGTATACCAGGTGTGTTGTACACATGCTTTAAATTCGTTACCAGAGATCGGCACTATCTATACCAGGTATACCGTTGATGAATCTAGAGTTTTCACCGGTCAGTTACCACTTAAGCAAATATGAACTAATCCTAAAAATATGCACGCATCCCAGTGTTAAATAATGTTAATGAATAGTGATCTTTAAAACAGCCCTATATGAAGTTACAACAATAACATGACGGGTCTGTTCGTATCGATTTCGCAAGTGCAAGATATCACATCTTAGATACTAGAATATATTTGCAGAAGAACCTTCTACTCATTCATAACTCTGATTTTCAAAACATTTTATCCATGTCCTCGGTAGAAGCAGCCAGGTTTGTCTAGATATTTCGCGGAAACCAAACTCTAGTTCTTTTGTTCCAATAGCAGAACTTCCAACACCAATAGAACTTTCTTAACTATTTTAAACTAAAAAAAGAATAAAACAATTTTTTACTTTGTTATCTATCACTTTTAATGATAAACAATTAATGAATGATTTATTCCTTTTTAAAAAATGAACTATCACAAAGTAACGGACAAATCAATCAATAATATTTTAAACTACTTTATTTAATGGAGTCGCAAGAATACTGCTTAGCTTACCAGCATTCGACAAATACCTCAGAATTTGATAAAAGCAAGAGTGCATAAACATTCTTGTGAGATGGCTATTCACTACGCATGCGCAACATGGAGAAACTGTCCTTAGTGTGCTTATAGATTTAAAGCGAGCATTCGAATCTATTGACCTGGATGTACTGTAAATTGGATAAGTGCTTTATTAGTCTTTTTGCTGATGGTACTTTCATATCTGTGTCTGAATAAAATTTGCCTGAAATAACTGAAACATTGAATAATGAACTGGCAATAAATACTATTTAAATGGCTATGAAAAAATAACTCAAACTAAACGAACTGAAAGCAAGGTGCATGGTGATAGTGTCTGAAGCAAACTGCAAAAGATTTAATGAGTTAGGGTTAAAAATAAATATAAACAACTAGGATATTAAAACTATAAATAAAATTAACTACTTGGGAGTATTCTTCGATCCTCAGCTAATATTTTGTAATCAGGTCAGTTATTTATTTAGAAAGAATAGGAAAAAAATACGGTTCTTTAGTCGTATATCGTCATATTTATCACCCTGGTCGAAGAGGCTTGTATACAATACTATTGTTTTGGCCCATTTTATGTATCTCTGTGCTGATATCATGTAATAAGGATAGTATTGGAAGACCCCAAATACAGCAGAACAGGGCTATGCATGTACTATTGAACTATAATAGATATAACAATAGAACTTATGTTGCGGTCATTGGACTGGTTTTCTGTCGCGAGGGCCATTGAAGGAATTAACCTGCGATTGATATATAAAATATAACAAAATTTGTTTCCACATTATTCGAATACTTTTTTGGTGCAAAGAGCAAACATGCATTCTTACGATGTCCGTTCTAAGAACAATTATGATGTACCAATTGTGAGAACTACTGATATTAGAAGACATTGTTTTGGAAAGGTGTTTGCCTTTTCAATGCTTTGCCCACCTACATAGAGAGCGCTCATACTGTGCATGTGTTTAATAAACTCTTAAATTATTATCTGTAACAATAGAGCATTTTATCATTTGAACAGTGTTAATTATTGACTTTTCATTGTATTTTCTTGTGTTACGATTACTTACATTATTTGTTTGTCTTGTTACTATTAACTGCATATACGAAATAAAGTGTGTATTTATTTATAAATCCTTTACACAATTTTTTGCAATCTCATGTAGAAGCTGAGCAGTTTTTGTGTTCAATTTTTAGATTGATACAATTATGAATATCAGATGCAAAATATTTTTTTATTTCTTGGCATATTTTTTTGTACTATATAAATCATCAATCTACATTTTTATAGTTGATGTTGGATCTTGTAACACTGTTGGCTTTCTTCTTGAGACACATCCCCTACAGACCATCATCAACATCCATTTGTATTTGAGGTTTAGTTGTTAATATATGAGATTCTATAGAATTCACCTGATTGACGGAAGGGTTTCTTTGAAATTTTATTTTCATATTGAAGTAAATTATAATAAAATAACGAATGTAGTGTTTTGTATAGAAATTTCACTGTTCTTTTTGATTTTCAAATCAGATTCCAAATTTGAATTTTTTTTTCTCGTGTTAAACCAGAAGTAAATATTTCAAATATTTTTTGAATAACTTCCACATTTAATTTTAATTTTTTTACTGCAAAATAAAGCTTAACATTTATAAATTTTACCATAAAAATTCCAAAATGGGATCTAAATTAGTTTAGGAGATAAATCAATTAGAGTACGTACATGTACATGTCGCTCTGAGCGTGATACCTGTCGCTTGTTAAAGCCGGTTGGTGATGTAAAAACACATTAAAACGTTGATTTAAAACGTTGGTTATATTTCAATAATATTGATTACGTATTATTGTTTTACCTATTTGTGTCATTATAAGGTTATTTAATACCTAAAATTAAAATAAAGTGTATTATTCTGAACAAAAATATATGTAGGAAGCAATATCAAAATAAAACATTATTTTACGTGCTTTTTTCTCATATTGTGACGACGAAATACGAATAATAATGCCATCTCTTAGTTGCGACAAGAACCCCTTCATCAAAACGAATTAAAGTTAAATGATAGAAAGAGATAGAAGCATGACGCCAAGTCACGCTTGTTTTCCGTTATTTTATTAGTTACCCAACCACTTAGTGAATTACATTCGTTAGTAAGTTTTATCATTATTATTGATTCATTATGGCTCCCTACTGTGATCGGTGCTTCAATCCATTTAATTTACCAACTCGCCGAAAGCTTAAAGGTTTAAAAAAAAATCCTAAAAGTTTAGGTGAAAAATGGAATTGTTCCTCAAATGTGTAAGTGTGTGCATTCTGCAGGAAACGAATGTCGGTTAAAACACATCCAATAGTGGCAAAAAATCTCGTGCAGAATAGATGTGCAGTTGTCACAAAATCACTCAATCAGTTAATCATCACTCCACAGAACTCCCAAGATGTTACGTACGTTCCTGAAGATAAGTATAAATATAGTTCGATCTAAACTGACCAAAACTAAGGCCAAGAAATGTTGAAGCAGTTGAAGAAGAAATTTAATGATCCGTCTACATCTACTTCCATGAAGATAATAATACTGACTGTAGCACCTAAATTTTGGAGTGAGAATAAACTTGCTGAAGAATTTAAAACTTCTAGGCGGCGACAAGCGAGAAAAGCTAAGTAATTAGTAGATCAGTTCGGTATTTTATCATTTCCTAATCCACGAGGTAGCCGTAACTTATCCGTCAAAACAGAGAACTTGTACGTACATATATGTAGAGGTACGTACTTTAATTGATTTATATCCTATACTAATGTAGATCCCATTTTGCAATTTTTATGGTAAAATTTATAAATGTCAAGCTTTATTTTGCAATAATATTAATTTAAAAAATATAATGAAAATGGTCGAAGTTATTAAAAAATATTTTAAATATTTACTTCGGTTTAACACTAGAAAATAAATCAATTTTGGAATCTGATTTGAAAATCAAAAAGAACAGTAAATCTTCTATACAAAACAACTACATTTATTATTTTATTATAATTTAATTCAATATGAAAATAAAATTCCAAAGAAACCCTTTCGTCAATCAGATGAATTCTATAGAATCTCATATATTAACAACTAAACCTCAAATAAAAAAAAATATTATGAGTACACGTTCATATCCCCTACAGGTACAAATATGCCCAATATGAACAAATTTCAGAACCTCCCTTTTTTACCGTTTTTCGTTTCACGTGAAATGCCCCTATAGTCATCTGCGAGTCTATAGCAATTCTTATTTGCAACTTTTCATAGCAATTATAATTCGTACGATAGTTTAGTCGATTTACTATTACTATTTATATTTAATTATTATGGGCCGATTTCAAATCTTCTGAGTGTGCGTCCTCTCATATACCTTTATGGTAATTAGAGATAAGAAAAATCTATCAAACTATCGGCAGATCGAAAGTTTGTAGTCTGCGGGGAATGTAAAATATTCCCAGCCAGGTATTCTCCATCACTCCTTAATATATCACTTAACAACAAAAGTAATACGGAACTAACATTCGCCCTTTAAAATGTATTGCTTGATATAGAAATACAAAATAATGCATACTAGAGTGATAGTTATATCAAAATTAACGGTAATATTCATACTGATATTGTCAAATAAGCCACTTGAAGCACGACAAGCCAAAAATTAAAATTTAATAAGATGTAAAGCGCTTGCCACAAACTCACTGTCGGTTGATGTAACAAAGCGATGGGAAAAATATCAGCCACAAAACCGAAAACTTCAAAATGAGAAAATGGAGTGTACAATAACAGCGCGGGCTCGAAATAAAATTTTGCATTTTAATGCAAAAATAATGTAATTTTTTCCGTGATGCTTTTAGCGCATGAATGAATTTAACAAGGTAGATAATAGAAGCGCCACCGTAATGTGTGGTGGTATTATTATATCGGACGAAAATCCGCAGCGGTTTCACCACAGGTTTATTATAAATGGACACAGGGATTTTACAGGGGATTTTTAATGGTAACCCGGCTTTGGGATTTCTGAAATGATATTTCTTTTATGTTTTTTATTCAGTATTATACAGAATATAAAACAGTTTCCAGGTTGGGGTGAAAAAAATCAGAAATTATAGATTTCCGCTTTTTCTTTATTTAGGCTACTTCTAATGTTCATCTCTATTAATACTCGTCATATCTCGATTATAAAGAGTATTGGTAGACGTTGAAAAGTAAAAGCGGCAACACTATTTGAAATGTAAATGTTACTCATGGAGTAGCGTGTTCAGTACATTTTGTCAATTTTAAGATACACCACATCGCATCAGAAGACAGTTCTACAACGCGTAGAAATAATTCGTATCTATTAGTTGGAAGGCGACCCCCCCTTCTGGCTTGATGGGTTTGTGAAAAACATAACTGCAAGACTTGGATTGACGAAAATATAAACGATGTTTTCTTTCAACAATACGGTGCCACGTGTCACACGTTTTGCAAGACAATTGATTTATTTCAAGAAAAGTTTCCTTGATACGATATTTCACCTCGAAGTGGTAATGTTAACTGGCCACATAGATCATAAGATCTCAAAACCATGAATTATTTTATTGTTGGGTATATCTGGTTTAGAGAAATAAAATTTGAACAATTATTGATCTTAAACGAAATATTCAGCCCACTATTAAAAATACCATGCGATATGCGTAACATAGTAATCGAAAATTGGGTCTCCAATATGCATTAATCTTAATGGAGGGAAATAGAGCAGAATGACATTGATAATTTAATATTGAGTATGTCAATATATATGTATATATATATATATATATATATATATATATATATATATATATATATATATATATATATATATATATATATATATATATATATATATTATTGGTTGCTTGACCGGGAACAGTTGGGTGTATGATGACATTCAGGTACTGTGTTTTATTGGACGCAGTCCACGAAAATCTAACACTACATATATACGCCATCCAACGGGAAGTTGGCAAAAACATGGGTTGTTGACTGTTCTTCCTATCCTATAGGTTCCTATATTCCTATAGGTTCTTCCTATTTTTGATGGTGTGATATATGTCGGTGCCCTGAAGAGTCTGAACATCGAGAGATGAAACATATGCCATCCAGTTGAAGGCATGGGTTGGATTCGGTTGAAGCTCGTTCCCGGCCAAGCTACCAACAAAAATGTTCATTTAGGCGGAGACGCAGGTTGTTGCGTGTTGGACGCAGTCCAAGAAAATCTAACACTACATATATATATATATATATATATATATATATATATATATATATATATATATATATATATATATATATATATATATATATATACATATTGTGCAATTGTGCAAAGTTAAGCCATCTTAGATTTGCAGATGATATTATTCCCATTTCACAAGACACAGAGGAGCTGCAAAGACGCATACAAGAACTGCAAAGGGCTGGCGAACCATTTGGCTTGAAAATAAACCTGAAAAAGAGTCAGATTATGTTCAATAACTTCGCTCAGGATAGAAGAATTTCAGTTTTAGGAAGGGATTTAGAGATTGTGGACAGCTTTGTATATCTTGGGCAGAGGATTTCAATGGAGGGGAATACCGCCCGGGAGGTGGAACGGCGTGTTAAATGTGGCTGGCAGGCATTTGGTAGGCTCAACATAGTGTTTAAGAGCAGACTCCCACTTTGCCTGAAAAGAAAAGTATTCGTGCGTTCTACCCGTTATGACATACAGAAGTGAAACCTGGACACTCACATCGCAATCAATTCAAAAACTTCGGGTGGCACAGAGGGGAATGGAAAGATGTATGCTTGGCATTACAAGACGAGACAGAAAGTCCTGCGCATGGATCAGGGAACAAACAAAAGTCTGTGACATCATTGGAAGAGTAAAACAATTGAAATGGAGATGGGCAGGCCATATAGCGAGGCGAAGGGACGACAGATGGACCAAGGCAATCCTGGAGTGGATACCGCTTGGTCGCAAACGTCCGCGAAGAAGACCGAAAGCACGATGGATTGATGACATCGTTAAGTATATTGGACCCGAGTGGCAGAGGAAAGCCCAGGACCGTGAAGGTTGGAAGCATGCTGAAGAGGCCTTCATCCTGCAGTGGATCCATACGGGCTGATGATGATGATGATGATGATGATGATATATATATATATATATATATATATATATATATATATATATATATATATATATATATATATATATATATATATATATATATATATATATATATATATATATATATATATATATATATATATATATATATATATATATATATATACATATATATATATATATATATATATATATATATATATATATATATATATATATATATATATAGGCAAACACACGAACCCTATGGAGCTATTAATGAAGATACAATTATATATACTTATACAGTACAGTGACACGGAACCCTAAATAATTCTTTCAAAAATCTTGGAACAATATGAACCAATTTTCGCCATGTGGCTATTGTTTTGAAGGAATCACTATTCATCGCAAGTTATAAAAACGCACCATACATGTTACATGCGTTACAGTACTGTTTCTAAAAACCTTTCAATATTTATACCTAGAGAAAAATTCGTGGTGAGCTTTATAGAGAATGGTAGCCCAAAAAAACCTATGTTTTCAAAGAAATGTAACTTCATTAATGTGTGATTAATTTGTAACAATTTGTAACACATGAAGTTCTGATCGGTATACACTAATCATTTCATTACAGCAGATTATTTCGGAAAGATGTCTTTATTGCTGCACATCCATTCGGATTCTCTCTTCAAAATTTTGCGTCGCACTTAATATTGCGCCTAACATTACATCTTCATTACAGCTCGAGTACTTCGAATGTATTTTTTCGATTTGAGATAATCCCAAAAAAAAATCGCATATAGTTTAATTTGAAGACCGTAGGACTGTAAATGTAAAGGGGCATCGCTAAAATGTAAGATTACGACTTGGAGAAAATGTATTGAATAAAAAGCATAAAGTCCTTGCCGTGGGGGCTATGTTGTTATCTGATTGGGAAATATCTAAGAAATATTGTCGAATTAGCATTATGTTTTATATTAAAAAAAGTATTCCATATTGTTAAAAGGCCACAAAAAAGGTATAATAAATTGCAGTAAGTTTGGTACCAATGTTCCGAATTATCACGAAGAATTATATAATAATATATATATATATATATATATATATATATATATATATATATATATATATATATATATATATATATATATATATATATATATAGACCCTGGTGGACCACGCGAAATACAGTTAGAGGCGTTTGTTGTTGTTAGCCTTTATTTGCGCCCATAACGATTTCATTCTTTCGCTATGAGCTTTTTTCTTTCGTCAGATCAAGTTGTTCCAGTCTTCTGACATTTTCCTCTCTGGTCAACCTTCCAAACGTTAACCTGGTGTCTAAAGCAGCCTCTGCCCTGAATTTCACTTTGTGTAATATTTGCTGATCTTAGGTCCTCTTTAATTGCAGCAATCCCTTTAATTATTTCCACTTTAGCTCTACTCCTATTTTCATAAAATTCGACTATTTATCTAGTTAGCCTACTCGGATTCATCCGTTTTATGTATATGTAAAACGTAAGTCTTCTTTTTCTCATATCGCTATGTATATCTGTCTATTGTTTGATTTCTTTGTTTTCTGGAAGACGATATGTTGTGCTATTTATTTGTTTGAGGCCTAAGATTTTTCTTATGATTTTTTATTTCTTTCTTTTCAATCTCCTCGTTGTCTCTCGTTCTATTCAAAATGAGAGTTTCTGCCCCATATAGATCTTCTGGCTTATATCTTCTGGTGTTATAATGTCTCAGTTTTATATTTTTAGATATGCATTTTTTGTTGTAAATATGTTGTGTAAGTCTCTATGCAGTTTTCATTTTTTGACATCTACCCTTATTGGCCGCTTTTTCCAACCCGTTTTCCATGATTATTTCACCCAAATATTTGAATTGAGTGACTAGTCTTATGTTACCATATTTTATTTTTATAAATGGCGTTCTTAGTCCTACCTCTCCTGTACCTCTCCTGAGTCCTACTTTTTCTGCTGTTTCTTTTAGGATTTCAATCTGTTTTTGTGCCGTTAATATACCTTGAGCCAAAATTGCCAGATCATCAGCAAACGCCAGACAATCAATTTTGTTTTTGGTTCTCCCCAGTTTAATGGGCTGGTTAATATTCAGGACCGACTTTATTTCACGCCACTCCTGCATTACCTTTTCTAGAACACAGTTAAATAAGAGTGGCGAGAGTCCATCCCCTTGTCTCACCCTAGTTTTAATTTCGAAGGGCTCTGAGATGTCACACATGAATTTAGCTTTTGACCTTGTGTTAGTGGGGCTTTAATAATTATGATAACAATTAAAAGACTTGGTATTTGTTTCACAATATATCCAAGATATGGCCTCGCGACCATTCTCAAAGAGAGTTATGTATAAACTTAGTTTAGAGAGAGTTATGTATAAAGTTTATACATAACTCTCTTTGAGAATGGTTGAATTCTCAATCTTGAATATATTGTGAAACAAATACCAAGTGTTTTAATTGTTATCATTGTTACTATGTTTCACCAAGAGCCAACCGCGCAATCAATCAAAACTAGAGCTTTAATAATTGCCAGGGTTTTCAGATCTAGTACTTGTTCTTTCAAGATTTGGAATAAAGGTTCGCGGTCAATAGAATCATATGCTTTTTTGAAATCCACAAATGTACAGACGAGATTTTTATTGTACAGTGTTTGATGTCTTAGGATCAACTTTAGATTCAGGATCTGTTTAGAGCAGGATCTGCCCGGACGAAAACCTGCTTGATATTCACCAAATTTAGGTTCTAGCTGTCCCTGTGCTCTATCTAGTAGACATTGAGATAGAATCTTGTAACAAACTGGGAGAAGAGATATCCCTCTGTAGTTGTTTACATCCGTTCTATCTCCTTTCTTATGTAGTGGATGGATTAGAGCATCTTTCCAATCTTCCGGAATCCGTTCGTTTCCCCAAACTTCTTGTAGAATTTTGGTTATTTCCTTGATTGTACCTGGACCAGCGGATTTCAAAAGTTCAGTAGTGATTCTATCTTCACCACAAGCTTTGTTATTTTGAAGTCGCTTGATTTGACTAGTTATTTCATTTTCATTCGGTGGTAATGAATCTGGATTGTTTGTCCACGTTTTATTGCTGGTAATCTGTTTAAAGGCTCAGGACAGTTTAGTAGTTGTTCAAAATATTTCGCAAGTTCTTTGCAATTGTCTTGGTTATTTAGAGCTAATTGACCGTTTTCCTTTTGGAAGCAAAGACTTTTGGGTTGATAGCCTTTTAATTTAGTTTTAAATGTTTTGTAAAAGTTTCGGGTGTTATTTTTTTGGAAATTTTTCTATTTCATTAAGTTGATTGTTTACAAATTTTCTTTTAGCTTGTCTAATTAGCTTCAATGTTTCTTATCTTACTTCCAAAAATATGTTGTAGTTTATTGCTCTGTTTTGACAGTCCCACTCTTTAAATGCTTTACTTCGGCTTAATACTTCTTGCTCGCAAACTTCATCCCGCCACGGATGTTTTCTACGTTTTTGTAAAGGGACCAACTTTAAGGCTGTTTTAGTATGTATATATATATATATATATATATATATATATATATATATATATATATATATATATATATATGAAAAAGGTAAATACGAAGAACAATATTATTCCACAATCTCAACTGTTTCTACTACTAGCGCTTGCATAAACATTTGCATAAACAATTTAAAAGGTATTCCAACTGTTTTTTGGTTTCTCCTGGTAAGTTGTTTTTTCTTCACTGTGCATGTTCAGAACCTGTATAATCGCTTTTCTTTTCTGCTGTGGTTTTATCGAACCCAAATAGGCTTGTGCATGTATTTATTTAAACAAAATTGCGATATTTTTAAGTATTTACAATACTGACGAACTTAGGCGCAGGGTATATCACAAAACAAAAGGCTGGTTATTAGACATACAGACGTTCGGGGACTGAATTATTCAAACACACGTGAGGCACACATAAAGATACAAAACTACTCCAGAGTAGGGATTTCTGTTTCTGAAGACACAAACTAAACAACTTAATATGTTAGTATTGTTTCTGTTAGATCGATTGCGGTAGGATAAACTATTATTTTGAGTTTTATTGAACAATTTATTGCATTTATAGTGTGATTTTTTAGTGCGTCCGAACTTTAAATTCAAATAAAACAACAAAATTAGGTGCCTTGAAACTATTTGTTTTATGTGAAATAACATTCAATGGCATTATTATTTCAAAAAAATTTCGGATAAATATCCGCCGCGGATACTTCTGGCAAAGCGCATTCTGCCAATCCAATTTCCGACCACTTTTTCAAGTAATTGGGGTCCGCAATTGGGATTTGTAAAAAATATTTTCATAAACAGAAGGATCATATACAAGTTTTATCACAAAACTGTGTTTATTTTTTTCCGAATAATTAAAAAGTTATATCAAACTGAAAGTAAATTTTTAAACCTAGTACCGAGGATAGCCTTCGAAAGAAACCCGAGCGCGTAAAACATCACAATATTTATTTCCCCTCAACATATGATACCGAGTGTTTAAGTTTTTAATCAACTTATTCTTGCTATTATCATCAGTATATTGATAAACATATTGAAAATGTCAAATCTAATTATTTATCGTGCCTGTTTCGTACCCTTTTGTACAAACACTATAAAAACAACTTCCAAAAAAAAATGTTTTTAAATGTGACATATGGTGTTAAACGTTGAAATCAATGGTTCCAAGCAACACGACGTGTTAATCGTAAAACAACATCAAATTTTTATAGCCACCTGCCATCAAATTATTATTATTATTATTATTTATAACATTATATAATTTTTTTATGTTTGAGTATTTATTACCAGCTGAAGCTACACGATCGTGACATTGAGTGTCTTGAACTTTTCTTAGTTTTTCATTAATAATTAAGGTAACTGTATAAACTTTACTGAGAACTTTATATTCTGGACATACGCATCCTTTCACCGTGCAAATACAATTTTTGGGGTTAAATTGAACATAACCTATAGGCTTGTCACCGTAAGTTTCGCATGACGCCCTACAAATAATTTAATTATATGTAATAGAAATATTTTTTGTCTTATATACATTATTATTTTTTAAAAAACTCAAATTGATGCTTTAGCACCTCGAACTTCAGCTAAATTAAACCGAATATCATTTATGTTAAAATCTGTGACCATAAAAATATCTACAGCAGGTATATTATCAGAATTGGGAAGGGATTTGGCAGAGCAAGATTTGTGATCAATTAAAACATTGATTATTAAGATTTTATTTTTACTTCAAGTCCAAGGAACGTTAGTACCCTATGTAAGAAAGAGATAGCAGCCAGACTTCACTGCGCAAGAGTGAGATAACATTTTCTACCTACTAAGCGTATGTTATTTACGCAAATAAATAATATTGAATATCAGCCTAATGCGTCTCGATGCGCAAAGTCAGCAAATTAGTGAAGTTAGCAAAACATTTTTATGGCATGAATGCATACTGTTAGAAAGAGGATAAACCAGAGATTTTTTTAAAGAATTCGAAGACCATGATTCCTTTTAGTTTTTTTTTAAATGCCATTCAAAATTGAGCTTTAAATTTATTTTTACTTCTTCCAAAAACTTTGCGAGTCTATAAAAAAAGTAGATGTCGCTTGCATTTAATTTTGATTTTCATAGAACCCTGCAACATTACACATTAAAATAAAAAAATAATTTGGAGGATATACCAATAACTTTTTTTTAATGCTTCAAGGTTTTAAGTTTCAATGCTGACTTTTGGAATTTTTCATATGAAGTAATAAATAATTAAAATAAAAAAACCTGTGGGCCCAATAATGCTTCATGGAAACTGAGGAGATAGCAAAAGACCCCTCCCATCGGATATTTTAATTTGGCAACCGATGCACCAAACACCCTGTTACACTACCGGTGTAAGCTTTCGTGGTCACGTGATTTTATTTTAAATTTTATAAATTTTAATTCATTTATAATTAATTGCAAAAATTTTTTTAAAGTTTATCTCATCGATTATCATTATTATTTACGATAATTTATGTAAAAAAAAATCGTTTTTTTCAAAAACCCAATTGTCCGAGTTATGTTGGCTTCCAAGGCGTCAATAGTTGCTGGTTTATCAATATAGACCAAAGATTTAACATAACCCTAAACAAATTAATCTAAAGGTGATTTTGATTTTAGTGACCAATTTATAGGTCCGTTCATCGAAATAATTTTCTCATCGAACTATTCCTTCAATAAATCGATTGTTGGCGTAGCAGTATGATATGTGGAAATGTCCTGTTGGAACCACATCTGCTCCAGATCAATCCCATTCAAATTCAGAATTAAATAATCCACGTAGTAGAATAACAAATCCCAACTTTCTGCGAACGGTGACGAATTGCTAAATTTGGGTCTTTATCAACTCCCACACACGTTCCCACACGCTAAAAAATAACCCTTTATAAGGCCTAATGAACACGCGTTGCTGTGGCTCAGTCTGGTTAAATAAATCAATATGAAAATAAATCGAAATCTATGAAAATTCAATTTAACAATGCAATCGGAAACATTGAAAATGCTAATTGACACCAGCTGTCAAGGAGCACGCTGCCCGGCATGAGCAATGATTAGTATTGCGTGTGTTGCTGTTACGTTCAACAGATGGCGTTCCCATTGCCGTAAAATATTTATTATAGCGTGTGTTGCTTTTACGTCCAACAGATGGCGCTGTTTAAAAACATGTTTTTTACCTCTCACAGGTGTGTCATCTATATAATAGGTATATAGAAACACGCGCGTATTCGAATGCAACCTTGTGTCAAAATTTCGATGAAGAAAGTAATCGATGAAGAACTTTCGGAGATTTAAGATTTTGAACAAACGAACAGTTACATTTTTATTTCTAATATCAAATGAAGAAATTAGAGTAATGCATTTTTTTTCCTTGAAATGTGACGTTAATATAATGGGAACAAATTCATATTTCACTGGGATATATTGGCCAGTTTATGCACCTGGATAAGAAAGTAGCAACAAAAATATTTACATTTGTACAGAAAATCCAAACTAATTTTAAAATCGTTAAAAAAAAGACAAATCAAAAATGCTTTTTAGGCTCACATGCTTTAAAATATATATAAAATATACGATCACTTTTTTCTGTTCAAAATTACTTAGCAACAGGCCAATATCATATAATTTATATCGATAAAATAACAAAAACCAAATTTAAATTTCATATTTAAAAAGAAAAAATTTAAGTTACATCTGTTTTGCAAACTATTAACAGCAGTTTTTGTAACAGAAATCAATTAAATACATTTTAAATAATTTACGATAATATATAGCAAGCAACCACAAAATTAACAAAATATTGCAATACAGTTTAATTTGTTTGAAAGCTTGTTAAATAAGTAAAATTATATTTGCCGTTTAATATATTTAGTCAAATTGTAATAGCAATTTAATACTCTAATGTAAGTGGAGGTTTGGGACAAAATAGTTTTAATAATTTAATTTATAATGTTAATATATAAATTTATTATGTATATTATTACACTAAACTCGAAGAGATTTATCACTAAACACCAAATTACTTTCTAAAACTTCTCAACGTGAGTTTCGCTAACCAAGTTAGCATCATCAGGAGATGATATAATCTAATTCTAAAACTAAACTATGTTCTTTTTATATGACAAACGTGTCTAATACAGCGTTACATTAATAATTGAAAAACTGGACTATAATGAAATAGGACCTTTATATCAGTTTATGGTTTTCTCACATTTTTTCTATTTGAATACCTTGATGCACATCCAAAGACCTATTAATATTTATACGTTTAACAAGTCTTAAATTACTAATACGAAAGTTATAATTTATGTACACCATAAAGTTCAATATTGTTGCTTGAATACGTGTTTAGTGACTTGAAAATTTCATCTCAGCCAAAAACTGGAACTAACTAGTGAGAATTGTTCACTCCTTCGTTTTGGAAAAAGTACGGGCCAATGACACCACCAGACTATAACCTGCACCGAACAGTCACCTTTTGCGGATGCAATGGGCTCTCAACAATTACTTATGGGTTATCAGAGCCCCATATAAGGCAATTTTGTTGAAGAAGATTTTGTTCGAAAAATCAGGTGAATGTTCACGCAGCCAATCGGCGTATACTCAGCGCATTCCATGGCCGGCGGGCTTCAATTCTTGCGTGAGTTGAAGATGCAAGTCCGAATGCAAAATACCCCATAATGTGCCGTAAGATAAGCCCACAGACTGTAAACGCCGAAGAATCAATAAGTTTGGGTCTTCAGCCAAACTTCCACTAACAGCAGCGATATTCTCCATCGTGCGAACGTTACAATGATACACATGTCTTACCACATTCGTAACAGATTCAGTATTTTCAAATTTCTTGACTGTGTTGAAAATTGTACGCTCAGGCGCAGGCGCTCAGGCGTACGGCAGCTCGCAAGGCGCGAAACGTGGCTACGGCAGAATTATCATTTTTGTAAAAACTTTTAACAATCCTAATGCATTGTTCGTTGGTTAAACGATCCATATTGTAAAATGGTAAACCTAAAACTAAACAAATCACACTTTGGATGACATTAAGTTTAGCAAATTATTGATTGATTTATCCGTTACTTTGTGAAAGTTAATTTTTTAAAAAGGAATAAAACAATTTTTTACTTTGTTATCTATCACTTTTATTTTTAAACAAAATTTGTGTGACTATAGTTTCGTAAAACGACTTTACATTCTCAAACACTACTTTTTTTAAGTTTGGCAGTTCTCAAAATACAGTGCTATATTTTTCGAACCACGAAATGGATAAACCTGTATATTACATATTATTTTCAGATCTAATAGCATACATGAAACCAAAAAAAACTGAAAAAGTGCTTATATAAGAAAATGGATTATTAGACACGAAATTCAAAGACGTTAAATTAATGTCACCACCTAATAGTAATTAGCAGTTGTTTCGCTTTCAGCATGAAACATTAGAATATATCGATGAACTATAATTTGCAGTTGGTATCACTGTAGTTTCTATGTAAACTGAATTCACAATAAAATTTTATAAATGCACATCTCGTACAACGGAAAATACACTCAGATATCAACATCGGCCTAAAAAATGTTATTGTAATAATAACGAACAGAAAAACTTAACGGGTGATGTTTTTAGTGTGTCCGCACTTCCGATAGGGGTCGCTGTCAAACGAAGTGTGAGTTTGCGCTGCTCTAGTGTCAAAATTATTTAGTATAGTCTTGCAAATCTTTATGGAATGTTTAACATCAGAGCAACGCTTGCAAATTGTCGAAATTTATTATAAAATTGGGTGTTCAAATTCAATATCTAAATGGTTACTAGAGCACTTCGTCAATTTTATGGCGCACATAATCGCCCAATCGAGCGATGTATTCGCCGAAGTATCGACAAATTCCGTACGCAATTCACGGTGCTCAATATTAAAACAAAAACAAGACAAAAAACTGTGCCTTCCGAGGAAATTGTCCCCGCTGTTGCTGGAAGTGTCGATAAAGATCCAAATTATCAATTCGTCGTCGTTCGCAGAAAGTTGAACTTTGTTATTCGACTACGTGGAACATTTTGCTTAAAAAGCTTGATATGATGCGTTACAAGATCCAGCTTGTTAATCCAGATATGCCTGAAAACACTTTTTTAAAAACAAGGGATTTTTTATTAATTTAAAGGATATAGAACATACAAAAAAAGATTACACATGCACCAGAGCTCTATGTGATCTGGAAGGGCCAGGCCTACATATAGGACGATAGGAACATAACATACTGTACTTATATAACTTATAATAATTTTACATGAAATGATTATGTGTGGTATTCAACAAAGCATTTGACATGAACACCAACAACACACTCACCGACACCCAATAACAGTATTTGAGCGACAGTAGCGACACTTTGTTTGTTTGTCCTGTGGAATATCAAAAATGGTCAATTCTATCGAAACGAATATCCATATTTTCATTTTGACTAGGTTAGGTGTCCCCTTAGAACTGCTACATAGTTTTTTATTCTGCCGAAGACGTATACTAACTACACTCCTCCTAATATATAAATGGTCCATGGCACCGTTATTGTTTTTATTTTATGCCAAGCGTTTTGCACAGCTATATCAATACATTGAGCAATTAGGGAAAATTACCATTTTTTCCATCTAATGGAAGTACGATATTCAAATTTAATGGATTCGATTCAAAATCTTTTTCTTTACACATTTGAAGTCAGTTTTTTTGCGTTTGAGAACTTGGCTACTTGTCTTAGATAGGCGTTTCGCCAATTCCAAAAGTGGTATTGTATATTTCTCATCATCACAGTCATTATTCATTCAGAGTCATCAGAGAATTAGCTGAGGAATTAGCTATGTTATTGAAATTTTTTTCATCGGCAATATCGCCACATGCATTTTCGGGCGGAAGCATATAAACATCCATTCTAGTCTCAGAGAAATCATCATCGCAAGCCATAGTTAAAGCCTCATTCAATGTAAGACCCCTAAAATGTTTAACATGTATTAACAGAAAAACAAACATTAAGAGTCAATTTTCAAAAAAAGTTAGAATCACCATACTTTATATGCCTAGCATCCTATATATAGGACGTCTTTATATTTAAATTTAATGAGTAACCACGTATCAAAAAGAAACATAACCTAATATCACAAGTGATTAGTTTTAACCTCCAACATCCCAAAATACTCATAATAACATTTGTGAAATAATATTTAGTAACTGATTACTTACCCAACAACATTCACATCACAGCTGTTCAATTTTAGTAATGTAAACAATTAAACTTTAACCACAGACCGTTGCACTATCATACAGCTGACACCCAGGCTCCGTCACAGCTCATTTTTAAGTTGTGGGGCGTGTGATTTTTAAGTTGTGGGTTTTATACTTTGTTATCCATCACTTTTATTTTTAAATTTGTGTGACTATAGTTTCGTAAAACGATTTTACATTCTCAAACACTACTTAGTTTTAAAGTAGTGTTTGAAAATGTAAAATCGTTTTACGAAACTATAGTCACACAAATTTAAAAATAAAAGTGATAGATAACAAAGTATAAACTTGTTTTATTCCTGTTTAAAAAATGAACTATAACAAAATAACGGACAAATAATTCAATAACTAATAATCATAAACTTGAAGAGATTTACCACTAAACACCAAATCACTTTTTTTGTGAACTGCTCGACGCACGTTTCGCTAACCATGTTAGCATCATCAGGAGATGATTTAATCTAATTCTAAAACTAAACTATGTTTATATGGAAAACCCTACTTAACGAAGCGTGTAAAACTCATGAACCGTGAAGTTTACTAAGCCTTACATTATTAATTGAAATAATTGACTGAACGGGATAGGCCCTTTATCTCGATTCATGATTTTCTTACATTTTTCTATTTGAATGCTTTCATATGCATCCAAAGCCTTATTATTATTAACACTTTTAATTAGTCTTATATTACTAATATCACACAATCAACAAGATTTTTCATTTCTCCCATATCTAATGTGGGCAATATGTTCTTTATATCTTGTCAATATAGATCTTTTTGTTTGCCCAATATACCTTCAATCACAGTCTTGACAACTAATTTCGTAAATCCCCGACTTTTCATTTTGCTCTACTTTATCCTTTGGATTACCCAGAACTTCTCTTAATTTACTATATGGCTGGTACACAACCTTAATGTCCACTTTTTTCAAAATTTAATCATTTCATCCTATTATTTTCAAATAATAATCATGCTTAAATATCAGAAAGTGTATATAAAATTAAGAAAATGCTTGCTATCTAAAACAATCTAATAACACAATGCCCAAAATGTATCTAGATCAAGTTCAACTATTGCATTTAAATAAAAGAATATTCATTGATAATGAAAATACTTGAATGTCTGAACGTCGATTGGAAGAAAAGTTTGGAGTAGCAATGAAAAGAAACGGTTAGCGTATTCCACTATCTATCTCAGGCAAATGCGCCGCGCTCCCTCTTATAAATGATGCCAAAGTAAGAAGCGAAATTTACAAACTAAGAAAAAAGTTCATTGTTTAAAGTCGTGGAATAAAAAGAAAGCGGGCTCAGTCGGAATGACATTGTTTCTCTGCTCTATTTAATCTTCTAGTATAAAGAAAACAGCGCTTTGAAACTTTCCCTGGTAGTTCGCCGGAACAATTTCGACACTTATGCGGAGGCTTCTCTTTGGCAATATAAAAGTTGCAAAGTTGAGACGCATAGAACGAAAACACATAAAGTACGTAAGAAAGCCACAAGAATTGAATTGCGATGAGCTTTTGCTTTTAGTGTAATTGAATAATCTTACACGGTGAGCGTAATGATATTAAATGATTAAATCTTTAGGCTCTCGTTTTCTCGAAGAGATTTACCACTAAACACGAAATCACTTTTTAAAATATCTAGACAAGCGTTTCAACAACCATGTTAGCATCATCAGCAGATCATTATTCGATTGAATCACTTCCTGATGATGGTTAGCAAAGGTACGTCGAGAAATTAAAATAAAGTGATTTGGCGTTTAGTGGAAAATCACATCGAGTTCAGTGTTTCACGCCAAAGGTACCAATAGAAGAATTGTTATGTATGTAATGAGAACGTCAGTACTTTAAAATGAGGCACATTGATAATCCGGTCATTCAAATTCAAATATCCCCTTAGCATCGTCTGGTGAAATGCGCACTAGAGACCCAATTTTCGATAACTCTTTCACACATATCGCGTGGAATATTTTCAATGGTGGCCTGGAAATAATGCTTCCAGGAATTCTTTTTGCAATAAATAGATTGTCTAGGAACACGACTTGTTGAAAGAAAACATGCTTCTATCCACATTCATCAGCGCATGCCAAAGATTTTCTATTAGCATATTCTTATAGCGTTCAAAATTAACAGTAAAACAAAATAAGGTCCTGTCACTCCTTCAGTCCAAAAACCGCACCAAAAATAGATTTTCTAAGAATGAAGAGGTAACATCCTAACCTCGTTAGCCGCGGTGACTAAGGCGCGACTTGACACAGTAATTAACGTGGTAGTGGGTTCGATTCCTATACTGGATGTGAAGCAATTTTTTTAAATGTTTGTGAATATTTCTAGGCAAGAGTGTAAAATCTGACAATGACTCACCCGTCAGTCACGCCAGTTCGAAGCTATGTAAGACCGGATGCCTTCTACATGGGTCACTCGCTAGACGGTGGTCTTCTCGAAAAGGACTTATGGTTAAGCATAAAACCAAGGGTACATAGCCGGACAGGGTTTCAAACCGGGATTTTCGATAGGTGATGACCGTGGCTTTGAGCTCACGTTCAGGTGTAGGTCCAGTCGCTATATAGCCTTCTTAGTTATTGATGCAGCTCAAACCGTAAAAGTTATAACTTATTAATCCACTGCAGGATGAAGGCCTTTTCAGCATGCTTTCAACTCTCGCGGTCCTGAGCTTTCCTCTGCCATTCGGGTCCAACATACTTAATAATATCATCAGTCCATCGTGTTTTCGGTCTTCTCTGTGGACGTTTGCGATCAGGCAGTATCCAGTCCAGGACCGTCCTGGTCCATCTTTCGTCCCATCGCCTCGCTACAAAGCCTGCCCTCTTCCATTTCAATTGCGTTATTCTTCCAATGATGTCACTCACTTTCGTTTATTCTCTGATTCATATGCAGGTCTTTCTATCCCGTCTAGTAATGCCAAGCATACATCTTGCCATTCCCCTCTCCGCTACTCGAAGTTTTTGAACTGACTGTGAGGTGTGTGTCCAGATCTCACTCCCGTATGCCATAACGGGCAGGACACACTGATCAAAGACTTGCTAACACTGAGCTTGCCAAATGCCTGCCAGCCACATTTAACGCGCCGTTCCACCTCCCGGACGGTATCATCTTCCATTGAATCCCTCTGCCCAAGATATATATAGTGATCCACAACTTCCAAATCCATTGCCAAAATAGAAATCCTTTTATCCTCAGCAAACTTATTGAACATGAATAAGATGATTTAAGTATGCATCACTAATCCTTATTCCATCCTGTTCCCAATCCAGATTACGGAACACTTCTTCCAGGCAGGCTGAAAAAAGAAGAGGCGATATTGCGTCACCCTGCCATATGCGCCGCTCTACATTTATTCAAAACTCAAGATCGTCAATGTAGACTGTCGCTGTAGCTTCATCATATATCGATCCTAGTAGCTTTACATATGCTTTCTCTACACCTTGATTAAGCAAAGCATTCATTATGGCCCGCTTTGAGATTGAATCAAATGCTTTTTCATAATGAGGATACCTTGAGGATACCAAATGATATTTTGGCGAATGCCGTGACTTTTCACAGAAAAAAAGGATTGATACTCGGAATGATAACCTACCATCCGTGAAAATATCCGATGTAAAGCTGGATCCACACCAATAAAAGTTTGAGTGTGCGTTGGATTTACTGTACGGGGAAAATAATTACGACGAAAAATTGCCACACACAGTCAATAAACATTTGGGCCGAACTCCGTCTGTGTGCAGTGAAATGATTGTAGGTTATGTTTGATGAGGTTACTCCAACAAGTGTCAAAAATAAAGTTTTTTAAGTCATATTTATTAGAGTTTATATTTTGCAATGTTTGTACTTATTTTCTTATTTTCTGTTGTCTATACTTTTCTGTTTTGGCACAAAACATCCAATAACCCCTTTTCTTGCGGTTTTTTTCCTTTTTGTTGATTAAATTGTTAATGATTATAAATGCAGTACACTTTTTCAAGATAATAATATGCTGGGACATACTTAGACTACAATCAGTTACTCAATAGATACCACGTCACGTAGGTACTTTTTGAAACTAAAACATTAATTGCACTTCAATAACACGTCTACACACAAATCCTGTGCACTGGAAATTCCTTTGACGTTCGCGAGAAGACCGACAACAGAAGGTTCATGTGCGTGCTGTGCGGCAAAAAATATTTATGTGTGACCTTGTGTGTCAGAGCATCTACACTGCTACGCACGTACACCACATACAACACATACAACCCCGCACACTGCAAATATGTATTGGTGTGGACCCAGCTTAACATTTTAACTTTAAATTTCTTCATATATCTCAAACAAACATTTCATATCCGATAGCTGGTACATACCGTTTTGCATCTTCATATCACTATCTTTGGAAAAAGAGCAAAACCATTCTTTGTTTTCTGAAAAAACTGTTATTGTACCAAAATATATTATTAAAATCCTTGAATTTCTTGAAAGTATATCTTAAACTATTAAAAACACTGCTTCACTATAAAGGAAACCTTGTGGAATAACCAGACCGAATATTTTAGATACCACCATCGAATAACACTATTAGTCTAGTTACTGCAATATATGCAATATTAGGGTAGTAACAATGCAAAAAAACATTTAATTTAAAGTGGAATCAGTGATAAAAATCCAAATTAGATTCACAAAATGAATGTGCAAGAAAAGTTTGGATTAAAGAGGAAAATAAAAACTTTAATCATATTCTGTTTGCGAGCTCAGACAAATTCGTCACGTTATAGGTAACACAAAAGTAGTAAACCAAAACTTGTCCAATGTCAAAGAATAAAAAGCAAGTGGACTGAGTATAAGTTACATTATTTCTTTGCTCTATTTAACCTTCTGGAATAAAGTTTCCATTCCAGTTTGCTCGAACGACATCACCACTTATGCGAAGGATTCTCCTTCGCTATATAAAAATTGTAGTGTTGTACCGCACAGAATGGAATCGCAAAAACCAGCTCTATGAAATAAATTGCGATGAGCTTTTCCTTTTAGAATGATTGAATAATCCTGCGCGGCCAGCGAAATGATATTTTATAATTAAACCTTAGAGCACTCGCTTTCTTTTCGCTTCGTCTTGCATTTAATTTCAAGATAAATTCTCGTTCTTCTCACCACACTATAATTGCACCACTGTAGCGTGATGAAATTTTATCCAGAATATCTAGTTTCACTGACTAAAATGGAACTTGAATATATCCAGGGAGTAAAGGTAATAAATTTCGTAAATTTAACCAACGATTCGTCACATTAAAAAAAAGTTCCTTACAAAAAGGGTAACTAACCTGAGGGTTTCCAGGGAAAAAAATGCAAGATTATTATATCATCAATTGAAAAGCTGTGATAGAAATTAACATTTTAAGCAAGTGTATGTAAAAGCATATTTGGCAAATATTAATTGGTTATTACTGAACGAATAAAATACAAATAAATTAATGAAAATCGTTTAAAAAATATTTAAAAATTATGAATCACTCCATACATCAACCAAAATAGAAGTCGCATTGACGTCGCATTGAACGTCGCATTAACTTATTGAGATGATTCTGATGATGATGATGAAAAAGTTCCGACCTGTTTCGCGGGGAAGTGGTTGCATTGTCGATATATGTTTTAAAGTTGTAGATATATGTTAAATATACGAAAGTACTTTTGCTTATACCCTGCATAAATTTCAATTTAAAATATTTAAGTTTCAATGTGCTTCACGGACTTTATAGAAATTTCATTTCTAACAAATAAGATCCTGTTTACTCTTGTCCAGCGGTTCTCAAACTTTTTTGGCGAAGGAACCCTTTTTAGAGCGAGATATTTGACGGAGCCCTAAAATAATCAAAAACTGGTTTATGTGTATTATTTTTTAATAATCATGTTACATAATAATCAAATATCTAATGGGAGGTATGAAACTGTTTTTTATTTTTCATCAATTGTTTGATATCATGCTTGATAGAAGAGAGTTGAAGTCTTATATCAGGTTCGGCATCTAGTCTATTGGAGTATTTTATTTTTGTAGCTGCATAGGTTGAAAATCCTGTTCCACACAAGTAAGTTGTTAGGAACGGGAGAAGAACATTCAGGACGTTTGTGGTAAGAAGTGGATATACATCATGTATCCTACACCAAAAATCATGACACTTCTAAAAATAATTCATAAAGCTCGTTTTACATACTTTCGGGCTCTTGCAAGTTGGGTACAAAAGAATTTTGAATCCATAAATTAATTTTAATTTTTGTATTTTGTTCTTCGGAAAAATACATCCCAAAAGATGCGCTCACAGCATTGAGATATTGAACCAATTCTTCAAACATATCATCTTGAAACATATCTGAGTCGCTAACGAACTCACTGAGCGATGAAAAGCTTTCCTTCCTTACCAACACTGTTGTCTGTTTACCTTGTAATAACAAACTTATTTCGTTCAGTATTTGAAACATATCTGCCATAAATAATAAAATAATAGTCTGAACAACCAAGTTCTATCATACAGTCGACTGATCCATTTGCAAGACGAAATGGTTTTTTTGTAGACGTGCAACTAGTTCTTGTTTGACGTAGCTTGCCAGATCATGAATTCGGCACGAAACAGTATTGTTTGAAAGAGGCACTGTAGAAAGATGCTTTGCAGATTTTTCGTCGAGCATACAGTGTGTTATGTCTAACACACACGCTTTTATCAAACTCTCAGCGATAGTGTGTGCTTCAGCCGTTTATGCAATGCGATAGCTAACTAAATACGATGGCTGGGTAGCCTTTTCATTTACAATTTGGGTCGTATCCATCACTGTTTTTTGGCTTTTCAGTAATTGTTCTTTTTTACGCACAAAAAATTCCACACAAAATTCTTCTGTCTTGTTGTCTTTAAACTCAGGATGTACAATTTCTAAATGTCGGCGCATCTTTGCAAGTATCATAGAACTATTTGGAACTATTAGGAAGTAGTTTACTATATAACAAACAGAGAGGTGAGCGGTTAGAATCAAGAAATTCGAGATTGATGTATTATATGATTGATTCATCATATTTCTTTTTTTTTAATGTGTCGTTACATATTTTACTATTTGAAACCGTGGAGCTTGACGTCGTCGCTACATCCTCTTAATCGGAAATCGGATACTGGTGTACCACTTTTGAACTTTCGGTAGATGATTTTGTTACAACAGCTTTAAGGCCTTTAAGCCAACGCTCCATTCTTCTTTATTAATAATCTGATTGTACAATATGACGAACAGAATTCAAAACCACTAATAACAACAAACACGATCGTACTGCGCGCGCCGACACGCACGATATGAACGCTGGCAACCGACACCGTTCGGCTATTTACGCCACAGCTCGTGTTCCGTTGCGTCGGTCGCAGCGTTGTCAAACGTCACGGACCTTTTGACAACCAGCAGTCAGTCAGTCAGTGTTGAACTGTTGACTAAGCTTCTGGCTGAAATGTCGCGCTCTCATATTACGCATTCCACTACTACTCTTTTACTTAGTTTTTAAACTTTTTGTTAGAATATTTAGATAATACCCCTTTAGTTTTTTTTTTTTGAATTACGATCAGTATTTTCGCGAAGCCCCCACAAAGGCTTTGAGGAGCCCTAAGGCTTCGTGGAGCAACCATTTATATTATACCATTAAAAACATGGCAACCTTTCTACTTAACTGCTAAAAGATACTCATTTCAATGTATACAATTTAAAATTGTCCTTAACCCGTCAATTCCCAGTGTCACCTCTAGGTGACAGAGATTGGCAAATTAATTTAAAATTTTAAATAATATATTTAAATGAAAAATATACTACTACTAAAAAGTTAACATTTAGTAGTATTTATAATTTAATTTTGGCAACACTGACCCATATGTCATCTGTCAAAATAATTCATTTGTTTCAAACGGTTTCTTCATTTTCTTGCATGGGAGTGTTTTATTGACTTTATATTGTTGTGAAAATGCCAAAAGAGTAAGTACTGTAATAGTTATTATTGCAAATTGTTGTAAGTGAGTACTGTAAGTGACACTGGGCATTTTTATAAATAAATTGCTGTTTAAGCTGCGTTTGTGATAGTTTCTTTTTTATTTTCGATTGACGTTGATTGATGACAATTGACGAAACCATTGTGCCGTATTTTGGAAGACATGTTACACATAGAGAGAGTAGACACAGTACATCCACGGGAAGCCCATCAGCTTTGGTTACAAACTTTGGTCAGGGCAACACGGCTTGGGTACTTCGTCAACTGCGAATTGTATCAAGATGCAACTAGTCCAACTCTGAAGCAACAATCTGATTATGGTTTAGGTGCCGCTGTCATTTTAGAGCTGCACTCCAGGTTACCAAAAAATCTTGGTCCATACAACCTGTATTTTGACATTTTTTTTCCACTGGCTTGCCTTTGCTGAAATATTTACACAAGAACAATATTGGAGGAACTGGAACTATCAGAGAAAACCGCCTGAAAAACTGAAACCTTATGAACAACAAAGAGATGAAAAAGAAACCTAGTGGTGAGCTGATATACAAGGCCTCACAAGCAATAGTTGCAGCTAAGTGGCATGATAGTAGTGTCGTTAAAGTGGCCTCTAATTGTCACGGGCTGTCACCAATGACAAAAGTCGATCGGATTGGTGCAATAAACAAAAAACGGAGAAAAATACAAGTTGACTGCCCATTATTTATAAAATGTACAGGTACATGGGTGGCGTAGACCGCTTCGATGAGAATGTCGATTCCATGAGGATAGGTTTACGAGGAAAAAATGGTGGTTTCCAGTTTCTGCTTTCGGGCTGGATGCATTTTGCCAAAATGCTTGGCTAAAGAGATTGTGGTGGTAACTGGACCTACTGCGAGTTTCGCAGGGCTGTCCTGATATCCTATTTCAAAAAATACACAAAACCCCCATCTAAAGACACCAATTGCGGAGTGCCTCATGAATCGAGAGTCTCAATTGAAACTAGACTAGGAGGCACTTCAGCTGATCATATGGAGATAGATTGTTCACAACGCCGCTGCGGGTTATGTCATGAACGCACAAGAAAAATGTGTTCTAAGTGTATATAGGTTCGCACATCAAATGTTGGTACAAATTCCACAACAAGTAAGGAAGAAAGCGTTCATACCATACATTCCGAACATGAGTAAATCCATATTCTTTTTACAATAATAAAACTATAAAGAAGAAAATTAGTTGTTTTATTTTTATTGTCATATAAAGTTCAAGGTATAAATTACGCCCAGTGTCACCTGTAGGTGACACCCCCACTACAAAAAAAATAAGGGCTGAAACTTTGTCTTATTTTTTCCATATTTTTAATATGTAAACACGTTAATTAGCGCAAAAAAAAACAATATTTTTCATCCCGAGAGAAGCATAGGAATTGACGAATTAAATATGTAGAAAAAAAAAATTAAAAAATGCTCTCTGGATAAAAATAAAATTTGACTTTCATTTATTTTTATATTCCTGAAATAATAAAAATAATCTTCGATATCATAAAACCAAAAATAAACATTCAACTTGCATTAAAAATATTACAATGAGACCTTTTAAAAAATCAATAATCAATCAGCAATTTTGTTTCCACTCTCATGTACTGACATCTATGGCCTATTCAAAATCAATGCCGGTTTTTTTTAGATATCTTACTTTCTTGCGTCACGTGTAAATTATTTCCTCAAACGTATGTTTAATCTCGAACTTTTCTGTATACATTTTCTTTCGTAATAACCTATGCATAGATACCAAGGGGTATACGAGGTGTGCAAATAAAGTAATGAGACTGATGGCATAGCATTCGAACTGGTAACACTGTTGGCTTCCACTGTGGGGGGCGGGGCCAACATCTGTCTTCGTCTGATTTGCAGTACAAGTTTGTACTCTCTAGAGTCACTTGATTGTTCATAGCATTTCATTTCGTTAACCGCATTTTTCTAGTCGTTGCAGCCTTTTCAATGTTTTCCAGTGTCCTAAACTGGTGTCCATTGAAGTGAACTTTTAATCTTGGAAAAAGGAAAAAAGCCATAGGAACTCAAATCTAGTGAATATTGGGGCTGCGCAGCTACAATAATCATTGTCATGATGTAGCACCCAGGTGTTCTTAATGTTCGGTCTCACACGAATTACCATTTTTCGGAATATTTCAAGGACCTCTTGGTAAAATAACGGTTACCGTTTACCCGCCTTGAGGTATAAATGACTGGTAAAAACACATTGGTCAAAAGCTCAAGTTTTCCCCGCTCATTCTGGCCATCAACTGCCGATCTTCAATCGAGTCTCGGCCTTCTCAGAATATCTTAAACCACTTGAAAACCTGGACCCTTGATAAAACCCTGCTTTCATAGGCATGTTGAAGTTTTGCAACATGCCTGTGGTCCATCTAGCCAGTTTTGAGTTGTCCATTGCGGGAAGTACATCTCCATTGGCCATAAATGTATTTTATATATTTATTTATTTATTTATCTTGTTGTCTAATTTTTCTTGCAAGTTAAATTAAATTTTTATCATTATCGATACCACTAAAATGGGAGGTTATTTACCGAACAGTATGATTTTTTCATTGTTTAATAGATATCTGGACAATATCAGTGTTATCTCGGATAGTTAGGAATCTCCATATATTCATGTTTTATCAAATGTTCATCATTAATTACCAATTTCAGTGCAAAATATGAAAAAATTCTGTACATTTCCTCCACAAATCTACAAAATGGTTAGGTTTTTTTAAAAGTTTAATATTCAATTTGTATTTTTTAACAGAAATGGGAAACGGCTTGTTGAACAATAGTCAAAAATGTCAACACATCAAAGTGAATGTATTAATTTTTAGTAAAATTTAGTACTATGATAATAATTAAAACACTTGGTATTTGTTTCACAATATATTCAAGATATTCTCTAACATGTTTCGGCCTCGCGACCATTCTCAAGTTTATACATAACTCTCTTTGAGAATGGTCGCGAGGCCGAAACATGTTAGAGAATATCTTGAATATATTGTGAAACAAATACCAAGTGTTTTAATTATTATCATTGTTACTATGTTTCACCAAGAGCCAACCGCGCAATCAATCAAAACTATTTAGTACTATGCTGCACGGTGTAATTTAATTTATTGTACGGACAAGGGTGTGGCATACCATATAATAGAGATTTTAGGAAAAATTGCACTAAATCTCGATTAATCGCAAATTCGCAAATGTTGAAAACGGATGAGATCTGGATTGTAATGAAGATGGTTGCTGGTTCACGAAAATAATTGCTACGGACCAGCAAGTGGTCCTAGGGAGATGAAACTCGCACTGCAGACGCATCAGATGTTGGTGTGCTTCCCTTCTAGAGGGGAAGCCAATACTATTGTCAGTTCGAAAGCAAAATCATTAGTCTTATTATATTATTAAAATTTAACGCCACATACCAGATGCAGGTTGTTTGGTGCATCGTTTCCCAAATTAAAATGGCCGATAGGAGGGGTCTTTTGCAATCTTCTCAGCCTCCATAAAGCATTATTGGGCCCACAGGTTTTTTTATGTTAATTATTTAATTATTTATTTGAAAAATTCCAAAAATCAAAATTGAAACTTGAATTTAAAAAAAGTTATTGGTATAGCCTCCAAAATATTTTTTGATTTTAATGTGTAATGTAGGATTCTATGAAAATCAAAATTAGATGCAAGCGACATCTACTTTTTTTATAGACTCGCAAAGTTTTTGGAAGAAGTAAAAATAAATTTAAAGCTCAATTTTGAATTGCATATTAAAAAAAAACTAAAGATGATCATGGTCTTCGAATTCCTTAGAAAAAATCTCTGGTTTATTTACTTTCTAACGTTATGCATTCATGCCATAAAAACGTTTTACTAACTTCACTAATTTGCTAACTTTGTGTATCGAGAGTATTGGACTGATATTCGATATTACTTATTTGCGTAAATTACATATGGTAAGTAGGTAGAAAATGTTATTTCACTCTTGCGCAATGAAATTTGGCTGTTCTCTCTTTCCCACTTAGGGTTTCTGATATATAATTTCGGGTAAGCATCGGTAAGTGTTTTGGAACGTGTGGGGGAAAGGTAAGCGTCTGTTAGGAAAGTGTTCTTGATAGATTCTTTACGCTTCTCGTGCAACACCATTGGCGCTTCCATGTGTCATCAAAATGTCCGCGTATTCTTCATTAGAGAATGCAGCCATCATCAAATCAACAAAATGCCACAAAAACACTAACAAAACTAAAGAAAAACCAACACAACTTAACAGAAACAAATAACACAAGTAACATAATTAAAAGATTAGCGGCGCTGCGTCAGAGAACAACAAAGGCGTTAATCAGCAAAAACAATCAAATCTCGAGTAAAAAAATTAAACCCCGGCGCGCATTTTTTGAGCTGGTTTTCCGTTTACCTTATGAAAGAGAGAGACAGATGATGCAATTCTACTGTGTATGAGGGAGATAACAGTTTCAACCTGCTTTGCGCGTGTTGTTTACACAAAAACAGATTTTTCTCCTGCATATCGAATATCAGCCTAATGCGTCCCGATACAAAAAGTTAGCAAATTAGTGAAGTTAGTAAAACGTTTAAATGGCATAAATGCATATCGTTGAAAAGAGGTTAAACCAGATATTTTTTTTAAGAATTCGAAGAACATGATACTTTTTAGTTTTTTTTATATGCAATTTAAACTTTGACGTTTGTGTGACGTTAACTGTATTTTTCTCTTCCAAATACTTTGCTAGTCCATAAAAAAAACTAGATGTTGCTTGCATGTAATTTTAATTTTCATAGAACCCTACAACATTATACATTAAAATATAAAAATAATTTGGAGGATATACCAATAACTTTTTTTTTAATTCAAGTTTCAATGTTGACTTTTGGAATTTTTCAAATAAAGAATTAAATAATTAACATAAAAAACCTGTAGGCCCAATAATGTTTTATGGGGGCGGAGGAGATAGCCAAAGACCCCTCCTATCGGCCGTTTTAATTTGTCAAACGATGCACGAAACACCCTATATATCCAAGTGACCAATATGATGGCTCAATGAATGGAGTTAATGAAGTTATAGGTAGTTATTAATAAAAGTTATTCCTTTAGTATGAAAGATAAATCACTAATAATGTTTCATATTCAAAATTAGATTTGGGGAAAACATTCCACTAGCGAGCTAAAGTAAATTCATCCATTTATAAATGGCATGGAGGCAGCAAGCAAAATTTAAAAATAAGCCGAAAGTTCGTCGTTAAAAATCGACGAACGAATAAATAGAACCCAGGCTCTGCAGAAATATTATTGTTTCTCCACTCTATTTAATCTTTTGGTATAAACGAAACAACGCTTTGAAAGTTTCCCTGGCAGTTCACCGGAACGATCTTGCCACTAATGCGAAGGATTCTCATTCGTGATATAAAAGTTGCAAAGTTGTGCCGCACAGAACGAAAACACATAAAACAGGTAACAAAGGCAAAAGAATTGAATCGCGATGAGGTTTTTCTCTTAGAATAATTGAATAATTTTGCTCGGTGAGCGTAATGGCGTTTGATGGTTAAATCTTGAGGCGCTCGCTTCCTTTTCCTTTCTTTTTGTATCTAATTTCAAAATGGATTCTCGTTCTTTTTGCCATTTAATAATGGAAATTAATCTAGTTTAAGGGCATAGAAATAGGATGTTATTTATTACACTAAATATAGCCAAATTTGCATAAGATAAGAAATTTTTAATAATGCCCCAAGATAATACTTGATATGGTTTATAAAGGGTTGCCCAATAATGGTGTTAAGGGAAAAAATAATGGCGTTATGTTTTAACCCTTCCGCTTCGATTGGTAGAATGAATGAATTCTTGTGACCCAATTTTCTATTGCTCTTTCACGCATACGAGGTGTGACTTTTAAATAACGAGACTGACGCCACTACAAAAGAAGTAGGCATGATCCAAACACCAGCGACCAACACCTGTTTAGCGTAAAACCTTCTCATTCGAATGTAGTACCTCTCACCCCTATAAATAAATCCGTATAACCGTAGCCTTCGTTCGCCTTCGAATTATTTTTTTGTTTCGCCGGAAAAATGTTAAGTGTAACAATAGAGCAACGAATTGTTGTGAAACTTTACTTGAAACTTGGAAAAACCGCTACTGAAACTTATAATTTATTGAAAGTGTATGGCAATGAATGTTTATCGCGTGCACGTGTTTTTAGTGGTTTAAGCGCTTTCAAGATGGGCGAGAAGACGTTGAAGATGATCTACGCCCAGGTCGCCCTCGGTAAACGGTAATCCGGTTCGATCTGACCGTCGGTTAAGTATTCGTGCGATTGCTGAAACTGCAGAAATTGACAAATAATTCGTACGGCAAATTTTACATAACAATTTTAACATACAAAAAGTGTCTGCCAAAATAATGCCTAAAATTATCATGTTTGAACAACAAGAAACTAGCAAAAATGTTTGTACTGACACTCTGAATGCCACTAAAAATTACCCAAACATATTGGAAAGGATAATAACAAGTAATGAATCGTGGTTTTTTTACTTATTATCCTGAAACGAAGCGCCAATGCATGCCCTGGAGGACCCCAAATTTACCGAGAGTCAAAAACTCGAAGGAGCAAATTAAAATTCAAAATAATGGTGATAGTTTTTTCGATATTCATAGAATTGTGTACCTTCACTGGGTTCCCGAATATCAAACTATTAATCAACATTCCTACTTTCGCGTTCTTCTTACACTCCGGGAAAAATTAAGGAAAAAATCATCCGAATTGTGGAAGGTCATGGGCTTTCCACCAAGACAATGCGCCGGCTCATTCCGCATTGTCTGTCAAGAGGTTTCTAGCCAAGTACAGCATTCCAGTGTTGGACCATCTACCTTATTCGCTGGATCTTGCACCATGCGACTTGTATCTGTTTCCTAAGGTAAAATCTGCATTAAAAGAAACAAGATTTGGGTCCGTTGAAGCTGTGAAAGTGAAAGCGGCACGCGTTCTGAAGGAGCTGAAGATTTCCAGCACTGTTTCGAACAATAGTAGAGTCGCATAGAGCATTGTAGGGATAGAGGAGGAGTGTATATTAAAGGTGATAATAAGTAAATATGTATGAAATCAAAATAAAATGTTTTACAGCGTCAGTCTCCTTATTTAATAGTCACTCCTCGTATTGCGTGGTATATTCTCAGTGGTGACCTGAATGTTTCGTTTAAGATCCAGAATTGTTTGGGGTTTATTTCTGAAAACCAGAGATTTAATATAACCCTACAAAAAAATAATCCAAGGGCGTGACCTTGATAGTCAGTTGACATCATTTCGCGAAATAGCTCGGCCCAGAAAAGTTTCTGGTAAGAAAATCGATTGTCTAGCGAGAAACACATTTATCCACCTTTATCCGTTCAAGCCAAAGATATTCTGTTAGTATATTCCTATAGCGTTCACCATTAACAGAAATGTCTATCGTCTTCAAAAAAATAACTATGAATAACTGAATAACTTGAGAATTTTCATCGGCCCGAATCATGCAGTTATGTCTATTTACAAATCAATTAAGCCAGAAGCGCGCTTCGTCAAAAAAGCTGACTTTTTCTCCAATATTAGGTTTCCAGAATACATTCAACCAGACGAAGCTAAAGGGACCATTTGAATGACATTATTTTCAAAACGTAATTCCATTATTTAATCTTCAAGATAAAATATAAATTACTGGCTTATAACTCGTAGTTATAATTGTGCCGCATTTTCAAGTTTTGACTTTTATTTAAAATATACTTATCAAAAAGATCTTCCACATCAACCAATAAAAATTACTTAACCAAAATGGATCTTGTATTGAGTAAGTAATTGAGTATTAGAGTATATATTGTTGATATATCACTGGAATATCATTTGGATCAATTGAATCAATTTTCAAGAACAATTTGGAAGAAACAAAGAAAGAGAAAGTCTAAAAAAAACTATGGTCGATGAAATAGTGAATGTACTAAATAGTATGAACAGTTCGTGAAATAGTGTAATAAAGAAGATGGTAGATGACAGAAGAAAGTAAAAGGAATTTATCAAGGGCTCAAAGCAACCAAATTTAGCTCTCTAGTGGTTATGGATATGTAAAAGAAGTAAACGTAAAGATTATCTCTAATAAAAACAAAACACTTGCTATCTGAATAAACCTAATATTATTTATTTGTAAATATAAAATCACTTTCCAAATAACTTAAAAAATATAATGAATGCGAGGAAAAATTTGGATTAGCATTGAAAATGAACGGTTTAAACATATTCTCCTTGCGAGCTCAGGCAAATTCTCCGTCTTATAAATGACACGGAAGTGGCAAGCGAAATTTACAAACTAAGGCTAAAGTTCGTTGTTTAAAGTCGACGAATAAAAAGAAAGCGAGCTCAGTCGGAATAACACTGTTTCTCTACTCTATTTAATCTCCTGGTATAAAAGAAACAGCGCTTTGAAAGTTTCCTTGGCAGTTCGCCGGAACGATTTCTCCACTAATGCGGAGGGTTTTCTTTCGCGATATAAAAGTTGCAAAATTGTGCCGCATGGAACGGAAATACATAAAGCAGGTAAGAAAGGTGGAAGAATAGTATTGCAATGAGCCTTTCGTTTAGAGTAATTCAATAATCGTGCTCGGTGGGCATAATGACATTTGATGGTAAAATCTGAAGGTGTTCATTTCCTTTTAATTTCTATTCTTATGTAATTTCAAAAAGGGTACCCGTTCTTATGGCTATTTTATAATTGATAAACCTTAACGAAAACATATTATTATATATATATATATATATATATATATATATATATATATATATATATATATATATATATATATATATATATATATATATATATATATATATGTTTTCACGAGTGTGAAATGTAACGATAGTTTATCGGGTATCCCGTGTTAGCTGAATATCCACTGGTGGAGAGTATCGCTGAAGAGTATCTCATCCATCTTTTTCAAAGCGTTTACTCGATGGTGTTTCGACGATTAATGCTGAGTCACTCGACTACTTAGTATTAGTCGTCGAAACACCATCGAGTAAACGCTTTGAAAAAGATGGATGAGATGACATTGAAAAGCTACCGAAACCAATCGACATACCTGACGATTATGTCAGAACAGTAAGCTTAAAGCTAGGAAATCCTTATTTCAAATTTGCAACGTATTAGACAAAGAACTATTACTGTAAGAAAGTTCAAAAACATAATCAATGCATTTAACACAAGTTAGATAGAGCGGGCAACAAAACCGGTTATTCTAGCTATATCGTGTGTAGTTTCCATTGGTCACCTCATATCATAGATAAGATATATAACCTAAAATTGTTGACGTTTTCTGTCGTTTGTTTAGTTAAAAAAGTTGTATCGTATTAGTGTTTTTCAACATTTACACCACAGTTGAAGTGATAAAATAAGGATAATTTCATTATATATTGTATAGTATATAATTTTATCGTCATGAAGGGCTAACCATTCAGTTCTCAGTCTCAACAGCTAGTAATAAATTTGTTGAACTATTTTGAAAAAGAGAAATCTAATGGGGGTCCCCTAATATCGCTGTCAGCAATTCAGGAAGTAAGTGTAAAGTAGCAACTGCAGAAATCGAAATAAAATGTTAAAATTGCAAGTTATACCAGGAATATGGGTTAAAATGTACCAAAGAAATTCTTGTAATTTTGTTATGTGCAGCATTGGGCCTGATAGCATTTTTAATTTTTTACTTGTAACTGGCAGTTTTTATTGTTTCAATATTTTATTATTATATATTAGGACATCTGTTATATTTGTTTTTCTTTTATTTGATGCAGCGTGTAGCTCAAGCATTATATATATCCATGAGTACTGTAACCAGAATCCGAAATCATTTGCTCCAAAACAATAATGCAGTAAAATCTCCACAAAGGACACGGCCTCGAAAAAAGGCAAAAACATTTGATTTGTCTAATAGCATCAAATGTGAAATACGATATGTTATTTATCGCATGTATTCTGAGAGTAAATATTTACAAAATTATAAATTAAACATTAATAATAAAACATTATTTTAAGGAGCTTTTATTTAAATTATTAGTATTATTATGTATTTATTATTTTTCCTCTTTTAGAAAACCACATCACGCTACCAAGTTTAAGTCATGAACTTCCAGAAAAATCATTCATGGCCATAAGCAATAGTTCTTTGTAATAGATGCAGGTTCTGAGAATGGCTTTATTCTAAATGCAGGGCTGGTATTTTCTTCAAAGAATGAAAATAGTGATTATCATGGGAAAATGAATAACGACTTATTTCTGCAGTGATTGAGAAATAAGTTTTTGTGTAATTTAGAGGAATAATGTCTTATAATAATGGATAATGCTCCATATCATACTGCATTAAGTGAAAAAATGCCAGACCTAAGTTTCAGAAAACAGGACATTACTGAATGGTTGGAAAAAAATAACGATTTTCAAAGGATCCTAACAAAGTTAAAATTATTACAAACTGTAAAAAAGTATAGAACTGAAAGAAGGTATATAGTAGATGAGAAAATTCGGTTACATGGGCATGAAGTGCTTCGTACACCACCTTACCAGTGCGAATTTAAGGCCATAGAGTCAATATGAGCCAATGCAAAACAATATTTTGACATATTGGAAGGGATGGGTATAGTGATAACAATATTTTAGCATTGTGGCAAGAAGCCTTAAACCAAATTACTCCAGAAAAATGGAAGAAGTGTATAGACCATACAAATAGAATCATACTAGATTGTAACAAATAAACAATAATTACAGAAGTGATACCCTTAATTATTACCATTAATGATGAAGAAGATACCGACTCTAGCAGTGATTCTGATGCAGAAAATTAATTTAACAGTTTTTCTATTGAATTTTATCCTAGAATAAGAATGTGAGGCTCTGTGAAGTGGGGAAATTGAAAAAGAAGAAGCCAAACATGAATTTCTTAGCATCATATATAGCAGAATTCATCTGGGGAATTGAACCAAATGGAATCTGGAATTTTATGCTTATTGAGGAATTTAAATTCAGGAGGTTACTGGAGAACAAAGCAGTAAACTATATTTACATGAGTATAGTACATGTATTCTTATATTTTAAGAAAAGCGCTGATATACATGTTGGTTTCTGTAGGTTTATTGATTAATATAATTGGTGGTTCAATTTTCACTATTTCCAATGCAAACATACTATTTACATTGGCCTTTTATTGTATCATTGTATTAAACAATATAATTCATAAGTTTATCTAAAAAATAAATAATGTATGTAATGGCTGTTCTAAAATAAAAAATAAAGCTGAAACGGTTATTATTTTAATGTATTAAAACCTTTTAGAATTGAATTTGCTGGTTTCCAATGTTATGCAAATTCTTTTGGTTAGGTAATTTTATTATTAATAATTAGAAAAGTTCACCATTGATGATGTGCTGAATGAATCAATTGTTGGTTCCTTGGCTTCTTATTCATCTTTTTCTAGTTGGTTCATTATTATCATGGCTGGAGCTATGACAGTTGGAATGACACACAACTTTTATATAAAAGGAACCATTATCTTCAATTTCCTGATTCCGTTCTTTAAAATGTGTAATTAAAAGTTGCAAGATAGTATTATATTATTAAAAACAACTAATATTCACGATGTAATTTGGGAAATGAACAACAAAATTAATAATATTGGCATAATTAAGTACTTGAAAAATCTGCCTTTAAGAATTGAATGACAACTTTTCTCCTCGGACTTCAACTTCACTTCTTGGAGACCACATTTTAGACCAAAATTTTAATTTAAATTTAAAGCAAATGTAATTTTGTAATTTTGTATTTTTTTTATAAGCCAATATCCTCATGCACCTTGAACATGTAGAGTTATGCTCCATTTCCATCCAAAGCAGTGTTAGAATAGTTAAAGTTCTAATAAAAAACCGGTAAAAATATAGGTCTTAACGTATTCCTAACACAGCGAAACAAAAAACATATCTTAATAAATGTTAAATGTTATTCATTTTAAATTATTATTATTATTTAAAACTATAAAATCTACAAACAGGCCCTCTACTGACTGATTTGCGAACTAGAGAGCTTCTTGGTGGCTCGGCGATCCGCGAAAGACTTTCTCGTTGGCGTCGCTCATAATCTGGATGGTTCTAAGTCTGACATATGTACAATTCTACTTCAGCTGGATTTTGCTTGTGACGTCATCGTCAGGTTTCGTGATATATATATATATATATATATATATATATATATATATATATATATATATATATATATATATATATATAATATATATATATATATATATATAATATATATATATATATATATATATATATATATATATATATATATATATATATATATATATATATAATATATATATATATATATATATATATATATATATATATATATATATAATATATATATATATATATATATATATATATATATATATATATATATATATATATATATATATATATATATATATATATATATATATATATATATATATATATATATATATATATATATATATATATATATATATATATATATATATACATATATATATATATATATATATATATATATATATATATATATATATATATATATATATATATATATCGTGATAAGGAATCACCCCTCAGTCACGCCAGTTCGAGGCTGGGTAAGGCCGGATGCCTTCTGAGAGGTTTTCTACGTTGGTCACTCGCCAGTTGGTAGGCTTCTCGAGATACTTTCGATTAAGCACAAAACCAAGGATTGATAGCCCGAGGGGAGTGCTGACCGGGGTTTTCGATAGCTGATGACCGTGGTTCGGAACCCATGTTAAGCTGTAGGTCCAGTCGCTAAATAGCCTTCTCAATAGCCATATATATATATATATATATATATATATATATATATATATATATATATATATATATATATATATATATATATATATATATATATATATATATAGATAGGCAACCCAATAAACCTACACTTAGTGGTATGAAGTTATCAAAAGCTAAGGACCATTAATGCTTGTAGCTTATCTTGCGAAATAAAATGGTAATCAAAGAAATATTAAAACTAATTCTAGCACTAACGAACAATCGACATATGTTGTCCATACGTTACATAAAATTTATTTTTATTCCTTATAACTGCATAATATATATTCCAAACATATGAACACATGTCGCACTACAACAACGTTAACAAAAAACAATTTGGAACTAAATAAGAATTGATAAACTAATTTAAAGTGAGTTTTGGAATTCAAAAGGTTGATGAAAATTGTTTAAATATATTCTGTTGGAGAGCTCAAGCAAATTTGCTATTTGGTAATTTACAACTTTTCCTTATATATTGTTAACATATAAAAAGAAGTTCGTTCAGTCGGAGTTACATTGTTTATCTGCTGTACACATATTTAATCTTTTGGTATAAAAGAAACGACTTGAAAGTTTCTCGTGCTTGTCGGTGGAATGATTTCTTCACGTTCGCAGAGGGTTCTCGGTCTTGTTGCGAAGTTGGACCGTATACAAGGAAAACGAAGGATGTACGAAAGTTACAACAATTGAATTGCGATCAGTCGTTCCTCTTAGAATAATTGAATAATCTTACTCGGTTGAATATTACCACAGTTAGTGGTTAAATTTTGAGTTGTCAGGTTTCTTTTTTTATTCGATGCTGCAAATCATTTCAAAACAGAACCACGATTCATCATACGTGATTGAATATTTGGTAAAATTTATTTGATTGTTTCATAAGTTACGCCTTTTTTTTAATTAAAAAGTTTTATTGAAAAAAACAACAATTATAACAAAAAAATAATCAATAATGTATATTCCTCCATTGTTCACGACCTGCTCTCACTCTCAGCCAATTTGTTGATGCTATTTCACCCGAAATCAACGGGTCTAGAATCGAAGAAGTTGTTAAGTCAATTTACAGTCAGTATGGTATACAGCGAGCGGAATAGGTAATAATCGGTTGGCGCAAGATCTGGAAAGTACGACAGATGCGGAAAAAACCTCCATTCAAGATCGCTCAGGGCCTTCTTGACGATATTTTCAGCGTGAAGACGTTCATTGTCATGGAGCAAAACGACTTGACCTTGTCGATCGGGTCATATAAGGTGAATAATCTCATTTACGATACAGCTGGACATGATAGCGTTCTTTATCGACCATCTTATCTGCCTGCAGCATTTCCCGGTACACAACGACCCTCCCAGTCCCACCAAATACAAATCAAGGTCTTCTTGTGATTGAGATCTTGCTTAACTCTCGATTTTAGCGTGACTCATGTGGCCATCCACTCCTTCCTTTGCTTCACATTGACGTAGAGACAGCGTCTCAGCTCACACGTAGAGCTGACGTCTCAGCTCCCGTGACTATTTTGTACAAGAATCATTGCTTGTGACCGAGTTTTGCTCGGTGTCGGGCGAGATATTGACCAGCTTTGTTGCGGCGATTTTCCTTGTGGTCGATTGGTTTGTGTGACACTCAAGCTCCGAGTTTTTGTGCTAATCGCATAGATCGAAAATTATCGCATGGCTGCAGTCCATCTTCTCAGTCAATTCTCGGCATGTTTGACGTGTCGTCAAGGTCGAAGTTGCCATTTTTAAACTTGGCAAATCAATCTGGAGCATTCCGATTGGTTATTGCGTTCTTTCTAGATACGATGCAAATGTCTTGAACTGCTTCTGTAGCATTTTGACCACGACGAAAGAGGAAATATAGCAAGTGTCGAAAATGAAGTATTTTGCTGCCTGTAATTTTTATTTCAAAAGCCTGATAGTTAATTAAAATTAAATTTTTCAGAAAAATGATGACAATAGTTTTGTAGAGTAAAGAAGGGCTTTTGAATGCATATATACCATTGGTCAAAGTAAAAATGGAGGAAAAACAAACGAATTATAAAAACGGCGATAAATTATGGAAGAAGCCATTATATAGAATTCATTACAGATACTTCCAGATTATCATCAGATAAATTTAAACCACAATATTTTTTATTAAAGAAAAACGGCGCTGAATAAGAGTTATTTTAAAGATATTTTTTAATAATATGTATGTTACATGAAATTATTTAAGCCGCAAAATCAATGTAATTAATTTATGTTTAAATATAATTTTATTTCTATATCTAAATTGTCCCACTAATAAATATCGACGGAAAAAAACTACTTCTTATATAGCTGATTATTAATATTTTGATATTAGTTTTGATATTTAATATAGCGAAATGTAAATGTCAAAACAGTTCTCAATTTTCTTTTGACCTTAATCAATTTTGCATTAATATAGCATTAATATAGATACAAAAAAACATAAGAGAAAAGCCTAAACTGTATGTCTATTGTATTTACTAGACGTAGTTTAGTCTGCTTGGAAATAATGTGGCCTTCCCCATCTTTGTGGTTCATACCAGTGCAGATTAGGCCGTCCTGATTCGCTTTTTTACGTTCACGCAAATACGTAACTTCATGAAAAGAAATGTCCGATATCAGTGCCAAACCTAATGGTAAAGTTTTAGATTTGTCAGCAACCATTAGGAGGCAGCTTTTCACTCTATCCACTGTAAGATCTACTCATCCTGATTGATACATCACCAGTTCAGTGTTATGTCCGACTTTCTATTTTAAAATTAGTGGCTATTTCATCTTCGATTCTGATAAAACCACTCTTATTTATATAGAGTTATTTTATGAGAGAAATAAGTTGTTTCGTTACAGATATGATTTCATTTCACTGTATCAAAAGTATTCGAATAATCTAGAAAGCAAAAAGTAGATATAATTCGTAGAATTTCGCAACTTTTGATATAGTTATGAGCTAGTTTTTGTATTAGATATTACATGATCTTACTAATAAGAGCAATGCTCGCAAATTTCCATGTAACCTTTTTTGTACAGTGATATATTCAATGATTGTGTCTAATCAGACAGTCATACATCAGAACCCCAAATTTTGCAGTATATCTGATGGAATATTCATCGCTCTTAATTGTTCTCATTTATGTCACAATGCCCTCATTTCCAGTCGATTTTCGATTTTTGGATCTTCTAAATGCTGCATTTAATTCGCTTCTGAAAAATTTTGTTTTTATATTCCAACTTTAATCCAACTTTAAAGTCATCTAAAGGCATCAGCAGTTTTTCACAATACTAAGAGTTTCACTACTTTCATTTTTATTAAAAAATATCGTGCTTGAAATTTATTCATCAGCAGCTCTACATTTTGAAATAATTAATTATCTGCTTTCAATTTTATTAAAATATCGTAAAATTTTCTGACATAAAGAATTTATATAAATGTTTGTCTCTTATCTATGTACTATTTCTGATTATATTAGATAAGGTGTATTAGACATAATATCAGGAGTACCCATAAGTAATATCATTTTATTTTAAAATTTTATATATCTTGCTATCTACTGATAATAACACAGGTTGTCATGATTTTTATAACATTGATGAGAATGCTCTTTTTGCGTTTCATTTGGGTAGTTATTAAAACATATTTTCACAGAAATAGCCTAGCACGTCCCAATTTCAAGTATCTGCTTCTCCTTTATATCATGAGATAATTGAAATTATTTGTGCCTGACTTTGGAATGGGCAAAGTAGGAATTAGTACAGTAAAATTATAATTACAATATGTAATTAGTACACTGTAATTATATACACAGTACTATATGATCCTTTAAGGGCACTATATGATCCTTTAAATGTTTTCTATAGTTTAGTTTGTTTCAGTCTCGTTTACAATACAGTCAAACATTCCAGTCGATTTTTTATAAAATAGCAAGTTCTAGTCGTCGGTTTTGTTATATATGCGGACAATTTATTTTAAAGCACAAGCTAGATCTATATTCGAGGACGTCAAAAAAGCCTATCTTTTCTATTTTAAGTGCCAAATTGGAGAACAAGATAAAAGTTAGGCTCATAATGTTTTCTGTGCGAGTTGTTATTGGACTAATAAAAAACTTTCTCAATGCCATGGATAAAGGATGTAATGGTTTCAAGTACCTAAAAGAAATATTTCCTTAATTAAGTGATGTAAAACTAAAAGAAGGCATGTTTATTAGACCTCAAATAAGAAAGCTTCTAGTGCTCTATGGCTCTTCAATTTTCAAGAAAAATTAAATGAAAAGGAATTGGCAGCTTGGAAGTGTTTTTTAAGTGAAGTGAAAAGATTTCTGGGCAACGAGAAAGATGAAAACAATAAAAACCTCATAAATGAACTCTCGAAAGCCTATGAAATACTGGGATGTCGCATGTCCTTAAAAATGATTTTTTTACATTCATGGATTTTTCCTCGGAAAATGTGGGTGCAGTAAGCGCCGAACAAGGAGAGAGATCTACCAGGACGATGGAAGCAAGATACCATGGACGCTGGAATCCATCTATGTTGGGCAACTACTATTGGTTTTTAAAAAGAGATGATGGTACAGAACACAAGAGAAAAAAGTGAACGTTTTTGTCGCTGCCTGACACCTCATGTAATATATTTTTTATTCGCATAATCCTCAGTAATGTCTTTGCATAGATTTAACAGGTTTTAGATCTTTATATAAATAAATATTAGATTATAAAAATATGTCGCCTCCATTTTTTCCCCACCACCAACCACCGTAACAAAAAAAACTGTACGCGTTACAGTAATTAGCTTGTAATTTTTCATATAGGACTACAAAATACTTCATATACATCTATTTTCATCAATGTTACCTCAAAACGTTTATATTTGTTAACCTGTGTAATTTAACTTAATGATTCGCCTTTTTACGTTACTTTCGTAGGCATATTTAAGATAAATATGTTGATATTTAATGGGCTCATTGTTAAAATTTTAACAAAAAATGAATAAAGCCTAAAAGACTGAAAGAACAAAATGTGGATAAGTTTAATATTAAACATTTGATGCTTTATGGGTTACGAAAGCATAACAATCCCACTATTGCCAATAATGCTGCTTATGCTGGTGCATTCGATAGCAGAATATGTCAGCGTTGGTTAAAAACAGTTAGGAACAATCAACTTTCAACAAACAATCAACTTTCAATTGAAAGAAAAATTCAACGTATAACCATTTGCAGTTCATTTTGTCCAGGATAGGCAGACATCATTTTGTTCAACAAATTGTTAATCGAAAAGAAAAGTGGATTATATACAGCAACCTATATATGAAAAAAGAATGGTCAATACCAGGACATCTGCTTCCACTCCAAACAGATATTTACCCTAAAAAAGTGTGTTACTGTCAGAATGGTAAAATTTTACAGAAATTATTCACTATGTAGTTCTGAATTCTAATGAAACCTTAAGTGCTGAGTAGTATTGCCTTATTAATTCACTAATAAATCGAAAAGTGTTATTCTGCAGCATGACAATGCAAAACCTCATATCGTGTCAGAATCACCAAAAAAGAATCAAAGAGTTAGATTGGGAAGTACTCTCTCATTCACAGTTTTCTCCTGATGCTGCACTGTCAGGTTACCATCTTTTTACATTAATGAAACATTTACATCGTACAAACGAAATTCTTACTGGACAAATATCAATACTATACTCGAAGAATACTTAGTTTCTTAGAATAGAAACTTTGTTAGAGAGATGGGCGAACGTTGCCAATGATGATGGAGATAATATTGTACAATTTTGTCCAGTATCAAAAAACGACATTTCACCAAACCTAATATATGTACTGAATCAGTTAATAATAAAAAAAAACCTTATTGGAAGATAGGATAGTAACTAAACTTTCCAATTTATTATATCCAGGTCTTTGTCTTGTATAAATTATTTCAATTAAGATCAAAATGTTTTAGTTACTATCACGTATACGTTTCGGCCTTGAGATCTGCTTAATTTAACAAAATATAGGTTACACAGAAGTCACTAGTAAGATTTATTTGCTAACGCCGTAGTAGTCTGAATAAACTTGTTTTTCTATTTAATTTAATCCTCTGGAATAAAAATATTTACATTTTCAAAAATTTCCTGGTTTACTTGAACGACGTATCTTAGTGGGTGATATTTCGCGAAGAAAAAACAGTAAAGTTCTTATAATAAAGTAGCAAGGCAAAAAGCTGCAAAAATAAAATTATGAAGAGTTTTTCCTTTTAAAATAATTGAACAAGCTTGGTTTGAGAACATGATGACATTTAATAGTTAAATAGGACGCTTGTTTTCTTTTTCGTGTTCAAATTGGAGATGGATTTAAATTATTCTCGCCAAGCGAAAAGCGGACAAGTAGCGTGATGACATTTTATCCAATCAGACTGGTTGTACTGAATGAAATTGAAACTGAAATGCTTAACAATTTAAATGTCTGAAATAGTTTACAAATTTTATTAATTTTTACTATCAACATTAAAAAGTAGTAAATAATCAAAATTTCAGAAAATTAAGCCAGTGGTTTAACAATGTCTTGGTCCACCTTAATTTGTTACACACTAATTAGCCCTTTAATTGAACAGCGTGATCGATTTGACTTTGTGATATCTTATTCCTGGCACACGAATCTATATTATTTGGCACATCACAAAATATTGGCAAATGCAAATAAATGTAGTTAAGCAGTAATAGTTTCAATCTATAATAATAAATGTATGTTTGTTTAAAAAGAATGCACAATACACAATATCATATATCGCTCTCATATATTAACAAAATATTAGTTTTGCGAAAATTACCGATTAGTAAAATGGAATTGATATTTTAATATTTTTCTCTGTGACTGCATGAACGTTATTACCTTCGTTCTGTGTATGACCTGTTACTAAGTATTTATGTATTACTGACTTAATTAATATTATACTTAGTTACAGCTTCTAAGTACGCAACTAAAATAAATTTATTTTTTCGCTGCCCTGGCCAAAAAAATTCAATATCTAAATCATTACCATCAGAACTTTCAGTCTGTTGTTGTAAATAGTTTATCAAGCAGGAGCCAATTTCATTACCTCCCCTTTTGCCTTGTCCTTCATGCCACATAAAACACGTAAATGGGCCTTGACCCTTCCGAGTAAGATTACATACAGTAAAATTATAAGTTAAAAGTTTGGATTTGCAGTAAAATAATAAAACGTTGCCCTTTTGTGTTGGCCGATATAGCCCGCCTCAACGTTGAAAAACGGTCGAAGTTCAATAGCGACACTAGCGTCTACCAGTACACATCTAGCGATACCAGAGTGAGTTAAAGATATTCAAGTATTGTTGGTTGTTAAAACACGCATGTGCGAGTATTATAGTACAATTAACTAAACATTTTTCGAGATGTGCCACTATTGCATCCAGTGAACAATATGTCCTCATTCAAATCAGGAAAGAAAGTAAGTTATCCAGTGTCTTAGATGGACGGGCATTCAACCATAAGATACTGAATATCGTCAAGCTTACTCTAACGAACAGCCCTACCAAAAAAATAAGTTAGAGGCCGACGGAGTTGGCGTCGTGCCTAAGGCGTTAGTTCAATAGAACGAGTGATAAACGCACTATGGGTTCAACCCCCATTCTCGCCGAAGATAATTGTGTGCTTTTAATTTGGAGGTCTATTGGTGAATCTATTGAAGATGTGATTGTTTAAAAACATACAGAAGTCGTGAAATAATTTTAGATATTAAATGTTTGTTAAAATTAATTTAACAAACACCCGCAAGTTAAATTAATATTAACATTTTCAAAACGTCTTGAAATTACACCAATTAACTTTTCAAATTACAACTGCAATCCGAGATGCAGACAGGCTCTCACTAATCTTATTCAACTGTGTTTTAGGGACGATCATCCAAAAATGAAAAATATTCTACTGGTTACGGGTATTAGAGTCCGAGGTGGAAAACTTAAAATTAATACTAAAGTTAGCCTTTCATGAATTATATAGCCATCCTCGTAAACTCCGTGAAAATAGCACTGGTTAAAGTTAAAATGTTCCGATAGATCTTCAGTTATATTATGGGAAAACAGGTGTAATGATCACCGGCACATCATAATCAGAAACTCTGTTACACAACAACAAATCCAAATGCAGAAATTTCAAAGAATCCTAAGGGATTGATCAAGATTTCAAAAACAATTAAACATTATAGAACAGGGCCAGGAAAATGGATACAGCTTACAGAATATCCTGGAAGGGTTACCAACAGAAGTCAGTGTTAATCAATGTAAAGCTAGGACACTATAATGCTGTATTTAACACTAAGTTTTTTATGCAGCGAAAACCCTGACTCTCACGGACTAAAACTCTTATAGGAACTAAAGATAAAGGAAGGAAGCATTCTTAACATGATTCTGAGCTCAAGCATCATGAAGGAAGAATATATCACAGCGCAAGTCACTTATTATATTAAATTGAGTATAAAATAAGTATTCGTTGAAAAAGGCTAAAGAGTGAAGTGCTTACATCGAATTTATTTATACTAGTCTTTTCAACGCGTCGTGACTTGGTCTACAAGTTAATGTAGGTTCAGAACCACTGTTATGAACTATCGAAAACTGCGGACCAGCTGCCTCCAAGGCCTATCAACCTTAGATTTGTTTTTAAACATTAATTTTGTTGGAAAAAGATCTACAATTTATAAGATATATAACATATATAACATATAATATATAATATATAATATACAATAATATAAAAAGATCTCCGTCTTCATCCCTATAAAATTCAAATTGTGCAAGAAATGAGAAAAACTGATTTTATTATGCGCTTGACATTTGCCAATGTAATGTTGGAAACATTTAACAACTGTGACAATGTCTTCTTCAGTGACGAGGCTAACTTTGATTTAAACGGCTATGTAAACAAGCAAAACTGCAAGTACTTGGCGGAGGAAAATCCCAAGCAAAAACACAAATAACCATTACATAACCCAAAAGTTGCTGTATGAGCTGCAATGTCAGCCTATAGGCCTAATTGGACCATATTTCTTTGAAAATGCCAGAGGTAAAGCGGTCAATGTTAATTCAGCTAGGTATTGCGAGATGATACGATGTTTTTTTACACTAATCACTGCAATATTTTGAAGGATATAACGAGGAGAATTAGTTTCAGCAAGACGGCACTACGTGTCATACCTCACGCGATTCTTTGGAGGCTGTACTGTCAGGTTACCATCTTTTTACATTAATGAAACATTTACATCGTGCAAACGAAATTTACTGGACAAATATCAATACTATACTCGAAGAATACTTAGTTTCTTAGAATAGAAACTTTGTTAGAGAAATGGGCGAACGTTGCCAATAATGATGGAGATAATATTGTACAATTTTATCCAGTATCAAAAAACGACATTTCACCAAACCTAATATATGTACTGAATCAGTTATTAATAAACAAAAACCTTATTGGAAGATAGGATAGTAACTAAACTTTTTTTTTTACACTAATCAATGCAATAATTTGAAGGATATAACGAGGAGAATTCGTTTCAGCAAGACGGCACTACGTGTCATACCTCACGCGATTCTTTGGAGGCTGTACTGTCAGGTTACCATCTTTTTACATTAATGAAACATTTACATCGTACAAATGAAATTTACTGGACAAATATCAATACTATACTCGAAGATTACTTAGTTTCTTAGAATAGAAACTTTGTTAGAGAGATGGGCGAACGTTGCCAATAATGATGGAGATAATATTGTACAATTTTATCCAGTATCAAAAAACGACATTTCACCAAACCTAATATATGTACTGAATCAGTTATTAATTAAAAAAAAACCTTATTGGAAGATAGGATAGTAACTAAACTTTTTTTTACACTAATCAATGCAATAATTTGAAGGATATAACGAGGAGAATTCGTTTCAGCAAGACGGCACTACGTGTCATACCTCACGCGATTCTTGGGAGGCTGTACTGTCAGGTTACCATCTTTTTACATTAATGAAACATTTACATCGTGCAAATGAAATTTACTGGACAAATATCAATACTATACTCGAAGAATACTTAGTTTCTTAGAATAGAAACTTTGTTAGAGAGATGGGCGAACGTTGCCAATAATGATGGAGATAATATTGTACAATTTTGTCCAGTATCAAAAAACGACATTTCACCAAACCTAATATATGTACTGAATCAGTTATTAATAAAAAAAAACCTTATTGGAAGATAGGATAGTAACTAAACTTTTTTTTTTACACTAATCACTGCAATAATTTGAAGGATATAACGAGGAGAATTAGTTTCAGCAAGACGGCACTACGTGTCATACCTCACGCGATTCTTTGGAGGCTGTACAGGAAAAGTGATATCCCGTAGAGGTGACATAAATTGGTCCCCAAGAAGTCCACATTTAATTGTACTTGATTTTTTCTTGTGGGATTATGTCAAGAGCAGCAAAATTTATGAAAATAAACCACGTACCATATTGCAACTGAAGGAGAATATTGTTCATGAGATTCACTTTATATCCAGACATATGTGCGGCAGGGTGATAGCATATTTTCGATCATGCCTTTAAGAATGCCGGCGCCGCGCAGGCCGCCATCTCGACGGTATTATTTTTGATATATAAATTTCCAAACACTGTACTATAATGTTATAATAATAAAATTATTATTCCTTAAATCGACTTCTATTAATTAGACGTACAAAAATTAACACCAATATTGGACACCTTGTATAAACACAGAACAACAGATAGTGATTTGCCTAGCTATTGTCTCATTTCAGAAGAGTAATAAATGACGTTTATAAAAATGGGAACGTACACAATACAACAACGCCTTAAAATTGTCGAATTATTTTATGAAAATGTGCGTTCAATGAAAAATATTTATAGAAAATTACGTGATATTTACGCTTTGAACAATCGTCCATCTGAAAGCACTATCAATCGAATTGTTCAAAAAATTTCAAGAAACTGGTTCGGTAGAAGATAAAAGAAGAGTAATATATAGTCGCAGTGGTCGTTCACAAGAGCATATTGATTTGGTGAAAGTGTTGCTGAAGAGCCAGAAATTTCTATTAGTCGACGTTCACATCAATTTTGACTCAGTGAATCCACAACATGGCGGACTTTATGAAAGGATTTAACTATGAAAACATATAAGGTTCAAAGAACATAAGAACTAAAGTCCCTGGATCATTCAAAACGTCGTGCATTTGTTAATTGGATTAAAGAACAAACAGAAAATTTTTCTCAATAATCTTTTCAGATGAAACACATTTTGAAATTGGTGGATATATTAATTAATATAATTGCCGCATTATGGTGAGGAAAATCTTCGATTGATTCATGAGAAACATTACATTCTAAACGGCTCACTCTTTTGGTATGCATTATGGTCACGAGGTGTATTTGGGCCGTATTTCTTTCAGAATGCTGCTGGTGAAGCTCTAACTGTAAATGGTATTCGATATCGTGAGATGATAACTGGATTTTTGTGGGCTGAATTGAATAATATTGATGTGGAAGATATGTGGATCCAACATGATGGCGCTACACCTCACTCTGCTAGTGAAACAATTGATTTGTTAATAGAAAAGTTTTCTGGGCAAGAAACGACTTAATTGGCTACCAAGATATATAACATATAAGATATATTTATCAATTCATAGTTGACCTACAGGAATATATGACAATACATAAAATGTAAGAGTTACAGCGCGAATAGAGAGAAATAGAGGTGTTAGAGTAAAAGAACGATACAATGAAAAGAGAGATTAATGGAAAAATTTGGAAATGGAATGACAAGAGGGATCATCTCGAATGCCCGGAAAGCAACGCTATAATACAAACGTCAAAAAACTAACAAAAGAGGATATGGATGGATTGGAAAACACTCAATGATCAAGTGAGGAAATATGAACACGAGTGGAGAAAAAAAGAATAAGAGAAAATATTAAAAGGAAATATATATTAGAAGGAAATAAAATCAAAAGAAGGCAAGATGCACATGAAATGGATGAGATGAAGAAAAAAGAAAACAAAAACAAACTAGATACATGTTTTTTAGTAACTTAGAATCACTCCGATGCCTCTTATGGGCATGTGGACTTGGTTATGGATCACTAAATACATCTTATTATGAAAGATTAAATTTCAATGAAAGGAGATACTTCTAGGTACTGAACTAGGGTCAATATAGTGTTTAAGAATAAACTCCCACATTGCCTGAAAAGAAAAGTCTTCGATCAGTGCGTCCCGCCTGTTATGACATATGGAAATGAAACTTAAACACTCACATCCCTATCAGTTCAAAAACTTCGAGTAGTACAGAGGAGAATGGAAAGATGTATGCTTGGCATTACAAGACGCAACAGAAAACCCTGCAAATGGACCAGAGAACAAACGAAAATGTGTGACATTATCGAAAGAGTAAAATAATTGCATTGCTTCAATTTGCAATAATTACTTCTAATAATATTAAAAAGAATTCGAACGTCAACATTTTCCACATTTTTTCTAATAATAATACAAATAAATTTACAACTGTTTAACAGTTAGCAACACATAACTCAAAAGAGCAATACAATAACTACAGAAAATTTTAATTAATAATTTGTATAGAAATAAAAAAATATTTACATTAGTAGATATCTAATTTTATATAACAGTAAATTGATAAACGAATATATTAAAAGTTTATCAAATATCAGAATTCGCATAAGCACGCCAAAATATTGAAGCTACATATAAATAAGCATGCATTACAATTTAATCTTAAAAGATATAAAAAGCGCACCAACTAAAACCAAAGTTATGGTTTAGCCGATAAAACAGGAACCTCTAAATCGACCCGAGATATATTACGTTCCCGTGGAGACTAGGATAAAACGCAAACTTACCAACAACTGTCATGTGTGTGTGATCGGTGACAGTTTCGAAATAAGGAGCCTCCCCGGAGACCTCGCATCGATAAAGTCCAGTTGACGAGAGCTGAACCGACGACAGCACCACTGAATTATTCGTTGAGTTATGTAACTGCAAAAAGAAAAGAGAACAGACTGATTTAATGTGACAAGTTGAAAAGGAAGTGGGGGAGTGTAAACAGTAATATCCATCCCGAGAGAGTCATTAAATTAACATTAGGGTTTTAAATTATTTTTTAGTTAACTCGGCACTCCCAGTGAATTATATGACTATAAATTTTTTGTCGCCTTCACACAGCCCGAAATTAATACTGACAAACTTTATAAATTCGTGAATATTATTAGATTAGCCAGAAAAAATACTACATGTCATACTTAAATAAATAATTGATACACATTAATTATTGTTTGGTAGCACAAAAAAAATAATTTCGTTAATGTTAAAAAATACACTTTATTTACCCCAAAATAATCTGAAATATAAAGGAATGTCCAATAAGTGTCAGAACTTTAAAATGAGGAACAATAATTACTACAAGTGATAATCTGGTAATTTATGTTATATCTTAAAGCACAAATAATGGCCTTATGTTTTGAAAATAATGTCGTTCGATATCACCCTCGACTTCGTCTGGGAGAAGGCATTTTAGAGACACAATTTTGAGGCAACAATTATCTTTTCTGACGGAACGCAATTCTGGCTTAATGGGTTTGTAAATATACATGCAGGATTGGGGCAAACTGCGGGATTCGGGGAAAATCCTCAAGTGATTCAGGAGTTACCTGTTTAAAGGAGTGAAACTACTTTATTTTTGGCTCCGAGCAGATATGACCTTATATAAACGATGATGAAAGTCGTGCTACTATTAATGGTGAAGAATATCTTGGTCCTGAATTGAAAAATGCGGATATAAACAATGTTTTCTTTCAACGGGACATGTGACTTCTCACATATCTCGCCAGACAATTGATTTATTGCAAGAAAAGTTTCTTGGGTGCGTTATTTCACGAAATGGTAATGCCAATTGGCCAATCAAAATCATGCTATCTCACGCCCCTGGATTATTTATGTGAGGTTTTCTTAAATTTCTGATAACCAAACCGAACAATTATTGGGCTTAAACGAAACATTCGGGCCATTATTGAAAGAATAATCGAAAATTGAGTCTTCAAAATGCATGACGATATTTTCAAAACATAACCCCATTATTTCTTCTTCAAGATAAAATAAAAATATTCAAAAAACAAGGAACATTTTTCCTGTAGTCCACGTAAAATTCGCAATCCTTCAAAATCCATCAAACGCCAACAAGCATCGCCCGAGACCGGTTTCTGGCCTTAAGCTTGTCATCAGTTGGGCTCGAGTTGAACGTTTGAAAGCAACTGAAGGATTGACCACCAAATACACAGTAGGCTACTGTGTATTTTCACGCATATCAGGTAGCTGAATATAGGGCTTCGGTTTGGGTCCGAACGGTTTCACACAGTAGTTCCGTTATGAAACACCGAATGGCGTGAGCTGCATTTCGATGCTGCTTTCATCCGATTTGGCCGATTAGTATGGTCAACACCCTGGTCAATCCTTCAGTTTCTTTCAAACATTCAACTCGAGCCTGACTGATGACGGCTTAAGGCCAGAAACCGGTCTCGAAAAATGCTTGTTGGCGTTTGATGGCGAATTTTACGTGGAGTGCGGGAAAAATGTTCCTTGTTTTTTGAGTATTTTTAATATTTCATTGTGTATTTTCATAAAATAAAAATAATAGGATTATCATTTGTAGTTATAATTGTGTCTCATTCCTAACTTCTAATACTCTTATTGGACAACCATTTATGTAGATTTGATATACATTGATTACACGGGTCTTCAAAATTAAAAAAAAATGGTGCCGCCGAGACTAATTTTAAAGTATAATTTCTAACAATAATTTCAACACACTCACTAACATTCAATTATCAAAAGTACGTATAGTTTTTAATCTACTGAGATAAAATTCATAATAATCTAATCTACTCATAATATTTTCTTCTCAGTAGCCATTTAACTTTTCTATTTTTGTTGTTTGTTCAATTAAAAAAGTTAGTAAATAAGACCTGCAAGATGTCATCGTCAAAACGATCGTGTTTAAACGAAGCTTGAACATCAAAGACGTTAATGAACCATGGATTCCAAATAATGTTTGCAAAATGTGTAGTGGACATTTAAGGCAATGAAAAAATGGTAAAAGAAGTCAATTGAGGTTTCGTGTGCCTATGATTTGGAGGGAACCATAAAATCACTACGATGATTATTAGGTTTGCTTAGCCAAGGCATATGATATTAACCGAAAAAAAATGACCGATCCCGATCTGGTATCTGCTAAAAGACCTGTTTTTCATTTATAAGACGTCCCCGTTCCAACTTTTTGTGGCCTGTCTGATCTTTCAGACACGTTATAGTATATCTGAAGATAGGCAAGCTTATACTAGCGAAGAAAGTGATAATTTTGAAGTCACGTCGTCAAAACCCCTACTTTTTACTCAAGGAGCTTGAAGCGACCTTATCAGAGACCTCGACCCTTCAAAAGAAAAATCCGGACTGGTGTTATCCAGACTCAAAGAGAAGAATTTACTTTCTCCAGGTACTAAAATTACATGTTATCATATTCGAAAAAAAGAACTGCTTCTGTTTTTTTGCTCAGAAAATGATTGATTGAATTTTTGAGACGTTTTAGTTCATTAAGGTTTAGTTTCAGTTCTAGGCGGGTTTTGAAATTTGTTTTGTTACATAATGGCAATAAGCATGGTACGGTTTCCATTGCTCATTCCACTAAATTAAAGGAGGTGTATGAAATCATAGCTCTTGTATTGGCAAAACACAAGTACCATGATGATAAGTAGATTATGCGTTGGTTTACAACGCATAATCTACTGTTTTCTGCTTGTGAGATAGCAGAGCTAAAAGCGAGCATTTGATTAAAACAAAATGGCCTGAAAGAAAATACTTGACAGTTGGGAAACAAAATATCATAAATACAGCGTTAGTTACTAGAGAAAAAATAATTTTGCCTCCAATCCATATAAAATTTGGACTAATGAAACAGTATGTCCAAGCAATGGATAAAAATGGTTCTTGTTTTAATTATAAATCGAGGAAATTTCCTGGTTTAAGCAAGGCGAAACTTAGAGGTTGGCATTTTCGATGGACCGCAAATTAGGTTTTTGATGACAGACAACAAACAAACAAACAACTTTACATTCAATGAATGATATAGGATTATTAAGCTGGTTTCCTTTCGTCAATGTTATAAAAAATAAGGAATTATAAATCCGAAATTATCGCAAATTGGTACAAAACATGCTGGAAATTTGCAGAAAGCTTGAATGTAACATAAGCATCAAAGTTTACAACCTCCACGATCATTTGGACAAACTTTCGGACAACCTTGGCTCTTACAGTGAGGAACAAGAGGAGCGATTTATCTGAATATGGAAGAAAGGTACAAAGGTCGATGGGATGAACACATGATAGCTGATTACTGGTGGAGTATCATGTGTGAGTACCTGGAATAAACTCACTCGAAGAAATCACGAAGACGAAGCTTCAATGATGGTAAAAAATATGAAATAATTGTATTTTTTCGACACCTATTATATGTCGAAAACTTCACGTACATTTCAAAAAATATATGTATTGTTAGAATCCGCATAGGTATATTCAAAACCAGTTTTAGTCTTTTCGGCACTAAATCCGGTGTAGACCTGTGTTATTTAATTACAGAGAGATTATATCAGTATCAGTAAGATATCGTTTATTATTGCTATACACATATCCAGAGCCTCCTTTAATATTCTGCGTTACATTTACCAAAATGTATTTAGACGTAGCTGCAATTACTTCGCGAATAGCGACTTTAAACTCGTCCATTGTAGGATAACGTAGAGTAGACAAGAAAGACATGTGAGAAATCTTGGCAAGTTCAATGTAGAACTTTGAAGAATGGCTCAGAATGTAATCTCTCCACCGATATAACGGAAACTGCATTTATTACAGATTGTTTGCACGTTAATACTTTTTACTTATTGAAAATCAAGGAAGTTGTTTACTTGAAAAATAGCCATTCATTTTACGCAACCTATTATTAGGGGTCCGCATTACTCCACCAACTTTTAATAAAATTCAATATCATTCGGAAAGTTCTAAATACTCAAATAGAGCTATGCACTTAAAAATCTCTATTAATTTAGATTACAATATTCCTTCGCCTTCGACAAGAGAGTCAGGTGAGGTTTCGACTACAGATTTTCTTTCAGTTCCAGTGTTAGAGCTTTTCCACTTACATACATACAATGTTATTGGCAGAGATCCGCAATGATTTGTAGGAACTGATTAACTTGTTAGATTCCACACCCTTCATATCCCACCAGGGATTTAGCACTACTTCTTTTATGAAGATATTGAGCTTTGCAGATTTTATTTATTGCTTTTTATTAAATTTCTATATAAACATTCGACTTTTACTAGGGAAACGTCCAGTATGAGATGCAAGTCCGGAGTTCCTCTGGACCATTCCATTCGTTTCATCATCAAAGATACATAAACAATATCCAAAACTGGTTGAAAATTTGACATATTAAAGTAAACAAAAAAGACCCGACACGCTTAAATTCATCAACAAATGAGAAGCATGCCCCACAATCACATTAAACAAACTCAACATTACATTTAATCAACATAGTATGCTGTATAATCTCGCGTTTATAGAAGTTATGACGTTTCTGGCTAAAGAACTGATCGAGGTAAATTTTCAAGTCTCCCAAGGAAGTAAAGCTAGGATCACTTAGAGCTTTGAAGCGATCTAAATAAATAATAATCGGAGGGCGTAAAGTATGGTGGATGGACGAAAACATATCAGTCAAATGGTAAAAGTTTGTGTCAGAGGATACTCGTAAGAGTATGGTGGATGGACGAAAACATATCAGTCAAATGGTAAAAGTTTGTGTCAGAGGATACGCGTAGTCTAGCATTGTCCTAATGAAACTTAATGCGCTTTCTGATGACATCGGCCTCGACCAGAACATGGCACGTTAGAACAATGTACATTTCTAAGATTAAAATTAATTTTACGAAACTTTAATGTTTAACAACATTTAAGAAACACAACCAAATAAAAGTGTTTCCCAAGCACTCACTGAAGTTCCATCTGTCAAATAAACCCAAACCTTTACATATGAAAATAAGATAACATTCGGTTTTGCGGTGCAATGCCATCTAGCGCCAAAAAGGGCCAAACTTTCGCATCAACCTAATAGAAAGTAAAGTACTCAAGGTAATGATAGAACCTATCTGAACATATGAAGTTCAGACCTGGGGTTGTGTAATACTAGTGTCGGACGAGGCGTCGTGGGGGGTAGCACGACCCAATGATCAAGATTTGGGTTTGGGGTAATTTGGGTTTTCACACGAGGTGGCACCACCCGTGGCGACTCTCCTGCGACCCAGCAGATGTCGCCACCCAGTCGGCTATGATTCTCTAATAAGTCTATCACACGTTGTCTCAGGAAGCGGACGCTGGAATGGAATCGCTTAATGTGGAAGTGTTTATTTTGAAAAATACTCCCGGTTTTTAAATGTTCCTGTTTTTCAAGGTGAAGGTAGATTATAGCTGCTAACTCGTCCACTTACATAATTCAACTGAGGCACCCGAACCGTACGTGGTGCTTTTCAGTTCGTAAATCAAGTGGCGTCAAAATTAAGTGGCGCGTCCTAGGTCGCGTCTGACACTACCCTAAGTAAAGTAATTCCAACAGAGATATTATTCAATAGTTTCAGGTTAAGGCACACCGAAATATTGTTGATGATTCCTGGTATGTCCTAAATTAAATTATTCATCGTGATCTACACACGTTTACAGTGCCATGAAAATAAATTTAAACTGCACTGCTTATTTCAAGTGAAGTGGAAAGATTTATAAAATGTGATTCGCTGGATCTAATTGATATATTTTAAGTTGTATAATTAATTAATTAAATAATCAAACACCATATCATCTACAGCAAACAGATGGGTGTCCATTAGCTACACAACAAACAGATGGGTGTCCATTAGCCTGTCTCTTGTCAATATATTTAATGAATAAACTAGGTAGAACAGTAAACTCAGAAAGATCACCAAACACCAAATCATATTTTTAAACTTCGCGATGTACGTTTCGCTAACCACGTTAGCATCATCAGGAGATGATTCAATCTAATCCTGAAACTAAACTATGTTCTATTTAAATAAAAATCCTGCCTAACGAAGCGTATACAATTATGAACCATTAAGTTGCATTAATAATTGAAAAAGTTGACTGAACGGAATAGGTCTTTATCCCGGTTATAATCATAGTTTTCTTACATTTTTCTATTTGAATGCTTTCAATACACATCCAAAGCCTATTATTACTTACACTTTTAACAAGTCTTAAATTACATTCATTAACTCATCACATCTTCACATCTTAAATTACATTTCTCCTATATCTATGTTTTATATCTATATGTTTTATATCTATATTTTCATTTCTCCTATAACATGGATCTTCTAGTATATACAATATATCTTCTCCCACAATCTTGACAACTATTTTCATAAATCCTCGATTTTTCATATTGATCTAATTTATCCTTTGGATTACCCAGGATTTCTCTTAATTTATTATGTGGTTCGTAGACTACTTTAATGTCCATTGGGCACCAAATGGTATTACCATGAATATACTAGTATTTTCAGGAACAGAACAAAAATAAATCCATGGTAATATCGTTTGATATACAATCAACACGACGGCTAGACAAGATTTTGAAAAAAGTGAACATTAAGGTAGTCTGCGAACCATATAATAAATTAACAAAACTAGTGGGTAATCCAGAGGATAAAGTAGATCAACATGAAAAATAGATCGACATGTACTCGAGCATGTAAATTATGTAAATATTAGTAATGTAAGAGAATGTAATGTAAGTAATGTAATGTTGTTATAAATGCAAATAATAATAGGGCTTTCGATACGTATGAAAACGTTCAATAAGAAATCCATTAACTGGGATAAATGACCTATTCCGTTCAGTAAACTTTTTCAATTATTAATATAACACTCAGTTAACTTCACGGTTCATGATTTTTATACGCTTCATTAGGTACTATTGTCATATAAATAGAACATAGTTTACTTTTCGAATTAATTAAATAATCTCCTGATGATGCTAACATGATTAGCAGGCATCGAGAAGTTTAAAAAAGTGATGAGGTGTTTAGTGGTAAATATCTTCCAGTTTAAGTGTTCCATACCGAAAATTCCGGTAGAAGAATTGATCTATCTAGAACAGATTGTTAATTTATTGAATGCCATATATTTTATTTAATAACCCTAATAAATGGCAATACGACAACTTTTTGTTGTTTCTTTATCCATCAAAAGCTACTAAGTAGGGGCAATAATTTCTAATCCACCTATGTAAATATTTAATTGAATTAATTTATTACATCTACATCACGTTTCTTCTGCTTAGAACTCGAAATCATCCCAATATTTTTTTAAACCTTTGTTTCAAAAAGATCCAGTGCGAAAAAATTTGATGGAAAACATTCAGACTAAAAGCATGGAAAATTCATGGGAATTTTGATCGATATATCTGTGGAACATGAACGGAAAACGTAACTAAAAAATGAAAGACGAGAGAAAAACATGTTTTCAGGATAAAAAATTCTATGCAAAAATAAGCGGGATAAAAGTTTTGCTTTTGTTTTGGTATCAGTTTGTTACGAAAATGCTACATTTTCAGATCACGTAAGTACGTTGTCGATTTGTGAAAACAAGAGGGGACCTAAGTTATAAACAACATTACCGTGTTATGTTGTAAAGTTTCAAATTGGGTTATTGTGCTGGTAAAGTCATATTGCCGATAACTTTTTTATTAATGTAAGTATATGAATCAAACATCAATTATTATGTTGACCTTATTTATACATTTAATTATATATGTAATTTTATTTTATATAACAAATATTAATATTTATACAAGACGTAAAGGAAATAACTTTCGTAAATTTAGCCATTGATCATTTTAAAGAAAAAAAATCCGTGCAACAATTGTCAATAGCCTTTGGTTTTCGCGAAAAAAAATTGCAAAGTTGTTAAAGCAAAAATCAAAAGATATGATAAGGATTTTCATAGTGTAAAAACATTTGTCAAATAATAACAGGTTACTATTTAACGAATAAACTACAAATAAACTACTGAATATTACCCAGGTCGATATGATTTTTGTAACATTGATGAGAATGGTCTTTTTGCTTTTCGTTTAGGTAGATACTAAACACCTTTTCACAGAAATGGCCTAGAACGTCTCATTTTCAAGTACCAGCTTCTATTTTACCTCATGGGGTAATCGACATTATTCGTACCTGACTTTGGAGAATTTCTTTTCCAATTGGTACTTCAAACATAAAATATGCCCCCAAAAAAGGTGCTTCTTCGCCTGTCCATATTAAGCTTGGACTAATGAAAAAACTTTGTCAAAGCCATGTACAAAGAATGTAATGGTTTCTAGTACCTAAAAAAAAATATTTCCTCAATTAAGTGATGCAAAACTACAAGAAGGCATATTTATTGGATCTCAAATAAGGAAGACTGTAGGTGATTTATAAAAAGGTGGTAAATAAAAAGAAATTGACAGCTTGAAAGTAATTTGTAAGTATAGTGAAAGGATATCTGGGTAACAAGAAAGATGAAAACTATAAAAATCCCATAGATAAATTCTTGAAAGCCTAGGAAATGCCAGGGTGTCGCTAAATGTCCTAAAAAATGAATTTTTATACTCCCATTTAGTTTTTTTTTTCCGGAAAATTTGGATGGAGTAAGCGACGAACATGGAGAGAGGCTTCACCAGAACATCAGGACGATGAAACCAAAATACCAGGGACGCTGGAGCCCATCTATGTTGGGCGACTAATGCTGGTTTTTAAAAAGAGATGAAACTACAGAACACAAAACGAAAAAGTGAAGGTTTTTGTCGCTAGATGACATCTCATCTCATGTAATATGTTCTTTATTCACATAATCCTCATTAATGTCTTTATATAGATTTAACACGTTTTACATATTTATATTAAATAAATATTAGATTGTACAAATATGCGGTTTCTTTTTTTCCCAACCACCGATCCCCTGTAACATCCCCTGTAACAAAAAAACTGCACGTGTTAAAGTAATTAGCTTATCATTTTCGAATTTAGGTCTACAAAATACTTCATATGCACCTATTTTCATCAATACTACATCAAAAAAGTTAAAATTTGTTGACCTGTGTTATTAAAACAATTTTTTCCAAATTAAGATTCAGCCATACATCTGCGAAAAAATAGAAGTGGCAGCGTAGTATCAGCTAATTAAGATGATCCTCACATGTTGGTTGACAAAAATTATTTCAGTGCGTGTATTTAAATTTCATATAAAATCAAAATTATATTCTGTGCGTGAATATAACGATATGCTTGTTATTTAGGGAGAAGCAGCAACCAGATTAAAAATGTACGTCGACATTTTCAACCTACTCGCGAAAATATGTTAAAAGCGTACCAGGCTTCCATAGACTCAAGGCATTGTGAAGATTTTATTTAATAAAATAATTTTTTATCATGTGTTTCTTAATGTATGTAAAACAAGTTATGGTGTGAATATCTAGCATTAGTCGTCGAAACACCATCGAACAAACGTTTTGAAAAAGATGGATGAGATTCCATAAAAACGTCAGCGATACCGTCCACCAGTGATATATATATATATATATATATATATATATATATATATATATATATATATATATATATATATATATATATATATATATTCGATCATACCTGGTACTACCCGAGGTTAGACGGGTCACAAACGGTTTCGCACAGTTTGACTGCTGCGATCGTTTACCACAGGATGGCGTTTTTAAATTTAAATGGTCATGGCTTTAATCGTTCCTTCATACGCTTTTCAGATGTCCAGCTTGAGCCCAACTGATGACGACTTGAGGTCAGAACCGGTCTTGGGAGACGCTTGATGGCGCTTTGGATGGCGGATGAAGGAAAAAGTAGGTGATAAAATGTAATTTCATGTATAGTAAGTTTGTTTAAATGAATATATTTTGTTTATGTATGTTGTGTTATGAAAATTATATTTTGTGCTAAGCTTTTCGCACCGCCTTCCGCACTAGTCAGCGTCTCCCAGTTGGAGTTTTAAAATTTTGCGCGCTTTACGTATGAATAAAATCAATTTGGAGCCATGTTAGCCACGGTATGTAAGGCGTCAGCCTGAAGTTACGGCACGTTTAACGTAGAGAGGGTTCGATTCTCCTAAAGTCCACACCTAGCTTTTTATAAATGCTTGTGAATGTTTCTTGGTAAGAGTGAAAAATCTGACAAGGAATCACCCCTCAGACGCGCTAGTTTGAGGCTGGGTAAGACCGGATGGCTTCTGAGAGATTTTCTGCGTTGGTCACTCGGTAAGCTCTTGAGATACTTATCGTTAAGTACAAAACCAAAGCTTCATAGCCCGAAGGGGGTAGCTGACCGGGGTTTGGTTCGGTAGCCGATAACCATGGTTCGGACCCCACGTTAAGCTGTAGGTCTAGTTGCTAAATAGTCTTCTCGGGTGCTGATGTGCCTTTAACCCTAAAACTTGAAAATAAAATCAACTGTTTTTAAATTTGGTTAGTCTATCCTTGACATCTGACAGATGTTTCATATCATTTTGCTATTAAGTCAGAAATTATAGCTTCTTTTGTTTTTTTCTCTCTTTTTCAGCAATTTTTTTAATTGGATAAATTTATCGAGCAAAGAATTTGCTTTAAATTTTGTCTAAAAACGAAATTTCTTATACTGATTAAAATTGTTGCTAGCCATGACAAAAAAAAATTACAACTGGTACAATGACTTTAGTCATGATAGAGAAGGTCTTTAAAGTTGTTAGTTAGTTTTCTTCGATTACAGTGGTATTATCCACAAAGAGTTCCTTCCACCTGGCCAAACAGGTAATAAAGAATTTGGTTGACTCTGAAAGCCGAGTCCATTTACGCGAGTGCATTTGAATTACGTTAATGCCCCACCGCATACCGCAATAGTAGTTCGTCAATTTCTCGAAAAAATTCAACAAATACCATTCTGCAAGCAGCATATTCACCAGATATGGCACTGTGTGACTTTTTCTTTTCACCTAGATTGGAGGAACGTCTTAGTAGATACCGTTTTCGATCCATAGAAGCCATTGTAGAGGGTTCTTTAGCCCTCTTGAGCAATATAACAGAAGTCGAGAGGAAATTACGATAAAAGAGACTATATACATTTGGATGCATAAATAATAACTTTGTGTTTTATTTAAAAAGCCACCTTACTTTGTGATTATAGTAGCAGATATTTACATTGTAAACTTATGCAAATATATAGACTTATTCTCATATGAACGTAAACTGCAACTTATAACAAAAATCCAAACCAAATAGCACTGTCTTTTCTAGTCAACAATTATTAACGTAGAGTGAAGCACAAACTACGCCTGAGGCCTTTCTCAAGAAAACCAGTTTGGCTCCAAACTTTTTTAAAAACATTTTTGGATATGTGAGATCGCTGGTAGTTTGACTACAGATCGATATTCAGTTTTTCTTCATTTCTACCCGTATAGTTTTTAAAATCATTATTCTATTCAAATATATTTTTGAAACAGACATAAGTGAAAACAGAAGTGAAAGAGCTAAATCCCAGATGATTGAGTCAGGCTGATGAAAGTATAATTGTTGCAGAATAAAATAATATCGAATTTTCAAAACAAAATGTTCACGATTGAGAGATTTGTATAGAGTTATTGCTTTGTGATGTAAGTTACTATTGTCACAACTTTGAAACAACACAATAGTGTCGGAACTTTTAAAAATATATAGCGGCAACATTGTTTGAAATTTAAATGTCGCGTTTAGACTGCTGTGTATATATATATATATATATATATATATATATATATATATATATATATGTATAGCAACCAGTCACGCCATCTATGAACGAGTAATCCTGGACCTAAGGAAACCTACTTCTTTACAATAATCGGTTGAGATTTGTTGATTTAATGACGTCTTGTTTACAAGCCAAAAAAGTTTGGTGTGTTAATAAAATCACGGAAGAAAGAGCTGTCACTAAATTTAACGCAAAACTCAACAAAACTGCGTCGGAAACATTCCGGTTAATGCCGCAAGTGTATGGCGATGATTGTTTAAGCAGAACAAATATTTTTCTATGACATAAACGTTTTTTGGATGGCAGAGTGTCGCTAGAGGAGGGCACACGTGACGGGACACCAATTTTAGCTCGCACTCCCGAAATGCTTCACTAAAAATAATGTAAGAGGCTTTGAATATCGGCAAAGAAACGATTCGACTCATTCTTTATAAGGATTTGGGTAAAACAAAGGTGCGTGCAAAGTTTATTCAACACACGTTGACGGAGAAGCAGAAATCAGTTCGTGTCAACCATTCCAAGAAGGTCGACGCAGCCACCAGAAATGATCAAAACTATCGGAAAACAACTGTGCTTTCAATTCGATCCAGAAACTATGCGCCAAACTGTGGAATGGAAGTCGAAAAATTCACCACAAGCAAAAAAAAAAACAAGAGAAACTCCTTCAAAAATCAGGACAATGTTCATTCTTTTCTTCGACAGCAAAGACATCATCCCAAAGAGTTCATTCCAACTGGTCAAACTATCACTGGACAGTACTACTTAGAAGCCCTGAAACGATGTATGCACAGAATTCGTCGCATTCGACCAGAATATCGCGATCCAGTCAGCTGGAGTTTGGTTGCACGATAAAGTTACACATCGTTAATTGAGCATCACTTTTTGGCCCGAAACCAAGTTTGTGTGAACAATCACCCGCGTATTTACCAGATTTAGCCCCTTGGGAATTTTCTTTGTTCCTAAAGTTGAAATTAAAGTTGAAAGGGTGTTTTTTTGAAGACATTCAGACCATTCAAACAGCTTCGACGCTTGCTTTGGAGGCTATTCCATAAAATGATCTGGACACGCATTTGAATCACTACTGAATCGATGTACCAAATATATCAAAGCGAGAGAAAAATACTTCGAGAAATAATTCATAAAAAATGCCAAGTATTTCGTTTTAACCACATTTTCCCGGACCAGTACTGATACTTAATGGACGCACGGTGTATGTGAAAGAGTAATCGAAAATTCGATTTTCAGAATCATTCCACCAGATGAAACCGAGGTGTGGATTTGAACGACATTATTTTTTAAACATAATGCCATTATTTGAGTTCCAGGATAAAATGAAAAATGTCAGATTATAATTGTACCTCGTTTAAAGTTCTTAGACCCAAGTTCTTAATTTCGGATAATCATTTATAATAAAGCTAATAACATAGGAAGGTCGTACTAAAAAGTTCTCGGCCAGACAGAGAGTTTTGATTGTAGTTATCGAGTAAAGCAAACAAGTTTTAACATTTTTTGGTAAATTGATAAAGTTCGAGCTACTATAAAGTACATATACATATAACAGAGTCAAATTCTACTTTAAGGTATCCTTTGGCATATTATCCAGATTTGGCCCCTTCGGATTTCCATCTGCTCTGATCTGTGTAACATCAGTTGATTGAGAGCCACTTCACCTCTCTCTAGGTCGATAAAAGCCTCAATGACTGTATTACAAAGTTCTTTTGCGATTTGGGATTCGACAGATGAAAGGTAGCGAAAGTGTATAAAAAGTGGAGGAAATTACTTTAAAGGTTAGGTTTGTGTTACTTTGTTTATAAATAAATATCAAATGAAGTCAAAAAAGGCTAAGAATTAAGTTCCATTATAGATAAAAAAAAAGCCATAGCCAAAAGCCAAATCAAATTTTTTGAACTTTGCGAAATAAAAGTTTCTAGTAATTTATAATATAATATAAGCAATACCCTTCCCATGTTAAAAAGAACATACGAACTCGACGATGCGTTATTGACAGCTACCTGTTCAGTATTCGTACACATTCGCCTGCAAAATGTAGCAAATAGCAAAGGCAAACGCGACCGTCTTTTTCTTGGGGCAAAAGACACCATCAGCGACAACTGAAAGTTAAACTTTAACCCGAGGCGTTCCTCTCCTCGAGACAACCAATTTGGTTGGTAACTTTTATAAAAGCGTGTTTGAATATGTAACGCCGTTGGTAGTTTAATAAAAAGTCGATATTCAATCTCTTTCCAATTTCTGTCGATAGTATATTTCCAATAAACTTCCGGTGATATATTACGACTTACGCCTAGGCAGTCTTTCACAGAAATTGATTACTCTTGGCTATAATACGGTGAAACTAAAATATTTCAAACCAGTAAAGAGAATGTGCTTGAACATTGCCCCAAAAAATTTGAAGCCGATATTTATATATATATATATATATATATATATATATATATATATATATATATATATATATATATATATATATATATATATATATATATATATATATATATATACATTATATATACATATATATATATATATATATATATATATATATATATATATATATATATATATATATATATATATATATATACAGGGTGTCCGCTAATTAATGGTACAAAGCGAAACTGCAAATTTGTTGACTAAAACTATTGCGATGTAACCTAACTTACCTTAGTCAAAAGTTAATAGTAACCAAGATACAGTGTGTTAATATTTTGTGTGTTAATATATTATAGTGTGTTATAATTTTATTTTCAATTTTCGTCAATAACTTTCTTAAATAGTATCTTTCTGGAACGAAATTTTGTAGTGGAGGGTTTTTTAAGATCAGACATTTAAATTTCTCGAAAATTGTTATGTAAATTGCAGAGGGCGCTGTCTGTGACACGTTTCTTCGTTGAAAAGGTCACACAACATTTTTGCACCTTAGTGTAGTCGTGTTTTTAATTAAAATATTATTTTATCCACCTTTTTTCCGTAAAAAAAGGTGTATCTTGTAAATGTCGCTCCGAGTTACCGTTTTCTAGATATGCGTATAAATTGTTTATTGCACCGTTTTAATTTGCACTTTGAAACATAACATTTGTGTTTGCTTTCCCTTCTTTTTGTTTTAATTCTGGAGGAATGTTATTTAAATATTCGGGTAAGTGAGTTTGAAGAAAATAGATATATTATAGATAGAAAATAGATATAGTTCGCCACTTAAATTCGGTAGAATGAACCATTGAGTTATTACAATGGATCATTGGGTTATTACATCATCACCATAATAATTTCATAATCACCAATAAGACCACATCAAACGTTAATTTAAAATTCGTGTTTGAAATGGTGTTCGGATACTAATAAGTGTGGATTTTCTAAATCTCAAGCTTGTTTATTTCTAAAATTGAATCACCTCTACGTGTAAACGTTGCTTCCTCTGTAAACGACATTTTTTTTTTAAACCTGTGGTCGACTTTTGCTGGGTATGACAGAAATGAGCAAATTCTAGTCTGGCTGCAAATCAGCTTTCAATAGATTCTGTACAGTCGTAAAATGAAACGGAAGAACCAGTCTCTCCATGTGAATAATTTTGCAAACGGTAGACTTGCCTACCCCAAATCCCTGAGAAATGCGTCTTGTGCTTACTTCAGGATTTTCAGTTAAGCGAACCACAATGTCTTCTTCCTGGTCGATTGTTAGAGTCTTTGGACGACCTGCGGAATCTCGTTTCGAACGAAAAGAACCTGTTTCACCCAGTCTGACATAGAGATCTTTGGAAATTTTAAAATCAGGCTGTCTTCGTCATGGATATGTTTCCAAATATCTTCGATGAGACCGGCGTCCATTAAAATATTCCTGCGCGTAAATGCCTATCATATCTTGCATCTCTTCATTGGAAAACAATTTATGTCTGTGCATTTTGTTCTTAAATTAATTAAATTATAATAAATTAATTATAATAATTATATTAAATTAAATTAAATTAAGTTCTAAAATTATTATTATTATTATTATTATTATTATTAGTATTATTATTTAAAACTGTTTTAACTATTTACATACTTACAATATTAAATATTAACAATCGATGCCAAAGTCGCCTTGATGTATTTGATTTAATCAGAGCCTACCTACTTTAAGAAAATGTTACATTTTAAAAGCGCAATTTAAAAGAGTGCTATGAACAGTTTAAACGCTCATATCTACAAAACCGTAACTCGGAGTGATATATATATATATATATATATATATATATATATATATATATATATATATATATATATATATATATATATATATATATATATATTCGGAAAGGCTTCCGCGGTCGTTAATACATGGAAACCGCTTATTTCCAAATTGCCCATCCGAAACCCTTCTAGTCAAACGTCCACCTCCCGTCTCACCCCCACCCCTCAACCAAGCGCCTATATATATATATAGCGCCATATATATATATATATATATATATATATATATATATATATATATATATATATATATATATATATATATATATATATATTCGGAAAGGCTTCCGCGGTCGTTAATACATGGAAACCGCTTATTTCCAAATTGCCCATCCGAAACCCTTCTAGTCAAACGTCCACCTCCCGTCTCACCCCCACCCCTCAACCAAGCGCCCCACCTACAATCTCACCTATTAATACAGAGGTACGTACCAACGTTCTTTTCTGGTTGTGAACTCTGGGGCGTAGGCAGATTGAGGCCTCGGAGTAAATCAACTAGATTCTCTTAAAAATGGCTTCAAAGTGGAAGCCGAAACGTCGAGATTTTATAAATCTAAAACGCGGTTTTACCCGAGAACCTAGTAATTCTAATATATATATATATATATATATATATATATATATATATATATATATATATATATATATATATATATATATATATATATATATAATTATCTGATCTGATCATGGGAGTCTAGAATCGTCGAAAATGTCACTTATTAATTAGTAATTTAGATATTTGGTGACATAAAAGAGTTGGAAGTTTGGATATCACAGGGAGGAGTTTAAGGAAATTCAGTTAATGCCATTCATCAGCCGTGATGATATGTCTGTTTGGAAAGAAAGTGAAACTAAACGGAATAGTTCACCTTGTAATGGGATATAGACTGTATAGAGTAACATTCAATGATTATAAATAAAAATGTATGAAGCAAGAGTTGTGAGCTATGACCATATTGTCGGGCAGTTGACGATATTTGAAGCAGAAACACCAAAAATGTATTAACGATAAAACTATTTTATTTTATTTGAGAGTATCGTATAGGAATTAGAAATATTTTTTTCAATAAATACTATTTTGAAAACAAATACTACTTCCTGATATATGTTAAATTATACATTTTTTAGTAATATCTTAGTTTATAGAAATAAAATATTTATTTTGATAGTCATTAAAATTGGCAGTGGTATGTTCTCTAAGCTTTTAGATATTGCACAACTGAAAATGGGAATGTAGAAATGCAATTTGCCAAGCCAAACTTTAAAATTTACTGAAAACAGTATTATTTATATATATTTATATGCGTTGTAGAGCTTTGCGAATATATACGATTACAATATTCGAATTTGCCTAAATAAAGGTTTTGGCATCCTAAATATGCCCCAATTAAACAAATATTTATGAAAATCCTGCCTAATTTCTATACATAGATATGCCGAAGAGGTCTTCATCCTGCAATGGATCGACACAAGCTGATGATAATAATAATGATAATGATATTTAGGGTGCCAAGGCAATAAATTTCGCAATTTTAACCAACGATTGTCCACATTATATGCAAGTATAGAAGAAAAAAGTTTCTTACAATAATGGTCAAAAATTTAAGGGCTAGGTGAGATGATCCCAAGACAAGGTATATTGAGATTCTGTACGCGACAGATTAAAAATATACTAGGAGTTTTTCAATGTGTTCGGGAAAATAGGTTAGAAGGATTCCGTTCTTGCATTGACACAAATGGTGGACATCTTGAACATTTGCTTTAATAAAACAATAATAAGCAATGTTTAAAACTCTTCGTAATGTGAAAAATGAGTGCTAGTAACTTGATGTTTAACATTAAAGAGAATATATTCCTTTTTTCAACAAAAAGCTTATTTATACAGAAACACATAAATCAAACGTATGGATGAAGCGTTGTAGCTGTATGGCTATAAAAATATTTTATTTCATTTTCAAATAATACCTTAAGAGAACAATAAAAGGACAAAGCTGAATTTGTTTCTGTTTGTTAGACAAATTAAAATAATGTTTCCCGCAGAATTTTCGTTCCCAAAATGAACGGGTCGATATCCGGAATGATTTAGGAACATATATATATATATATATATATATATATATATATATATATATATATATATATATATATATATATATATATATATATATATATATATATATATATATATATATATATATATATATATATATATATATATATATATATATATATATATATATATATATATATATAATATGAACATTTAGAAAAGCGTTAAAGTTCAGATTCTGTTAATTATTAGACTGTTGTGCTGTTAATTTTATTTGACTGTTGTTATTATTATTATCTTCGTTGTTGGCCCGTTGGCCTTTAAACACGCTCCAAATTAATATGGCACGAAATATTTGGACCGGATTGCCCATGGACAAATTGCCCATCGAAGAAGTTAAGTAAACAAGCAGCATTCAATGATTCATTAAAGAGAAAGGACCAATTAATCGGTTTCCTAAAATCCTACACCAGACATTGACTTTCTGGGAATATTGGCCTTTACAATTTATAACCCAGTGAGGATTATCTCTGGCCCAGTATCTACAGTTTTGAGACAATATAGCACCATTAGTGGTGAATGTAGCCTCATCAGTAAACATTCTTCAGGAAATGTCTATCACTTAAAAAATTACCAAGTCCAATAACTATAGTCTAATATTTTATTTTCACCTTCTTTCAATGTGTGTAAGAAGTTTGGTTTGTAGAGCTTGATTTTGTGACTAACGAAACATTTTCTGATTTTATCCTTGCTAATATTTAGTTGAGACGATAAATCTCGAAGGCTCATGCATGGATTAGCTCGATTTCCCGCCAGTATATCGTTATTTCTGGATGCGGGGGTATTCGACGAGGCTGACCTTTTTGATGGATGTTAATAACACTGCCAGTTTCATTGAAAAGAACATTTACAGCGGCTGCTTTTCCATGAGTAATGAGAGCACTTGGAGATGTCTCATGTTAAACTCTGCAGCAACTTTCCAGATAAACCACATTTTTTATTATTAGTTCTATTTTTTCTCTTAAAGTCAATGGCATTTTAATAGTGATCACTGTAGTCACTGACTAGAACTCAACGCAATAAACTGAAAGTTTAATCTGACTGACATTTAACACTAGTGCTAAATTATTACTTTCCATGGCACACTAATTATGAAATTAAAAAATATACATGTAATAATTTTGTGTATAGACCAAAATAATGAAAATTTAAAAATGCGAATTTTGTCATGAAACTCGGTATGTGTGGTTGAAATAATATTCTGAACAACTGTTCCTAATAACTTTTTTTTGATATGTGATGTGAATTCGTAGTAAGCTGAGTTTAAAGTTCAGATTTCAACTGAGAATCTTAAAAAAAGTGACCCATCAACCATGACTGTGCAAAAATTCCAATCTGTATTCCTTCAAATAGCGAAAATAGGAGTGTGTCTTAAATGCAACACACTGTATATATGTTACATCTAATATTTTCACGCATGGTAGATAATGTTTCTAAATCATTCCGGGTGTCGTCCGTTCATTCTGTGAAGAGTCACGACGTTTCGCCAAAATCTAATTTGGCATTTTTAAGTGTTATCCGCTTCGACTAAAGAGTCCAACTAACGTACACGGATCGTTGCGCTCAGTCTTATAGCCGGTCGGCGACTGCGCAGATTATATCGGGGTAGTTCAGGACTATTTGCGGCGCTCGGCAACGCTGTTGGGCGTTCGTTTATGGATTTTTCTAACTCACCGCCACGTTGCCGCGATTCTTCCTTCTTCAGAAGGAATTTCCATACTTTTGGAATGTTGAGTTGAATGCGTGAGTCGTTTTGCGTATTTAGCTCACCCCTTTCTTCTATTTCAAGGGCTTCTCTGATTGTTCGGACCTTGTAGTTTTCAATATTCGCTATTTCTTTGGCTCCTTTAAAATTGATTTTATGTCCTGTTTGTAGATGGTGCTGGAACAGTGTGGAAGTGGTTTGTTTGTTTTTTAAGTTGTTTCTATGTTCTTATATTCTGGTCGATATTCATCTGTTTGTATGTCCTATGTATGTTCTGTTGCAGTCGGAACAAGATATACTATACACTCCATGATTTCCCAGTCTAACTTTGCCCTTGGGATTTTTTTAGGATATTTGCGACCGTTATGTGCGGCTTGTAGGCTGTTCTGATCTTATGTTTCCTTAGTAGTCTGCTTATTCTATCTGTGATTCCTTTTACGTATGGTAGCAGGACCTTTAGTGTATTTTGTTCATAATCCTCTATTGTTCTTCGTGTTTGGGTTTCCTGACGGTGAATGGTCTTCCAGATACAATTTTCTTAATATCCATTTTGTCTAAGGACTGTGGAAATTTTTGGTAGTCCTTCCCTTCGCGTATCTGGTAGTGTCAGTCGGAAAGATCTGGAAATCAAGGTGTTCGCTACTGCTTGGATTTGAGAAGATGATGATGGGATTTAGCGTTGAGGTATCGATCGGTGTGAGTTGGTTTTCTATACACTGTGTATTCGAGGGCTCTAGAAAGTTTCCTTGTGATGAGGAGAGCCGAAAACTACCGTTTTTGGCTCTCCTCGGCTCTCCTCATCACAAGGAAACTTTCTAGAGCCCTCGAATACACAGTGTATAGAAAACCAACTCACACCGATCGATACCTCAACGCTAAATCCCATCATCATCTTCTCAAATCCAAGCAGTAGCGAACACCTTGATTTCCAGATCTTTCCGACTGACACTACCAGATACGCGAAGGGAAGGACTACCAAAAATTTCCACAGTCCTTAGACAAAATGGATATTAAGAAAATTGTATCTGGAAGACCATTCACCGTCAGGAAACCCAAACACGAAGAACAATAGAGGATTATGAACAAAATACACTAAAGGTCCTGCTACCATACGTAAAAGGAATCACAGATAGAATAAGCAGACTACTAAGGAAACATAAGATCAGAACAGCCTACAAGCCGCACATAACGGTCGCAAATATCCTAAAAAAATCCCAAGGGCAAAGTTAGACTGGGAAATCATGGAGTGTATAGTATATCTTGTTCCGACTGCAACAGAACATACATAGGACATACAAACAGATGAATATCGACCAGAATATAAGAACATAGAAACAACTTAAAAAACAAACAAACCACTTCCACACTGTTCCAGCACCATCTACAAACAGGACATAAAATCAATTTTAAAGGAGCCAAAGAAATAGCGAATATTGAAAACTACAAGGTCCGAACAATCAGAGAAGCCCTTGAAATAGAAGAAAGGGGTGAGCTAAATACGCAAAACGACTCACGCATTCAACTCAACATTCCAAAAGTATGGAAATTCCTTCTGAAGAAGGAAGAATCGCGGCAACGTGGCGGTGAGTTAGAAAAATCCATAAACGAACGCCCAACAGCGTTGCCGAGCGCCGCAAATAGTCCTGAACTACCCCGATATAATCTGCGCAGTCGCCGACCGGCTATAAGACTGAGCGCAACGATCCGTGTACGTTAGTTGGACTCTTTAGTCGAAGCGGATAACACTTAAAAATGCCAAATTAGATTTTGGCGAAACGTCGTGACTCTTCACAGAATGAACGGACGACACCCGGAATGATTTAGAAACATTATCTACCATGCGTGAAAATATTAGATGTAACATATATACAGTGTGTTGCATTTAAGACACACTCCTATTTTCGCTATTTGAAGGAATACAGATTGGAATTTTTGCACAGTCATGGTTGATGGGTCACTTTTTTTAAGATTCTCAGTTGAAATCTGAACTTTAAACTCAGCTTACTACGAATTCACATCACATATCAAAAAAAAGTTATTAGGAACAGTTGTTCAGAATATTATTTCAACCACACATACCGAGTTTCATGACAAAATTCGCATTTTTAAATTTTCATTATTTTGGTCTATACACAAAATTATTACATGTATATTTTTTAATTTCATAATTAGTGTGCCATGGAAAGTAATAATTTAGCACTAGTGTTAAATGTCAGTCAGATTAAACTTTCAGTTTATTGCGTTGAGTTCTAGTCAGTGACTACAGTGATCACTATTAAAATGCCATTGACTTTAAGAGAAAAAATAGAAATAATAATAAAAAATGTGGTTTATCTGGAAAGTTGCTGCAGAGTTTAACATGAGACATCTCCAAGTGCTCTCATTACTCATGGAAAAGCAGCCGCTGTAAATGTTCTTTTCAATGAAACTGGCAGTGTTATTAACATCCATCAAAAAGGTCAGCCTCGTCGAATACCCCCGCATCCAGAAATAACGATATACTGGCGGGAAATCGAGCTAATCCATGCATGAGCCTTCGAGATTTATCGTCTCAACTAAATATTAGCAAGGATAAAATCAGAAAATGTTTCGTTAGTCACAAAATCAAGCTCTACAAACCAAACTTCTTACACACATTGAAAGAAGGTGAAAATAAAATATTAGACTATAGTTATTGGACTTGGTAATTTTTTAAGTGATAGACATTTCCTGAAGAATGTTTACTGATGAGGCTACATTCACCACTAATGGTGCTATATTGTCTCAAAACTGTAGATACTGGGCCAGAGATAATCCTCACTGGGTTATAAATTGTAAAGGCCAATATTCCCAGAAAGTCAATGTCTGGTGTAGGATTTTAGGAAACCGATTAATTGGTCCTTTCTCTTTAATGAATCATTGAATGCTGCTTGTTTACTTAACTTCTTCGATGGGCAATTTGGGGATGCAATTGAAAATCTTTCTCTTAATGTGCGACAGGATATGTATTTGCAGCTATATGATGCCTCCATGTACAATTTAAAAATTGTTCGTCAATGATTGAAACAAAAATGTCTTATGCGCTGGATATGAAGAGACAGCCCTTTTGAACTGTGACCTCCGAAGTCTCCCGATATTACGCCCGTCGATTTTTATTTTTAGCTTATAAGGTTTATAAAAACAAGGCCCAAAAATCGAGATGAACTTTGTGTCAAAATAAGGCAAGCCTGTCAAGAAATCAGCATCCCGGAAATTACGAGTAGGTAAACAGAATCGTAAAAGAATCGAAAAATGTATTTGAACAGATAGAGGACTAGTTGGGAGAGATCACATGATAGTTAATTATTTGTACTATAAAAATTATTGTATACTTTTTCCTAATTACCAAAAATGGTTTTCCCATAAAAATAAAATAATTATTCCTTTCTAAATTTATTTATTTTACTGAAATATTTGAATACATGACACTATTAAATTAACAATGTGTCATGTTTTTACTTTCCATGGTACACTAATTATCAAAACAAAAAATAAACTTGTAATAATTTTGCGTATAAACTTAAATAATGAAAAAATAAAAAATGTGAATTTTTGTCATTAAACTCGGCATACGAGGTTAAAGTAATATTCTGAAAATTTTTTTTTTAATAACTTTATTCGAGTTTAAAGTTCAAGGTTAAAGTTATTCTGAGTTTAAAGTTCAGATTTCAGTTGTGTCTTAAAAATGTGATCCATCAATATATATATATATATATATATATATATATATATATATATATATATATATATATATATATATAATTAGCTTTACAATAATATTAAATGTTCTTAACTTCGTATAAACATTTTCATTTATATTAGACTCATCGTAATAGGTCTGAAAAAGCCAAATTTCAAAGAACTTTCTAAATATTGCTTGGACAACTTTAGAACGTAAAATATATTTCAGTTTAATGAAGAGATTTCGCAATTAAAGTTATAAAATTTATTGAAACGTCTCGCCGACTGTAAATTACTCACTAGCTTGGAACTTTGGGATCTTGAAACAATAGGGATTTGGGGTTGTCATTTTAAACGTAGGAACGAGAATAAGTTCCATTTCTGCGAAGTTGGTGGACAAAATGACCTCAAACTTTGAACAATACGGTTGGATATCTCACCGTATGACTTACGTCACACAATGGTCGCAGTAAATATATGTATTACCGTTAAAGTAAGTTTGAAACTTCGACCTAAAATATAACTTTAAGCTGTAATTTTTATTGGGACTCTGAGAAAACAGCAAAGATTTGTAATAAAAATTTAACTATTCGAGTCGAGCTGCCCCATGGCTTAGTTTGTAATGTTCCTCCATTTCCTTCAATCTTTTGCCATTTCTCTCCATCTGTGATTTTCGGCTAATTCAGGTCATTCTCTACCTCTGTCTTCGACCTTGCTTTTGGTATTTTTCTTTTCTTTTCCCCTCCTATTATAGTAGCTTTTTAAGTATTCTTCCCTTACGGCATTATCTCGTTGTAACACTCGTAACACTCGTAACACATTGTTACTTGCCAATAAGATTCTCTGTCTCTTCCATCAGTTTGTTTTTTTATTTATGTGGCTAAAATTTTTCCATGTGTGGCGGTTAATAATTCTTAATTTTTTCAAAAAAAACGCGTTTAATATGGGAGAAAAGTAAAAATGTTTAACTCAAAGTATGCGCCGTCGTTACCTGTGCATTTTTCCCATCTATCTGGCAATTTGTGGATGCCCTCCGAGAAAACCTATACATCTTTTGAGGTGGTCATCAAGCCATTTGTCGACATCTCCGTAATTGTTGAAGTGTTTCATGAAAAGTGTGTGAATGATCGCTAAAAACAAGCGGTAGTCGGAAGGGGCCAAGTTTAGTGAGTACGGTGGGTGAGCAAGGGTTTCCAGGCAAGTGCAGAAATGATGTTTCTGGCCGCTTTTGCTTCCGCTTTTAAATAATGTTTCCGTGTCTTATAGCCGATTTTAGTCACTTTTCGATCAATGCATCGTTCAAATTGATCATTTGTTGACCGTAACGAACGGTATTAAGTGTATCACCTGGTTTCAGAAGCTCATGGTACACGATACCCTTTTGATCCCACCAAATGCACAGGGTTGTTTGGTGCCCATTTTTCTGCCTTCTGGATATTTCCCATGGCATGCAGATGATCACAAAAATTGTTCGGCAACCAACATTTAACCTAACTGCCATTTCTTGTAGAGTTGGTTTGAGTTAGCATATCGTCTTATTTCATCAATGCTTGCAATTCGGTTGATCTAGGCGTTCTTTGTCTTTTAAGTCGAAATCACCTGCTTTGAATCGTCTAAACCAGCTCCCCCAAGGGTCTTGTGTTGGGATATTGTCATCGTAAGTTTCTACAAGTATACGATAGCTTTTAGTGGTGTATTTCTTTTAATTGAACACAAAATGCAGTACGTGCCGCAAATCTATTTGCTATTTTTAATTGGCTCATTTAACTCAATATATTTAGCACACGAAAAAGATTAGGTTCTTCATTTAAAAAAGTACTGTCGTAGCAACAAAATAACATAACAGACTGGACTGTACATCGATCCTTGTTTACAGCGCCACCTCTTAATTAAATTAAAAATTATTAACCACCACACCTGGAATATGCTGCTTTAAGTAGTGCTAGAGCTCTATAATTCTGGAAGTCCATTCTCCCTCCCTTTTTTTTGTGTTTAGGACAAATCTGACGATTCCACTCATTTGGCATAGCTTTCTCTCCCCATGTTTGGCACAAAAACTTAGTGTACTTGGTCAGTCCTCCATTTTCAAACATGTATGATGTTATTTATCAGTTCCCAGAGCTTTTGTAATTTTTCAGATTTTGAATTATTTTTTTGATCTCTTTTTTGATTGGACGCAGTACTTCTGTTTGCTGTTCCTGAATATTAATTAAATTTTTTCCTTCTTCCTTGCTATCTGTTGAATCTTCTCCATTTAATAAATCGTCAAAATATTCCTTCCAAATGTTTAAAATATTATTTTCACCACTTACAATTTTTCCATTTTTGTCCTTGAGAACGATCTGCTTTGGTTAAAATTTCCGTTTCTCCGTCCTCGCCCCAATGGTATAGATTCCTATTTTCCTTATTTTTGCAGCTTTCCTGTATTTCTTGTAGAACGTCTTCTTCGTATTTTCTCTTTAAATTTCTTAGTAGCTTTCTGGTTTTTCTTCTTTATCGCTAATACGAGTCTTCTATTACTACGCTTCTTCTACGATTTTTAAATTTAATATCATAAAATATCAAACTGATACAAAGTAGTAAAGGATATTTAAAGTTAAAGACCCAATTGCAAGATGTAACAGAATCAATTTTCTGTTACATGTTGCTACCTAAAATTTCTGGCGTCTTTTTTATTTAAATTTCTAATATACACTTTACAACTAAAAGTATTAATTTATTCATATTGTTCATAATCATATATGAGCAAGATATGCCATTCCTCGATAGTAATTGTCCTTGTTCTGTTCGTTCAAGAAGTATTTCACCAAGTGGAAAAGTTGGAAAGCAAATTTAGGGGGTATATTGTGCATTTGGTAAAAAATTAATTGCATTATCTTCTTGGAAAGTTTCTTTCGTTTGTCTATTGGTAGGCGATTTGGTATTACTCTTCTAGAAAAGGACACGTTTTCGGTTTATTAAAGTTTTCTATTTTCCGTTTAGCTCCGCATTCCATTACTGGATGACACGTTCAAGCTCTAGATTTAAAATACAAATTATAGTGTTGATTTAAAGTTTCCTTTATATCTTAATACTCATCTATGGAACAAGTCGAAACGTTGATAATTTGGGACTATATAGTTTAATATATAATTAATAATGATAATAATAAGTATACAAGTTCATTGATTGATCAATATATTAGTAAAGATATTCAGAATCTACCATACGCACCTGCGACGGCTCATGACGGATGCGTCTAAACCTCTTTGGCACCATTCCTATACCTCGCAATTGCCAATTAACGGTAGAATGGGATACTCCTAATTCCCCAAAGTTTTCTAGTGCTTGCTCTAGAATCTGCAGTCACAGCTGCTCTTCCACCGTTGGCATAGGGAGACCCTGGTCGATCTGATCTTACCCTATTTCCAAGGCTCATGTCCCTCCTGGAACTTTTAAAACCAGAGCTCAGTGGGCGGATTGATACGGCACATTCCTCTATCTCGCAAATCTTACGAGCAGCGTGAGTTCGTTTGAAGCCTTTTTTTTTCGCCTAAAATTTCGCGACTTATCTCACTCATTTTAAAGTTTTGATAAAAACCGTCGACTGAATATTTCGCATTGGAATCACTTTAATGCCGGGGGAAGAGGCTGAAATCGGATTAAACCTTTAAGGAAAAAATCCTTTATTTATAAACAAAGGAAACACGCAAATGACTTTGTTACCCTTTAGTATACACAACAGTTCCGATCTTTGAGAACAAGCCTTTAATTAATAGAACTTATTGAACTATTGGACTGAAGCTACTCTCTTATATTCTACTTCAGATATACCTGCGCCATTTTTTTATCTTGCCTTTTAACAAAATTTCCCGTAATATTAAAATTGACAATAAATGTAACAATACGTTATTCACAATGCGAAAAAATAACATGAACGTGAGCACAAATATAATCAAAGGAATCCCAAAAATATGTGTATGGTACACATTCATTAAATGAGCGTATTAAAGCGAACAGCATAATTCCATTTATAATCAGTCATTCAATTGTGATACTCAGAGTTTAACCATAGACAAGTTTAACCATAGGACAGGTTCAACACCCACTGCAATAACAATTTTTTGCTGCTGTATCTAAAAATGTTAAAACTGAACCGGCAACGTTACTACAACATTCCTTGTTCTTGTTGCCCCCCTATCTTAGGGGGCTTCCCATTGGTAATCCGTCCATTTGTTGGTAAAATTTTGAGCTGAAAAGAAAGTAATTTTGTTCTGTACATACATGATAACTTCTATGAGAGCATTTTTGGGTACGATTTCAAGATTACATTTACAATGAAATATTTCATTGAGACTATTTTAAGATATTGTTCTGGAATGGAGAAAAAAAGGCTTTTTATATCGAACGAAACTAACTTTGCATTGGGAGGTATCTGTATATTTTTTAATTTTGTTGTCTAATGCTAGATCATTGTTCAGTTGTTTGCAAAGTTTATCTGCAGGATCATTTACTTAAGAAACCACTGGTCTCACTGAAATGCAATCTTTATGCAGTTTAGGTATTCGGTATAAGATTAGAGATTTTGGGTTCTTGGTATTTAGTTTAGATTGCGATATATTTAAAAAGGTTTCATTGTACGTTTTTGTAATTTTCTTTACAGTGATGTGATATTTTTGGTTGGATCGGTCTTGAGTTCTCTACAATTTTCTGTGTTGATGAGTGTGTTCATTTTTAGTAGGTATTTATATTTTGTTAGAATCGTAACAATATTACGTTTGTCAGCTTTGCAATGAATAAAATTGTTCTAGTTAATTTTCTTAAGTAATTTATTAATTATTCTGAGTTCGTTGGGATAGCTTTCTTTTATTTTAGTGTTTAGTTTAGTGTTTAGTGTTTAGTGTTATTATATTTGCAATTGTTTAAGAACACGCATAAAGACTTTAATCAATAAACCACATAAAAACAAAAAGACAATCCCAAAGTCTTAATTTTCATAGTTACATTATTAAATAACGAACAAGAGATTAATTGCTTCCAAGTGAAATTATCTTTGGTTATGAAGCTTATTTCACAAGGGATGGGTTCGATAATAAACAAATATTATCGTATCTTGCGTAATGAAAATCCTTTTATTATTCTTGATAGATCTTTAGACCCACAATATGTGGAATTTCGGTGATTCATAAACGGATATGATGGAAATATGGGCATTGCAAAATCTGAGTAAAGCTAACTAATATTAAATCTTTTTTTGAACTAGAATTGAATCATATTAATTAGTCTGATATTCATTTCTAACAAGATGGTGCTACATGTTATATGATTTAGAAGTATCTTAAGTTTTTTGTTAATAGTTTCTATTGATTGCGTGGTTGGCTGGTTGACTCTTTATGCAATATAGTAACAATGATAATAATTCAAACACTTCAAAATATTCTCTGACATGTTTCGGCATAGCATTCTCAAAGAGAGTTATGTATAAACTAAATTAACGTTTCAAAGCGCTGTTTAATGGAGGTCGGCTTATTTTAGTCTAGTTAAATTTATTAAACTTTCAATAATTTGTGTATTTCCGAAGTTTAGCTGGGTGTTTCTTAGGCTTCTACCGTCGTATATGGCTTTTTTAATTTCAGAAATTTCCAAGTAATTTAACAACCTGCTTTTATTGTAACTATGTATGAATTTGGCAATATTGGTGTTAAAAAATGGTTCTGGTCTATACAATGTTCGGCAAAGCCCGTCTTTCTTTGATTATGTAAAATTGAGTAGTTATGTTCTTTTAACATGTCATTGAGAGGTTTGACCTATATATATATATATATATATATATATATATATATATATATATATATATATATATATATATATACATATATTTATATAGATAGATAGATAGATAGAGAGATAGATAGATAGATAGAGAGATAGATAGATAGATAGATATATAGATAGAGAAATATATATATAGATAGAGAAATATATATATAGATAGAGAGATAGGTAGATAGATATATAGCGTCACACATATTACATTTTATTTCGTATACTCCAGATTTGTAACAAAATTTTGCTCCTTGTTTCTTTTTATTTAACATTAATGCAAGATTATTATTATTAACAGAGAAAATATTAATATCTTCTTTCTTTAAATGATTTGTGATATTGAAACTTTATTTATGAATATAGTTTATAGCATGCTAATTTTCAGAATTTTTTTTCAGGTGTTGCGGCATAAAAATATTTGATGTTTTTCTTAATCTTGTTTATTATAATTTTATCTATAATGCTGGGTTGATATCTATTATTCTTTGCGATATTTTTTATAATATTATCTTTTTAAGTTCTTTTTCATATTAGTCTTTTTTAGCAGTTAGAAGATTAAGGGTCATACTATGAAAAGTGGACATTTTTACATTCCATGCCTGATCTGAACTTGCGTGAATAGTTGTATCGGTATACGTAGGTTTTCTAAATATTTCTAATTCTAATTTATTCGGTGTTCTTATTAATACTAAATCTAAGAAATTTAATGAATTACCCATCTCTATTTATATTGCGAACTGGATGTTTGTGTTTACACTATTTAAATAGCCAAGAAACTGACCCAATAGTCTTTCGGTACCCGTCCATATGCAAATAATATCATCCGCATACCTGGCCCAAAATTGTATCTTGTATAATTAGTGTCATTAAAGTAATTATTTTCAAAATTAGCCATATAAATTTCTGCCAGAAGGGGGCTTAAGGGGCTTCCCATTGGTAATCCGTTCGTTAATAATTTTGTTCTGTACATACATTGATAGCTTCTATGAGAGCATATTGGGTACGATTTCAAGATTACATTGATGAAATCTTTCATTGACGATATTTTTAAGATCTTGTACTGGAATGGAGGAAAAAAGGTTTTTTATATCGAACGAAACTAACTTTGTATTAGGAGGTATCTGTATATTTTTAATTTTGTTGCCAGTTCTATTGTATTTTTGGTTGCTTTAGACGAGTTGAAATGGATAAACAATGCTAGATCACTGTTCAGTTGTGTGCAAAGTTTAGATGCAGGAGCATTTACATAAGAAACCACTGGTCTCACTGGAATGTCATCTTTATGCAGTTTAGGTATTCAGTATAAGACTGGAGATTTTGAGTTCTTGGTATTTAGTTTAGATTGCGATATATTTAAAAAGTTTTTTTTGTACGTTTTTGTAATTTTCTTTACAGTAAGGTGATATTTTTTGGTTGGATCAGTCTTGAGTTCTCTGCATTTTAGTAGGTATTTACTTTTGTTAGAATGATAACAGTATTACGTTTGTCAGCTTTGCAAAGAATTCAATTGTTCTGGTTAATTTTGTTAAGTAATTTATTAATTACTCCGAGTTCGATGAAATAGTTTTTTTATTTTAGTGTTTGCTATTATATTTGCAACCTTATATTTTGCTAATTGACTTTTATATAAACTAGTTAAAAGATTCTGTAAATTGAGAGTATTTCAATATCTTTAGATTTGATGAAATTTGGATAGTATTTGAGGCCTTTTTCTGCTAACTTAATTTCTTCATTATAAAACTGAGAGTTTGTTAAACTTACAACTATATCTTAAAATGTTACTGAACTAACTAAATTGATATTTTGAGAATTTAAGTTAGCAAAATTTTGGGACTTACATTTTCGTTGGGCATTTAATTTTCTTAGCTGTATTAGGTACTGTTTATGGGATGTATCCTTCAGTGACTCGCATACTGTCGTGTCAAAGTATTCAAATTCGAAATAATTTGATTTGTGCAGCTGTTTTGTGTGTACTAATTTAAGATAAGGTAAGGTAAGTTGAGATTATCCCTGTTTTTGTACCATTTGGATGTTTCTTCTGCTAGCCAATGTTTCCGAGCTGCTTTAAAACTGTTTTCTGCTTGAGATGAGTGGTTATGACATAAATTTTGGTTGGAGATCCTCGTTTTGACACGTTTGAATAAACCATATGTGATTATTACACTATTTCACTTTTAGTAAAGTTTTCTTCTATATAACCGCTAATTTTGCGGTGCTTGCATTAACGATTATTAGTGAAACATAGTAACAATGATAATAATTAAAACACTTGGTATTTGTTTCACAATATATTCAAAATTTTCTCTGACATATTTCCATGAAACAGCACTTTGAAACTTTAGTTTAGTTTATGCATAACTCTCTTTGATAATGGTCGCGAGGCCGAAACATGTCTGAGAATATCTTGAATATATTGTTAAACAAATACCAAGTGTTTTAATCATTATTATTAAGTTTTTTTAATCCAAATTCGATCTACATGCAATTTCACGATGAGCATAGTTCAGTTAATATCCAAGATCATAGGATTTAACACTGATATAAATTTTTGTTGCGTTTTTTGAAAAGTCGAAATGCGACGATAGACAATTAATGTCCTGATGAACAATATTCAACTCATGGTTTGGCTCCAGTAACAAGTCAAAAAATCATTACACATATTGATATTTGGATTGAATATCATTCATTTGAATGACGTTGACAGATTTTTTAATTCGCGCACTTGACGTACTGGTACAATTATTTCTTTTTAATGTTGATGTATTAAATCGTGACTAAATAACTAAATTTCTAGTGCTGATATATAAAAATGTTAAGTGTTATGGCTATGAAGCTATGCTATGTCAAAAAAAAATGCAAGTAGTACAAGGACTTTAGTGATTGTAAAGAAGCAGTTGTTGATAAACCTCGTTCAGGAAGACCTTCCACGCCCACCAATAAAAAACCAAATTAAGGACTTTGTACCGAGTAATAGCTGATTAAAAACTAGAATCCATTCGAAAAAAAACCGTTTAGATTTGTGGCGACACCATTGAATACAGCAATAATAAATAATTCGGCAATTTTTTGCCAAAAATTGCACAAATACCTCTCCAGCACCATATTCACTAGATATGGCACCGTGTAACTCTAATATGTTTCGTCAATTGTGTATAAAAACTATTTCGAACAATGAAAAAACGTTGGAATATAGTGAGAGGTGATTACTTCAAAGGAGACGAAATAAATTTGGATGAATGAAAAAATAGTACGTGACATTTGGAAGATTTATAAAAAAAAGATTCGCAGTGGAATGACTGACGATACCGCATTCTAAAAAATATAAAGGAATAAATCTATATTTTACTAGATCGAAGAATTTCACTTAGTAGTTCTGGTTCGATAGTAATTGCTGAGAACATTGATATTGGAGGAGTTATTGCCTAGTTACTATGCCCAACTGCGTCCCGTGAACGTGATGGGAAACGAAATAAAGTAAGAAGCAAAGAGGATGATAACAAACCTTTGTTTAAAATCCTGTAATGTGATAGAGTTCAAATAATGTTTCGGTAATAAATATTTAACAGCTACTTTGTAGCTAAGGGCCTAACAAGACAATGTCGGTTAAAATTACTATTTGGAAAACATTGTTTGTGGTTCAGTCTAAGAATTTTCTCCTTTCAAACTGTTTCAATATTGTAATTGATGAGAAATTTAGTTTCTTGAGGAACCTAATATGTTTAGAAAAGGAACAAGATAATTTCTTAATTACAATACTGCCGAACATTAAATTAAAATAAAAAAAAAACAAAGCTAGGGGACACTATTAACGTTTTGGAAAAAATTACTCTTACCAAGGTTTCTTCATAGGTTTTTTCAAATTGATTTTCTAAGGCTCAAAAAATTACACTTTTGTTTATTGCTTACCTCATTAAATGGCTTCATCGCTCCTGATGTTCAAATTTTCGTTTTGTTCAAACGTGTCAAGCATCGTTTGAGTTATTGCGATTTAATCATGGACTTACCACTTTTAACAAACTTTTCGTAAGTAAACACGCGGTGTTGTTCTTGAGATTACAACATGGCATGATGGACACTAAACAGTATCGTAGGCAAAGTCGATAAACAGCTGCCGAAGGCCTCCTCTTCCTCTACAAACCGAGTACCATCAACCTTTTTTCATGACGTTGCAATATACTCGTCATCAGTCTCTCTCGAACCTGCAACCTGAGTACTTGAAAATGAAGAGTGTGATTTCGTCGATACATCATGAAAACCGAAGTAGTTGCCAGTACTTAAAAATCGGGATTACAGGGATGTATACCCAGAAAACATTCTTCTACATACCACACCATCTGTGAATTACTGTCCATATTGCATAGCAGGCTACTGGAGGAAAACATTTATATGCAAAGAATTCGAAGCCATATTCCACGTGGGTGTGTGTCCCGTTCCTTCAACTGCCACCATAATATCAGCGTAACCAACTAAGAAAGAACATTCTTGTTCAATTTAATGAAAAGTAAATGAAATTGTTGTATTCCTTTCGTCGTTAGAAGTGTTGAATAAACAAAACCTATGCCACAATAAAAAATAAAATTAGATAATCTTTGATTTAGGCGAAAATAAAGAAATTGTAAGATGTGCCCACAGCCACCAACAGAATGTCAAGAAGTGTCAAGAATGTCTCAAGAGTGGTTTCTAGCCTTATAGCCTTCATCAGCTGACTTCTGAATCTAGCAGAATGCCTACGTTGTATATAGGTGAAAATTCTATGTTCATGTATTGTATGTGATAATCTCCACCTTCCTAAAAGATCGAAGTGTAATGGTTTTTGTCTCTGAATGTTCCTTCAGTCATTTTAGTTGCTTTTTCGACGCGAGCCTGACTCGGGAAATACTTATTAAAATTCTGGTGGCATTTGAAGGAACTAGCAGAGCGTCCACAATTTTTCGAATGCTACTAAACCAAGCATTATTTTTGTAATTATGTTATGCACATACCAGGCGTGTAATAACAGGCTAATAATTCTTATTTTTTTTAGAGGTGGCTCTGGAAACAAGAAGTTGTTTCACAGTCTAATATATTAGGTCATTTTGTTGCTAAGACAGTACCTTTCAAAGCGCCATTAATGTTTAAGTGATTTCGAGTTAGCGTCATGTTTTTCGTGTGGTGAACATGTCAAGTTTCGACCCAAATAAAAAGCATTTGCGGCACGTACTGCTTTTCTCGAACAATCAAAAGAAAAAAGCTAGTGAAAGCAATTTTATATATGTGGCAACTTGAGGTGACAATGTTCTAACACAAAACGTTTGTCCGCGTTGGTTTACACGACTCAAAAGTCGTGATTTCGACTTGAAAGACAAAGAACGCCTAGGTCAAGCAAAACAATTTGAAGCTGCCAAATTGCAAGCATTGTTGGAAGAACACGATATACAAATTCAACAACAAATGGTATATAGTTTAGATATTGGTCGCTGAACCATTGGTGAGCATCTGCATGCCATGGGAAAGCTCTAGAAGGTAGGAAAATAGGCACCACATCAACTGAACGAGAGACAGATGGGAAAGCGGAAAACTTTGTGCGAAGTTTTACTTTCTCGCCATGAAAGTAAAACTTTTTGCATCGGATCGTGACTGGAGACAAAAAATCGATATATTTCAAGAAAACAAAATGCAGAAAATCGTAGGTTGACCCAGGACAACCATCAACATCGACTGCAAGAACTAATCGCTTTGGAAAGAAGACAATGCTGTACATTTGGTGGCATCAGAAGGGTGTCGTGTACCAAGAGCTTGTGAAACCCGGTGAATCAGTTAATACCGTTCGCTACCGTCAGCAAATGATCAAATTGAATAATGCATGAATCGATAAGCGACCAAATTGGGCTACAAGACACGGAAGAGTGATTTTGCAGCACGAGAACGCCTCACCACAATTCAGAGATACTATTTCTGCACTTAGTTGAGAACTCTTACCATACCCGTCGTACTCACCAGACTTGGCTCTTTCCGAATACCAATTGTTTTCATCGATGTCTCATGCACTCTGCATGAAACACTTCAGCAACTACGGAGATGTCGAAAAATGGCTTGATGACTGAACAGCTTCAAAAGATATACAGGTTTTCTGGGACGTCATCCACAAATTACCAGAGAAATGGGGAAAATGTGTAGCTAGCGATAGCACATTCTTTGAATAAACAATTGTTTACGTTTCTCCTAAATTAAACGTGTTCTTTTCTAACGTTTGTAAACGTGTTCTATTAAAGAACGGCATTAGTTGGCCATGATAGATGTAGAAGTGTCAGATATTGTCGGGATGAAAAGCGACATTTGATTTTCGCATCTGAATGGTATAATGATATCACTCCAGGAATTATGGTATTGGGAGCAATATACTTTGAAAGCGGGTGATGTTTAGCAACTATCAAAGGAAGCTCAAATAAATCCATTAGGTCATATCTTTAAATTCATACAAATCCCACTTTCCATCAGTTTCACGTAAATAATAAAAATGTCTGCCATAGCGACACTTTATCACCAAAAATTTTAAAATTAACAAAAAAAAACGCAGGCTCATTAACCATATTAAAAAATCGCCTACATGAAAATAAAGTTAAGTTTTAAAGTTTAAACTAAGTTTTAAAATCAATATTATATTTTCCTTCGTAAAAACAGATAAGACTTCCTAAAAGTAACATTTCCCTACAAACGGGAAAAAAACAGGATAAATGTATCTTACAATTGAATATATTGAATCATAGCCAGGGGACGTGGTTTAATTTATATCCACTCGGATGTAAAAGTACTGAAAAAGTAAAAGGGTAAAGTCATAAAAATGCTGCCAGAAAACAACTACTGTAAAATTCGCAAAGTACAGTGAATCTACTTACTCAATATGCAAAGAGCCCTTGCTCTTTTTCAAATAAAAAGCCCTAGACTAAAAGATATATAGATACTGCAGTCAATTTTTTATTGATTTTATATAACACACTTATCTATACCCGCATATTCGATGTTTAAATAATTCAAGTCTAGATTAGACTATGCGATCTTTCATTTATGAAGTATGTTAGATTTAGTTTTTAAAATTTGCAGAAATAAGAAGAGAATTATGAGTTATGAGTTGAAGGAAAAGTCAGGAATGTTTCTGACAATTTTAATTCTCAATGTGACCTCTTTAAAGCTAAATTCATTTGGTGTGTCCTCGATGTCCTCAGTAAAAAAGTTATCCATTCAGCTTCCTAGTCACAGCGGTTTTTACATCTTCGTTTTCAGAAAAATTAGTTTCTCGTAAATATTTCTAAAAAAGGGTGGGGCAAGTATGATTCTACCATTTCGTGACAGTTTGTGTTTGGCTGTTGTGTAGTGCAGACGTGCAGTTTTATTACGGTTAAATACACTAAAAGAACTAAGGAGAGTCTGCTAAAAGAACGCAGCCTGCCCGATGTAGTTGTAGCCTTGCGGCTACAACTACACCCACAAATCCTACCCAAAAACAGAAAGGCAGTAACTAGTGGCGCTCCCCACCCTCATAGTACTCATGTTAGATGAGCTTCCTTATCCCAATTAAATGGGTAACTGATCCATATACTGTTACGATCTATACTATTACTTTTAGTACTGATGCCAAAGCCTTTTGCCCAGAGGTGCCTGGGATAAGGTGATCATTCACTCAATTGATAAAACTCTACGCAAATTTAGGGGAAAATATCCTAATCGTCCATCGCCAATTTATCATTTATTTAAACAATTTAAAAAATTTGGAACAGTTGGGGATAAGCCCCTTATCAGAGATCCAACAACTGTGCTAAGCGCTGAAAATGTTGCACACTTAAGGTGCAAAGTGTGGACTGGTCATAAACTACTTCCCTCAAACTGACAATTTTCATGTAGTATTGATTTGACGGCTCCGGATTATTTTTTATGCGGATTTTTGAATGAAAAGGTTTACATAAATAAGCCCCAAACCAAACAGCAACTCACAGATAACATATGTGCTGAAATTGTTGTATTAACACCAGATATGCGATGGATGGATACTGCTATGGCTGAATTGGATTGGCTGGCACATTGGATTAACATAATTTTTAAAAATTGTATTCAATGAGCGTTTCTTACCCATTGAATGATCGATTTGAAAGAACGGTCAATATACCTGCATTATAAAACTTATTATTTTGATAATATACTACTAAAATAAAATATTGATTGATTTTTCCGTTACTTTATGATAGTTCATTTTTTAAAAAAGGAATAAAACAATTGTTTACCTTGTTATCTATCACTTTTATTTGTAAACAAAATTTGTATGACTATAGCTTCGTAAAACGACTTTACATTCTCAAACACTAGTTTAAAACTTTACTTTAGTACAACACTACTTTAAAATTTTTACTAAAATAAGATTATAAGACACTAAATCTAATCCATCTCACCCCAATTAAATTGAGACTAAATTAGAACTAAGAATTATTAACTTTCTATAAATTACTAATCTATTAATCAAAAAAATTTCACCCATCATATTTAAAGGAGGATCGGCTATATTCCCAGCTCTAAATACAAGTCACGTTACGTTAACAACCACACCACAACGAACCACGTCCATAACGTTAATCTAGGAATTAAATTTATTATACCTTTATTTAAATACATTCTTCGAGACCTAGTGCGTTCGAAAGAGATATTAGCCAAATGAAATAAAGCAGAACAACACAACTCATAACCCAACATTAAAACCAAACTACCTCATATAGCTAATAAATTAACCACTATTAACCCCCCTAAAACTATTCCTATATGAACTACAGAAGAATAAGCACAAAATTTAAAGATAAAATAAACATATTATAGAGAAAAATCTGTTTTGTTTCTTTTCAAATCAATTCATCCATATATCCATATATGCCGGATCTGGAAAATAGTGTGGTTTAAAAATTTCGAAATTGTGCTTGAGAGATATCACGAATATTTGATACACAATTATCATAATATTCGCTATATTACACCATCTAGTAGATACATGATCTTGCGAGGAGAAAAAGTGATGTTAAAGTTTCGTGGAGGCTGTCAGCTCTTATAATTTTGATTCTGAATCAATATGATGGGCCCAGGTTTGATCTACTGTGACAAATATTTCATGATCTTTTCCAAATTTGTATGACATATATATATATATATATATATATATATATATATATATATATATATATATATATATATATATATATATATATATATATATATATATATATATATATATATATATATATATATATATATATATATATATATATATATATATATATATATATATATATATATATATATATATATATATATATATATATTCGTAGGATAATATTTTTATAACATACCAAATAAACAATTTCTCCAATAGAGATGTTCTCCTGTTTTCAGTGTTTCAACACAATATACACGGCCATAGGTCTCAAAACAATTATAAATTACTTGATCTAAAACTTGATCTAAAATTTAAATCTAAATGTATAACTCATTTCAATTAACAATCAAAATTAATAAAAACAGAAACTTTTACTTTTATGAGTATTAATTCCAACGAATAACAACTCCATGTATTTGTACGGACAATAATTCGCGAACTGTTTTCTTTAATTAGTTTTTTCTAATTTCTAATAATTTTCTGTAATTTATTTTTAACTAATTCTGAACAACAGCACAATTTGTATTATAAGTTGAATTAAACAAATTGATAAGCTGAACCACTTTATAAAATACCCAAAATAACCGTAATCTGGTTCAAAACAAAGTGGCGTAAAATCCGGACCCAAAAAAAAGAATACGGAAGTAATGGTGTTTTTTTTCGTTGCCAATTAACTTTCCAACACCAACCTTAGCTATAAAAAAACGAATAAAGTCTATTTAATTAACAATCTTATTTGCGGAAAACCTGAATTATTTCTTAGTTGGGCGAAGAAAAGATCCAATTAAGAAAGAGGAAAAATTTCTTCGAAGACCTACAGTTAGATGTGAGTTAATAGGCTTTCTCAACCTGAAAAGTATTTGACTGGAAATTTATTTGACAAAATGCAGATCATTATTCATTAAAAGATAATCATAATTTATCAAACCTAAACTATACTGTGAAATTGCATTATAAAAAAATGTATTATAGAGTACGGTAATGAAACGCGTGATTTTCAATTTTTCCAGTTACTACCTTCACTGCATTTACAGTATCTTAATATCATCGTGTTTTTACCATTAACCCATTTAATCCCAGTGGTGATTGTGACCATTAACCCATTTAAACCCACTGAGATTAAATGGGTTAATCCCATTAACCCATTTAATCCCAGGCGTTAGAGCACTACACATTTTATGTTTTTCTTTTTTTTTAACAATTTGGTTAGAGATATTTTATATAGGATTAGAGAATATATAAATATTTGGTACAACAAAATTCAATTCAATTCAATTCAATGAACTAAAAATAAACAAAATTATGGAGGTTCAAATGTTGTTGTTGTGTTGTGCAAAAATGTTACTTAATTTTCGATCATAAGTTGAAGTGAAATTGAAACACTACCGTAAACTGGGGTAACATTGGCACCGAGCCTTGGGTTCGAATCGCGGGTGTGGGAAAGGGAAGCGCGGGCGCTAACTTGTCTGTGCGTGATTGACTTTTGTTACGGGAAGTTGTGTCTTGCGTTACGATACCTTGCAAATGCGTTAGTGCATTAGGCGCGCATAATTATCGCAATTATAGTGACGATGACCTGGAAAAGACGCTAGAAGATATTAAAAAGGGCATGTCTCAAGCCAAAGCAAGTAAAAATCGGAAAATACCTCGTGGACTATTCAAAATTTGCACTATTGAACCTCGAGATTTGGGTATCATAATACAAAAATATCTGGATAAACTAGTAGGACTATTAAAAAATTCAAAAATATTTACCAGAACCCGATTATATCGTGAATTTTTGTGCGTCGGAGTAATCTCTCAGAACAGCAGCTAACATCAAAAGAACTAGAACTTCTGTTGACCGTCCGCAAATAACAGAGTTTTTTGAAAACATGAAACCCCACTTCTTGAATACCACTAGCTCCTCTGTGTGTAATTACCAAGAGGGTTAAAAGAGTGCAAAAACATTCTCGTACAGCTATTAGCATCATATTTTGTGGAAATGCTATCGGCGACCTCCTTCCACCAATGGTTGTCTACAAAGCCATGAACTTATATGATAATTGGATTTCTGGGGGACCTACAGGAACAATCCAGGCAAACAGTCTAAGGGGGTGGTTCGACATAAACTTATTTGAGAAGTGGTTTTTTCATTGTTTAGTTACACACATTAAAAAAAAAATAATGTGACAGGCAGTACTACAATTGTAATTGGCGACAATTAAGCATCTAATTTTTCTGCAGCTGTAATAAAAGCCTCGTTAGAAAATAACATATATATGGCTACATTGCCACCCAATGCTACACATTTAATGCAACCACTGGATGTGTCATTATTTGCACCGATGAAAAAAAAGTGGCGTGACATTCTAGATACGTGGCGCAAGGAATCACGTCTAAAAGGGTCGATCTCAAAAGAACATTTCCCTGGACTTCTTCATCGTTTATGGTCTGACCTAAAGAACAAGGCTAAGTGGAATTTTATTTCAGGTTTCAGAGCTACAAGCCTTCATCCGTTCTTGCCATATGAAGTTCTAAAAAGACTTCCTGATTGTTGTGAAGTCATTGAAGATAATAGACCAACTAATACAGTAAGCACTCCTTCGTCTCACGCACGTGTATTAGATTCATCTTTCATTGATCTCTTACGAGAAAATCGGGGTGTGACGAATGAATGAAGTCGTAAGCGTGGTAAAATAATTAGGTCAGGTCAAGTGACGCAACTGTCTGACGAAGAACCGACGCAGTTACTTACGTCTCAGCCTAAATCTTCTAAATCAAAGAAGAAAAAAGAGAAAGATGACGATCTATGCTCTATTTATAAAACAAAATGGAGCACATATAAGGGAGTAGACTGGTTACAGTGTATCACATGCTAGAAATGGGTTTGTGGTATCTATCATAAAGAGAGTAAAGATCCATATTTTGTATGTGTATTTTGTGAAGATGATGATTAATTGTTTGTTTCTTTTTCACTAAATCTGTTACTTTTAATACTTGTAATAAAGATATGTTTACTATTTAATATTGTTTACTTTTACACCTATTATTTTAAATTACCTAGTCACAGTTAATTATAAATGTGCATTTGTGTTCACCTGCCAAAGACACCCCAAACCCTGGGTAACTTTGGAATGGTTGTTTTAATGATTTTATAATTTTAATATCAATAGCACAATTTTTTTGTTAAAATGACTAAATCAAAAGAGTCGCAAGTGGCATGTAAACATTAAATAAAAAGTATATTTATTAATAATTGTTTCAAAAAGTTTGAAAAACATTAAAAATCTGCCCAATGTAACCCCAGTTTACGGTAACTCATCTTCTTTTCTGAAAGCAATATCATTATTTATTACGTCTATTTGTATATTTAACATTGCATAGTAAATCTCGCATAGTTTAATTCGCGAATATGATACCCGTTTTTATTTATTTTGATAAAATGTTTACGTGTGCATAAACGCACCACTGATATCATTCGTGAACCAAAGCCAAATAAACACAGGTTTTATAAAGTCAGCGTATTGAAAATAAACACTTTTAGGCACGCATAGAATTTTAGTATTTGTCTATTTATTGCGTTGATCGGATATAATTAATATAGATGTAGGAAGCAATCTGATGAAAGCTCAGGAATCAAATGATATAGCTGGATCATTTGAGTTGCACGCTCCGGAAGAGGTCAATGTTGAATCTAGCAATTTTCAGCCTGAATGGGATTCATCCGATGATGAAACATTGGAGCGCAAAAAAAAGCGTATGGCTGGCGAAAATTCTAGTTCTATCTCTGATCAGATCAGATTGGATATACTCATACAGCTACATCCCATGAACTTCGATTATACGAAGAACTAAAAAATAAGCTTTCGGGAAAAAGTTCCCTTAAAATATTTATTGTTTTTTGTTGGCCAAATTGCTGACTCCATTTTAAATTTTTCAGCAGAATATGCCCACGGTAACAATTGCTATGAATTATCATTATCGAAACACGAACTTTTAAATTTTATAGTTATTCTCAGATTTTTGGGTTATCAATCGTTACCACATATTCAATATTATTGGTCAACCGATTAAAACAAGCGAATTAATATTATAAAAAAACGCATGAGTAGGGATATATTTCAATATATAAAACTAAACGTACATTTATCTGAACATAATCTTTGAATATAAATGATAAATTTTCCAAAGCTAGGCTATTTTTAGATATTTTTTTCGATTTTTCGCCGATCTAAAACTCAAAAAAATATCAAAACTATCTGTTCTTATGTAAATAAAGAATCACTGGGTAAAAAACAAAATACCAAATGGAGACAAATTTCTCAGTGATTTTTTTTCCATAATAAATTTGCATAACGAAAAAAATTTTAATAAATACAAAAATTTTCTAAAATGAATACAAACTTTTGAACGTTAACGTTTCGGGAGGTCTTCTCATCCTGTTTTCAAAATTAACCTAAAAAATAAATTCTATTAATTTCTGTATATACTGAAAAGATAGGAAGTAAATGTATTTTGTGTATATGTCAATAATATTTACATTAACAATATATGAACACGTCACATCATTCAGACAATACTTATTTTTTAATAGTCTAAATAAAAAGAATCTTCAATTTGGTTTATTTGCATTCAACCTGTTCATAGATGAACAAATGGTACCTTACGTTGGCCGCCACTCGTGTTAATTGTTTGTCAAGGATAAGCCAGATTCTGCAGATCCAATCGGTCACGTAAGATGCTACAATAGAAAAGAAAAGGTGGATACATATGTACCCCAACCTGATGTTATAACCCAATATAATTAATACATGGGCGGTGTTGTCCTACATGACAACGCCATTGCTAGTTATAGGTATCAAGTATTTGGAAAGAAATCGTTGTGGCCTTTATTTTGTAATGCAATAGACAGTTTGGTCATTAATGCAAGGAAAATGTACAATATTGTCAATGAAAATATAACATCTGAAACAAATTTGAAATCATATATAGCTTTGCAACTTTAAAACCTTTAAAAACTCGCAAAAGAATAATTATAAGAAACCTTGCTCCTGCTATAGATGAACTCCGTTATGACAATAAAAGTCATCTCATTGTTCCTATAGTTAATAAATCACGGTGAAGGTGTAGAATATGCCATAATCACACAATTTATATTTGTAAGGAGTGTAATGTTCATTTACATACATCATGTTTTGTACAAAATCAAAAAATTAAATGGGATTTTACCAGTGGTTCGTTTACGCACCATAAAATATTTTATGGTTATGGTTATATGGTTATATTTTTATATTATTTATATATTATAGTTTTAGTTCTTTTATAACATGTTTCTGTAAAAAAAGTAGTTATTTGTCAGATGTTCAAAAATTATATTTTATGTTTCTTCCCAGTGGTTCATTTATGCACTAGCTTTTTTTTAAGGGAGTAATTTTGTTTATCAACAATAATGATAATATGGGAGTAAGAAAATTAATATTTGCTAATGAAATTGTTGTATTCTTTAATTTTTTTACTCCATTTCTAGCGTTATAAAAATTACAATTTCATATACTAAAAAATGAGACACAAAAACCTATATGACCACAAGCTATATAAACCACTCGAAAGAGAGAGGCACTACAAGATAATAAACGTACGATCAGAAGAAGTGTCGGAGATAATCGAAGAGGAAATCTACAATAGGTTGAGGACAATGAGAAACAACAAATCGCCACAAGATGTGATATATCTGTCCAAATATTGAGAGAGGTAGACCGAGGCATACTGAAAAAGTTTAGTGACCTTTTCAATATACGATTTATAGAAGTAAAAATCACAGATTACTATAATTCCATCGTTATTCGTTTCCACAAAAAAGGGGACAAGTCAGGTCTAAATACCTTTGACGATTGACTTTGTTATTATTAATACGTGGTTCAGCAAAAAAGATGTGGTAACAGCGCGTTTGTGTTTACATGTATATATATATATATATATATATATATATATATATATATATATATATATGTCAGTATATAAGTAGGGGAATTTTAACGCTATAAGATAGAATATTTGCATTAAAAAAATGTGTATTCTAGACTCAAAGGTTAATTCTGTAAGAAAAATAACTATTTAACCTGAAATTCAGAAATGTCATACATAGTAATATCTCTTTTTAGCTATAACACTATCTCTTTTTTTTCTTAGCTGATTGCGCGACGTTACTGGACTTTTGGACAGGTGGTATAACTAATCGGGGTTATTAATAATCGAAACTTAAAAAAAAGTTTGGTTTCAATTATTTAAATAATTATATCGGTAACCCGATATTATTCATATATAAGAACATTCTGCAAATATTAAACTTTATCATGTGATATTTTTATTCCATAAAGTTGGAAGCTTAATAGTGAAAAAATAGAAAAATTCGTGACGGAAATCATTCTACCATCACCAAGAAACTGAATAAGAACGGTTGAAAATATCATTTTTCATATCATTTTTCTAAAAAACTAGACTGTGAGTAATTTTCAAATTTTGAGTATAGTTCAATTACATATCCTTTGTCACAATTACTCAATTTCAAGTCTTGCAATTGGAAACGCGTTTTTCCCATAGATTCGCTCGTACTTCCTTAAGCATAAGGATAGTATATTTTCATTTCCATTTACATTTCATATCTATATTTATACAGATTGGTATTTCAAGTTTCATTATATTTTAATCTAATGAATATTAATAAAGTAAGGAATACTGTGTATGATTATGCCATGGGTGAACAGATGTATGATTTATTTATATTTGTGAAATGCTACCTACATTTGACCTACAATAAAATAATTGGTACAAACTCAAGATAGATATTTAGAAAAATAACCCACTTGTTGCAAATTCTAGAACTCAATAGTCACACTAGCTGTTTTTTTATAATACTGTTTTTTTTATAAAGCCGAATATTTTTTAATAATCTCTTATGATCGAAAAAAGGACCATCCATTTGGATTTTGTATCCCAAATGTCTTTGAGATTGATTAATTTTTGATTCAAAAAAGGTCTAGATTATAAAGAGATTAAACTTTCCAGTCGCAGTTCCTACAGCCTCAAAATAGAATGATCATGCATCAAAATATCGTTCTTTAATTCACCCAAACCACCTCCAGCATATTGAATCGTCTAGACTATGCAGCCCACATATAGCACTAATTTGTGATGGATCATTTCTTCTTCAGTAAGTCTTAGCACATAATTTAAATTTCATAGAATACTCAGTGGTTCACTTGCCACAATAAAATTTTATACCAATCATAACTGAGACTTAAATTTTAATTCTGAGATTATAATAATTGACATGAAGTTGACGACGACAAAAAAATCTTTAAATGCAAATATTGAGTCACAAAGCAGAACACAGTACAAGAATATTGTATAATCTAATATTTGTTCCTTAGAAGTAGACAAAAATTAAATATCGCTCGGTTGCTTGAATGTTGAAACAAATACCTAGCTTTATATCATGGTGGATATGAATACCTGCTAAAAGTATTAAAATAATTTAATGTTTATCCCTGAAGAAAGTAATAAAATGAAACATTTTCTGTTTAAAATTACTTCCGAAAAGGAAGCTGAGGAAAAATTACACCATTACTATATCTAAATATTGCCACAACATTCTAGATCGTGCACAATAATCCATCAAACTCAGCACGATTGTTAAGTCGATGGAAGCACTGTTGTAAGTGCGGCTGGAATAGCTTCGTTCCGCCAAAATAACGGTCACAAGGACGCAATATTAATGTAGTTGCTTCAATAAAATAAGAACGGTTAACACAAGACTATTCCTGAACTATTACTATCATTTTACATTTATTTGAGTTAAATTGTTTAAGTTATTTTTGTGATGATGCAGAATCAATACAAGGTATGTAAATAAACTAATGATTCTGGTGGCTCGATCTGGCGATAATATTGGCTTTCCTTTGAAGGAGAGACAGGCCAATATCTGATGCATCTTCATCCGTAGCGATATTTTAACCGAATTTTTATAGTGCGCTATCAAGTTTCGTTTCAGACTCGAACACCGTGCGAAAGAAACACTCCCAAAACTTCAATAGGCCGGTGCAAACAGTGTTTTGTCAAAAGCTCTGGTTTTCAGGTAGTTTAAGTCATTCTAAGAAGACTGAGACTCGACCGAATACGGCTCGGAAGCGACACGTCAGGAATTGCAAACTCCAACCACAACACAGACAAAAAAAACTAGAATGAGCAAATAAAAGATCAAATGCTTGTTGATTTGCTTTTTTGATAATCAGGGGATCATCAATAAGGAATGTGTGCTCATTTGTATTATCGAGTTTTGGTCAAGTAAAAACATCGCCGTGACTCGCAGTCTCCTTTTTCACTAGGCTTAAATACTTGTGACTTTTTCTTTTCCCAAATATGACAATTCACCTCAAAGAACACCATGTTGGGTCATTGAAGGCCATTAAAAAGGCCGTAAACGACTAGAAAAATCTGGTTCATGAAAAGAATTGGTACGGATTACCAAGTGACTTTAAAGAATTCAGTAAAAAGCAGTAAAAAGGTATCAAATGTTGACCTACCGCTCTTCCAAAGGAGAAGCAAAGACTGTTGTCAGATCGAGCGCTATGTCACCAGTCTCATTACTTTATCTACACACCTCCTATTTTAATAATGGATAAAATTTAAAAAGTGAATACTGACGAGCTCAGTCAGTACTTGGGTTATATCAAGTAAAAAAAATTCAAAATATAATATCTAAATATCTAAATATTTACTAAACAATTAATTTCTTAATTCATATAATCCTAGTAAACTTTTCAGAAATTTGAGAACGGCTGAGATCAGCCTTAGAGCTTCTACTTAAACTTCTATATACACTAGAGAGCAAGTAATATATAGTAGATGATCATTTCGGTTACCGATCGATATGAGATAAGATATTGGAATACAACAAGAAGAGACCATCTAATTCGGTCAATTCTTAATAGACTTAGAAAGTATAATAAGAGGGTTGTTATTTATGTATCTGGAATTGGCAACAATGGTGTTACTAGACGCCATCTGATATATACATCGTTTAGTTTGACATTGTTGACTGAACACGTACCCACGGTTGTGTGAACGGTTTGTCATACCGACGTTATTTGTGTTGTTTAGTGACTTGAAAATTTCATCTTAGTCAAAAAATGGAATTAACTCATGAGAATTTTCGTGCGATGATTTACGACATTCGACCTGGATTATCTTAACAACAGATTATCTCTACAAGTCACTTCGACTTTTGGCGATGAAGCACTATCTAAAACCACTGCATATCACTGGTTTAATGAATTCAATAGTGGCCGTCGTCGCTCACGGACGAATTTAAAGAAGGTTGTCCAAAATCGGTTGTTGTGCCAGAAAACATCGATACTGTGCGCGAACCGATACACAAGATCGTCATGTGACAGGGTACGGAGGTTGAGGCATCCCTGGACATTAGTATGATAAGCATACACAAGATTTTACATGAACATTTAGGCGTAAAAAAATGGTGCGCGTTGTATTCCGCATAATTTGATAATCGCTCAAAAAAAAACGGTGGCACCACGTGGAGAAAAGGGAAAAGATTTCTATAATATTTCCCCCCACGTTCCGTTACACTACCTTGTGGGCATACCTGGTTCTATACCCGAGGTTCCAGGCAGAATGTTACGAGCGGTTCTGACTGCTACGAGCATTCGCCGTATGATGGCGTGAGTTGTGTGCGATCACGACGCGTCATAAAAATGTCCAGTTGACCTGGCCTGGTTCCGATCGTCTCTCCCAACTGCTTTCCTTGCATTCGTCTGGAGCTCGGCTGATGACGGCTGAAAGGCTAGAAACCGGTCCCGAGAGACACGTGACGTCGTATGGTGGAGAGTTGGGCGAAGGCGATCGGTGGCACCACGTGGAGAAAGGGTGAAATATATATATATATATATATATATATATATATATATATATATATATATATATATATATATATATATATATATATATATATATAAATGAACTATCGCACGCATATCAACAGTACATCAGTTGGCAAAGACGATATCTTCGCGAGTTTTTAGGTAAAATCTCTATATCCCAGCGTCCAATAGACAAGGCCTTAGAATTAATTACAGAGAACGAGAACTTTGAAGACCATGTCCTGGATCTCCCAAGACATTGTCTATTTCCTATTCGACAACAAATTCTACCGACAGGCAGAAGGCGCAACAATGGGGTCATCTCTCTCCCCTGCTGTGGAAACATATTCATGATGTATTTTGAAAAGCACGCCATTGAAAATGTCCGTCTAAAACCAAAGCTCTGGTTAACATACGTCGATGGTTTATTCGTCATATGGTCTTTCGGAAAAACGAAGCTCTACAACTTCCTAGAACATCTGAACTCCCAACATCCAAAAATACCGTTCACACCCGAAATTGAAGAACAAAACAAGCTACCGTTCCTGGACGTTCTAGTAACAACAGAAGGGCGCCTACGACACACGAAATACAGAAAACTAACACACACAAGTACTCGCTTCGGCGGTACATATACTAAAATTGGAACGATACAGAGAAGATTAGCATGGCCCCTGCGCAAGGATGACACGCAAAATCGTGAAGCGTTCCACATTTTTACATCAGTGGGGCCTCAGAGGCCGGTTACCTAAATTCATATCAAACTTCCTCTCTGATAGACTTTTTAATGTCAGGATTGATGGTCATCTATCTGATCCACTCCCCTTACTAAATGGAGTCCCTCAGGGTTCAGTGCTGAGCCCTACCCTTTTTAATATAGCCATGAACAACATTCAAAGATACCTTAGCCCTACGATCACTCACAGATTATACGCAGATGACATCCTACTATATTACCAGTCTCCCAATCCAAGAGTCTGCGAAAGAATCCTCCAATCTAACTTGAACTCACTGGAAAAATGGACCAAAGCCACAGGTCTCTCTTTGTCGTCCACAAAATCCGCTATTGTGCATTTTTGCAGAAGACAAAAATGTTCCCGTCTGCATTCAATAACTCTTCAAAACAAAACTTTACCAACAGTTTCGTCTCACAAGTTTCTCGGACTCACCTTCGATTACAGACTATCATGGAAAGATCACATCCAATCTCTGAAGGCTAAATGTACTCGCGACTTGGGAATATTAAAGATGCTTTCAAACCACAACTGGGGTTCGGATCATCTCTGCCTTCTTAAATTATATAAAGCAATTATTAGATCCAAACTGGACTATGGCAGCATAATTTTTGCTACGGCTCCCAAATCTTATCTGCGCTCACTGGATGTCATCCAGAATACATCACTAAGACTTATAACTGGAGCTTTTATCACCAGCCCAACTCCCAGTTTACATAGCATCATGAGTTTAGAGCCCCTATCCATCAGGAGGAAGTATCTACTCTTAAAGTATGCTACGGATCTCTGGCAGAGACCATTCATTCCTGGACATCAGTCATTCTTCCATCCTCCCCCAATACCCCCAATAGCCTCCACTCATAACCTAACCCTAGACCTCAGACGCACCTTCCAGCAACTATCTGAAGAGTCCAACACCCAATTGCAAGTTCCTCTCCCAATTAGCACTACTTCTACTCCTCCGTGGTTATTACATCCCATCCAGGTTGATTTTTCCTTACTAAAATATGATAAAGAATCTACGTGCTCTTCTGTCTACAAATCCAGTATAAACAACATTATCCAGTCCAAATCTCCATGCCAAACAATTTATACAGATGGATCTAAGTCAGACCATGGAGTCGGTTGTGGCTTTGTTCATGACAGATCCTCCTCAGGCTTTAAGTTGCCCGCCACAACAAGTGTACTAACCGCTGAGCTAGTGGCCATTGAAAGATCCCTCAGCTATATCAAGTTAAAACCCGCAAATTGCTGGATCATATTCTCAGATTCTAAGAATGCACTATCCATGATCCAAAATCGCATCATTTCCCATCCAGTTATAGTGCTAATTATGGATCTTATAGAAGATATTATAGCACATGATTCTTCTCTTCTCTTCGTTTGGTGTCCCGGTCACAAGGCCATCAAAGGTAATGAGGAAGCAGATTTACTTGCAAAATACTCCATTCAGCATGGTCAACCTTATATGCGCTGCTTCTATCCAAAAGACCATCTCTCATCGGTGAAATCCTTCTCGCAATCTTTAATGCAATCCTACTGGGATGATCCACAGAAAGTCAATAAGCTGAGATATATTAAACCATTATTCTCCCAACCTCCACCAGAACATCTGGTAAGTAGGAAAATTACAGTAAAATGGATGAGACTCATGATTGGTCACTGCAGATTTACACATGAATATCTACTAAAACGAGAAGGTCCCCCGCTCTGCGAATTTTGCAACGATCCCCTATCCGTCAAGCACATTCTTACCGAATGCACGGCATTATACCCTCTCAGATCCTTTTTTGACCTCAATCAGGACCTTTCTCGAAACCTTTGCTCAGACAACATATCTAACACCTTAGCTTATCTGAAAGAAATTAACTATCTCACTAAAATCTAGTCACTGCTAGCGACATTTCATTCTAGTGTGAGTTATTTGCAGCAAAATCAAACTTATCAACACATCTGTGATAGCTTATCCTGCGACGAAACCCATCTGTGATAGAAGCCATCTGTGATAGAACTGATCTGTGATACTAATAACCTGTGATATTTATTAATCCATTCAATGTCTGTCTTTTAAGTGAGTTCCATATTCATAAGTTAAAGTTCCTGGTCGCTAAATGATCTTGATATCGATGCGACCTAAACTTGAAAATTCTCTCTCTCTAACACACACAAACAGATATCTCAACGTACAGTCACACCACCACCCCACTCAAATCCAGGCAGTAGCAATCACCCTAATCTCAAGATCCATCCGCCTTACGAACACTCTAAAACAAAACGGCTACTCAAAAAGACAATCAACCGTGCAATACAACAACACCAAACACAAAAAACGACAGAACAAGCCGAAGAGACATTCAACGTAATACTGCCATACATCCAAGGAACAACGGACCGTATCGGAACAAGGACAGCATACAAACTTCACCGAATAATAGGCGCATCTTTGAGAAACCCGAAAGACAAGGTTAGACTAGAAAATCAAGGAGTTTATCGCATCCCATACTCAGGCTGTAACAAAACCTACATCGGATAAACAAACCGAACAATATCTGCCAGAATCAAGGAACACAAAACAAGCATACGAACTAAACAAACAACATCGGCATTATTCCAACTAACTAGAAACAGGCCACAAAATTAACTTTGATAAATGCAACGAGATAGCCAACATAAACCATTTTCGGACATGCCTGATCAGAGAAGCTATAAAGATCGAAAAGCAAGGAAGTCTAAACAAGAGGGATGACGCTCTACACTTGCCGCCAACGTGGGACAGCGTCTTTAGACCAGCAGACCCAGACAGCACGACATCCAAAGTACGACTGGAAACAAAGACGTCGCAAGCGCCTCAGGAGGCGGAGCTAGCGCTAGTGCCAGCCAATCGCTACCTATTAAGCCTACCCTACCGACTAAGACCGAGGCCAGAAGAGATAAAAATCACACGGCAAACCGATCTCTCTCAGAAAGTCACGAACCTCGCGACAGTAAGCACCGAAGATTCCAAATGAAATCAACTTGCACGTTCGTTGATGATTATTGCGACACAGCTTTACAGACTTGCGTGCAAGCTCACAGTTCGTTTGACAACGACCTCTTTCGGATGCATATAATGCATCCGAATATATATATATATATATATATATATATATATATATATATATATATATATATATATATATATATATATATATATATATATATATATATGTATATATATATATATAGGAAAACCAAATAAAGTAATTATGAAAATTGCTAGGAAGTGTTCTTGAGATAGGGATTCCATCATCCCCCAGTTGCACGTGGAGAATAAGATAGCTGTCCGCAAATTTCGTCCCCAGTATCGAGTTTGCAAAGGCATGCTGAACTGTCGATTAAATTTAATTGAGTTCCCTGTTGAGAAACAAAACGCGTATTCAATTTGTCCTCCCGCCCGTGTATTGGGATCCGAGTGCAATCTATTTTCTGCTAACCATTTTTACATAATTGGTAAGACATTCGATTTATTCGAACTCGTTCATTTCGTAATCAGTTACAAATACAACAATGTTGGAATATTTTCCATTATCATAAATTGTTTAAATCGCACGATACTATAAATAAAATAAAACTAGTATAAACATAAATTAATTATATCTACCCATATCACTAAACTTGTGATGGGATGAATCAATTAAATTACAGTAAATAACAGGTGAAGTTAAATGCAAATTTTTCCTTCTAAAATAGTTCTAACTTTGTCAAGATGTCAATGATGGCTGAAGCAATTATATTTTTCAACATAGTATCCATTTGGTGGATCGACGACGAACGGTTTTATTATCTTTGGAAAACAAAAATTACTCGCTCTGCTGTTTATTCATTTACAGAAACGATTACATATTCGTCATGAATAAATAAGTTTACCTCGACTAATTCTTCATCTTAAGGAATACAAGTTTGAAAAACAGCGTTGTTCAGGTCAGCTTTTGAAATAAAACAGTAGTGAGATCATTATAATAAAAAAACCTTAGCTGCTATGTTTCTTTTTGTTGCTTCACGAACTGTCGGTATAAAAACCACTTAATATAATAGATTGGGAGTTGCTAGAAAATTTCTTGACGCAGAAATGGCCCAAGTGTGACCAATTGTGACAAATATCATGTCATTGACTATAATATTTATAAAACATGATTCATTAGATAGAATGCTGAGAAGTTCTAGACAAGAACGTTTACTCCTCTAGATTTTTTCGTCTGGGGGTATTTAAACGATAAAGTCTATATAATCCCTGTAAATACTAGAGAGGAGTTGATGCAAAGAAATCAAGACGCGTGTGAATATTTGCTAATCCAGATTGTATTCGCAACGCCACCTTTTGTGGAGGTGTCAGAAATGTGGTGAAGTTGAAGTTTTAAACAATACTAGTAATTTGTAATTAATCTTAATTAAAAAAATTGTCTAATAAAAATAAATAAGATTTTTAATTATGATTAAGTTTTATTAAAATTTCTTCTTTTTTACTTATTTGGATGCGCTTTATAGTGATGTTCATGGAAAGTTAAAAGCGATTTACTCGAAAACTATGCATCTTATTGAGGCGAAACTCTTTTACGTAAAAAGTAGCATTCTTGGCGACGTAGCTAAAAAAAAGCTTTTTTTTATATTTATGAACATGAGTTGTATACTTACAGCAATTAGTAAGTTCAGTTCATCGAGAACTGGTAGTATTCGGCACAGTCCAAGTACTACTAAGCTGACACTGCTACTACAATGTTTTAATTGAGTTATATAATAACTCGCAAGCACGACTATTATGCAGTAAATTTTCACCGCTCAATTGACGTGGCCGCAATTTTATGAGCTCTTAGAACAATCCAAGCTTGGTCAAATATTTAATATTAAATCAATCATTATGTTCAGAACTTATTGTATCACAATATTCTTTGTTTGTTGACTTGTTATTGGTTGACATGCTATCTGCTGACACAGAAAAAGCTAAGCCTCACTGTAAGTTTTAAAATGTATGTTATATGTGCTTGCATGAAGTAACGCGACGGTTCATATACTCAAAAGTAATAAAATATAAACTACAAAAGAAAATAGAATAATATTTATATATATATATATATATATATATATATATATATATATATATATATATATATATATATATATATATATATATATAAATATTTATTTAGTCTATTATGCAATTTCTATTATTGTTTATTACTATTTGTCAATGTAATGGTAGGTTCATAATGCATTTCTGCTAAAAGTTGCCATCTATATCGCTAAAAAATGCCCTTCTTCAATTTTTAAAGATTTGTAACGTAAACAATTTTGGAGTGAGCCGAATAGATGGTATTCCCAGGGTGCGATGTCTCATCAGTACCGTACATGGTGCAAAACATCCCAATTGAATCTCAACAATTTTTGTTGCATCGTAATTGAAACGTGTGATCTTTTGTCGTTTTTCCTGCTGGTTAGTTATGGCATTTTTCTTCAATTTCTGCCTTGAGTTGATCTAATTGTGAACCATAGAGGTTGGTATTGATGGTGTGGTTACGTGGAAGAATTTCAGATTTTATGGGTCTCTTCTAATCCCACTATATGCAAAGTATAATTTTCTTCGGTTGAATACCATTTTTCGCCGTACATAAAGCTTCTGACCCTGGAAATCCCCATGATATTTTTCATTACACGTTGATCTACACAATCCTCTTTTAATCACCCGTTATCATGTGCTTCAGAAATAGAACTTCAGATTTTTTTGCTCGCTCTCTAAGTTCGTGAGAGACACATCTTATCGGCAGACGTGATCAGATGATAGTTTTCACATGGCCCGTGGTACGAGGATCTTCGGCTATTCTGGCATTTTTTCCTCGACATCAATCTGTGAAGGACGGCTAGAGCGATGCCGGTCTTCCAGGTCACAATTTCCGTCCCTGTACTGACCAAATGACATTTGCATCGTGGTCTCCACAACAGCACCCTTCGTAAACGGTACAAATATGTGTTGTTTGGTTCTTGCTTTTTTTGAAATAAACAAGCGTAATGTGTTATCGACCGACATTTTCAATTTGAATCACCTTGTCTCACTCAAAATCAAATCAAAGCGAATCTGAACGTATACATTGTAAATGTGGCAGGAATTAATAAGATATAATTAAACATTACTAATCCAGCACTGATTTTAATTTACAATCGTTAAAATACCAAAGAATGGAAAATACCTAGTAACTTTTCGGACATCCCCATGTAATAATATTTATATTACTTCCTTTGTTCTATCCACCAAATATACAAATGTCTCTTTACAAAATACTAAATACACAAATAAAGACATTGCTTCATTGGAAATCGATAGAATAATAATCACGCTAAATTAAAAGTACAAGTAATTATATTAATGGCCTTCGGAGACTTCCATTTTGTTAGGTCGCTCTCTGATATCGTACTGTTAGCCTACAGTTAATTTAATCTTTTATGTAATCAGGATTTATTTGTTAATATGTTTACGTCGTGACAATATAAACACAGACGTATTTGACTAACCGCAATTTTAGGGTGAACGCGTTCTTGTTGCGCCAACCATCAATTAAATTTATTTGTTTGAAGAGTAATTCCAGAAGTTTTGATTAGGTAATGTCTTTGATAATAAAACCTGGCGACAAAACAATATATATCAGCAAGAAGTTTTTATTTCTTTTTTGATTTATATGAACGATTTATCATTGTTAGTTTGTGCATCGTATCTACTCCATTATTTCAAAAATGAAAATTAAAACCTTAGTTGTTAACTTAGTTGACCGATGAGAAATGAAATACGGTGCAATATTTACTATTATTTATCCATATTGTTAGTTTAAAATTAACTCCTAATAAGTTAATACAATATTTCTTCTTTTCTATGGCTTGACAGCCCATCAAGGGCCTTTGCCTCCCCCTTGGTCTATGTTTTTTGATATAGAACTGTTACCGTTTCTATAACCTCTATAATCCATTTATAATGGAGTGCCACGTTTTTGTATACATGCATTTTTGTTTCTTCTGTTATCCTTGTCGACCCCTTTCTACCTTTCGCTCTTTATTTCCATTCCGTTATTCCTATCTCTTGCAGGTCCCTTTTCACTCCTTCCCCTCATATCCCCTTTGGTCCTCACCTCAGTCTTAATCCCTCTATGCTCTTTCCCAATGTTTTCTTGGCGGGTCTTTCACTGTCCATCCTCGCCATGAAGTCCCACCATCTCAGTCGTGTGCCTCTGATTTTCTTCACTAAATCTGGGCTATTGAATGTTGTTACTAGTTCCAATCTTCGGCCGTTTGGATGGGACCATGTACTTTGCTCAGTCCACGTTTCTGGCCTGTATAATACAGTTAGTCTAATTATTGTTGGGTACATCTATATTTTGTATTCCTCGATATTCATTTGAGTTTTAATATGTTATGTATAGCCAAAAAACTTTTGTTTCCAGCAGTTATTCCTGCTGCAATGTCCTTTGATACTTCATTGTGCATCGTAATTACTGAGCATAGATATTTAAAATTATTAACTTATTTAAATCGTCTTCCATTTATCACCAAATCAATATCCACATGTACTTTCTTTCTTTGTTTTATTGACTTCCTGTATTTAGTTTTTATTTGACGCAGCCTGCTCAAACTATGTAAACATCTGTCTCAATTCATCCTTCTTTCTACACATCATGTCAATATCATCTACGTTCGCTAAGATTTGATAATGTTTGGTAAAAATTAGGCCGTTAGTATTTATTCCTATTCTCCTTATTATTGCTTCTAGTGTGCAATTAAAAAGATTAGTTGAAACTGGATTACCTTGTCTTAGTCCTTTTGTAATGTAGAATTCTTCTAGCGTTTGATTTTGAATCCTAATGATAATTTTGGAGTCCTTTCAATACAATACTAGGTTAGGTGAATATAAACTTTTGAGAAACTGTTTGAAGTTATTTTTTGGAAGTCGCCTTCTCGAAGTCGGGTAGATATACCAAATGGTATCGAATCGCTTTCCTTTCACACCAGCTTCAGCTTAAGGACTAATTAGATGTCACATGGAGAAAGTAGCTAAATCAGAAGAATATAGGCGATCTTCAATTTATCACAATCACAGTACTTCCTTTAGCCAAGAAATAATTAGTATAACATTTTCTAGGAATATCGGTCAGCTCATTGAGGAATCTGATTATTCTATATAATTATCGATTAAATAAAGTTAAAGTTGTTTTTGCTGTTTACCTTAGTTTGTGAATTTTATTGATGAACATAGCCGCAGATGCTTTCTCTATCAAACTAATATCTAACAAACCACAAAAAATATTATTACTGCTCATTGCTTCAGTCTAACTTAAAATTATTAAGTTTGCTGGTTTATCGATCATCATTTGGCTTGTAAAAAAGACGAGGGAGTTTGGACTGCGAAAGGATAAAAGCTATAACGGCTAATCACAGATGCATGTTTTAGTGTGCATAATATTTGTCATAAAATAACATCAAAATTTCAGAAATTCTGCAACGGCGTACACAAAACGGCATAGAACAATAAACTTAAAGCAATTTACTACTAACCAGTAAATCACTCATTTTTAAGTTAGAAATACTAAAAAAAAATAGGAAAAAAACACCGGAAAACTGCATTTCAACGCTGTTTACATCCGACATAGCTGATATATGTGGTCAGGACCTTAGTCAGTCCTTTGCTTTCGAACGTCCAATTCGAGGCCGCCTAATGGCGGCTTAAGCACGGGAAAAGATTCCTTGTTTTTTAAATATCTTTATTATTCTCCATGACCCCACTGTGCAATTTTTAAAGCATTTTAATTTTTCGATGCGCGTATCGCTAATTATGCTAGCAGCAGCAGGAGATGGTTCATTCCCTAATGACGCTAACATAGTTAGAGAAAAGCACATTAAGTGATGAAAAACAAGACATTTTGGTGTTTAGTGTTGCACACCAAAAGTTCTAACCGAAGAATTAAACCACAAAACAAGTTTAAGTTTGCAGAGACCCGTCACGATATATATATATATATATATATATATATATATATATATATATATATATATATAATTTAGTTAGTTTATGTGTTGTTTATTCGTTAAATAATAACCAATGATTATTTGCCAAATATACTTATTCACATATTTGCTACAAAAGCTATTGCTTGCAAAATGATAATTATTATATCTTTTCGATTGGTCACCTTCCTGCAATTGACCCCTAAACCTTTTTCGCTTACAACCTGTATATTAACAGAACAACTAAATGGGGCATGTATAAAAACCATGTTTTCTTCTCTTAGATAAGATTAACGAATAATACGTTAGATTATAATTTTAAAAATTAATTAATGGTCATAAACAAGCATTGATTAGTTATTACTTCAATGTTAACGTGCTTGTCAAGCTGTATATCATGCTTATGAGTAAATAGTCTCATCTGCAAAAATATCCTCACCCCAGTCACTCATTAAAGAAAAACGAAGATAATTATAAAATAATATACAATGCTCTATCTCTGAGCTGATAGCAGATATTTTTTAAATTTAAATCTAATTTGTTTTCTGTAGAACATTAAATGAAATCTCAAATCTCCACTTAAAGAGTTAAACAATTTAACAGCATTGTGGCTGAAAGCACGATGAAACATGGCTGTGCTATAATATAAGTCCCATAAGAAGAACTCTGCAACGAAGGCATGAATCATCAATAATTCGTCGTGAACCCATTTTATTCCTAGGCAAAATGGAGAGGAAGTAATCATTAAACGTTCAATATTCGATAGTAACTTATATTTAAGAAAGTCTTTAACAATCCCAAATCGTTTATTTTTCCCAAAACGTGATTACTTGCGGAAACCACATATGAAGCGGCAAGAAGAATTTTGAGCATTTGAGCTAAAAATTATAACTTTGGATTTGGTTCAGATGTATGCAACGATTTACAGATAATGCAGAAATGTTACAAAGATCTTTATTAATGGTCTTGGCTGCCTCATAATCCTCGCACACAAATTTCTTGTACAGCTGTGTGTCATTCGAAAAAAAAAATTGCTTTTACAATTTTGCTTTTGGATTTACAATTTGTAATAGCTGCCTGTAAATCAGAGGTATAAATTAAAAAAAAACAACAGACCCAATATGGATCCTTGAGGTACGCCCGAACTTGTATTTAAGTTCGAAGATAGCACTATAATCGAAGAGATTTACCGCTAAACACCAAATCACTTTTTGAAAACTCCTCGACACACCTTTCGTTAACCATGTTAACATCATCAGGAGATTATTTAATCCGTTAGATATATCTACATTTAGCCATCACTAGAGCAAGATTAACTGTATCAAATACCTTACTAAAATCCAACAAAACAAGAGCGGTCGCCTTTCCATCATCCATAGAACGACAAATATCGCCCTATAGCATTTTCTAAAACCAAATTGTGTAACAGAAAGTATATTAATATTAGTTAAATAATTTGGTTATACACGGCCTTCTCCAGAATCTTTGACAAAGTCATCAACAAGCTTATTGGACGTACATCGCCAGGCTCAGATGGATTAGATTTTTAGTAGCAGTAGTTTAGTAGTTGATGGATTGCTTGATTCAAAGGTAAAGACAAAGTATTTATTAACATCGCCGGCATTATTTAGAATGTTACCTGAGACTTTGAACAAATATTTAAACTTTTAAGGGCATTATATATATATATATATATATATATATATATATATATATATATATATATATATATATATATATATATATATATAAATATAATACGCACCACTCACTTTTCGCGATTTGTTCCGAAACCATAAAACCTACATAGGTTAGTTAAAATTTGGCAGGAATGTTCCTCATACGTGGTAGATGTTCACTATGGAGGATTGCTCATAAACGTCAACTCCTAAGGGGGGTTGCGGGAGCGTAAAAGATAAATATATGCCCGTTTTTGAAATTTAAGTCCTACAGACTTCAAACTTGGCAGGAATGTTCTTCGTGTATCGCAGATGTTCGCTAAGAAAGTGGGTTCACAAAAATCAACTCCTAAGGGAGCTTGCGGGGGCATAAAGATACATATACTCCGAAATTTGCAATTTAGGATTCTTATATCTTCTGAATCCTTCTAGTATCTTCGCGAATCCTTCGCAATTGTGTCTTCATGAAATTTATAGAAAAAATTATCAAATAGCAGGCAAAAGCTATGGAAATATAAAAGTAGTTTTAAATTAAAAAATTAATTATTACTAAAGTTTTATTTGACCAGCCCATTAAACTAAGGAGAACCTACAACAAAATTGACTGTCTGGCGTTTGCTGATGATCTAGCAATTTTGGCTCAAGATAACGCCACAAAAGCAGATTGAAATCCTAAAAGAAACAGCAGAAAAGGTAGGACTCCAAATTTCCTTTGAAAACACACAATACATGACCTGCAAGAGACTAAGAACACCATTTCCAAAAACAAAATATGTAACATCAGACGAGCTTCTCAATTCAAATATTTAGGTGAAATAATCATGCAAAATGGGTTGGAAAACCTGCCAATAATGGTAGATGTCAAAACATGGAAACTGCGTTAAGACTTACGCAAAAATATTTACAACAAAAAATGCATATCTAAAAACACAAAACTGAGGCTTTACAACACAGTTATTAAGCCAGAATGTCTATATGGAAACTCATTTGAATAGGAATAGATATATCAAGGATATTGAAAAGAAGGAAAGAAAGAAAATCATAAAAAAAAATTTTGGTCCCAAACAAATAAATAGCACAACATACCGGCTTCGAGAAAACCAAGAAATCACAAGAATACACAGATATATATAGCGATATGAGAAAGAGAAAACTTAAGTTTACGGACACATAAAACGGATGAATCCGAGTAGGCTAACTAGACAAATAGTCGAATTTTATGAAAATAGGAATAGAGCTAAAGTAGAAATAATTAAATGGATTGCTGCAATTAAAGAGGACCTAAGATCAGCAAATATTACACAAAGTGAAATTCAGGATAGAGGCTGTTTCATACACAAGGTTAACGTTTGGAAGGTTGGCTAGAGAGAAATATGTAGGAAGACTGGAACAACTTGGTCTACGAAAGGAAAAAAGCTCATAGCGAAAGAATGAAATTAGTATGGGCGCAAAGGAAGCCTAACAACAACAAACGCCTCTAACTGTACTTCGCGTGGTCCATCAGAGCTCATACGTGAATAATAATAAATGAAAGTTTTATTTACGCCCAACGAAGCGGGGTGGTAACAGCTAGTCCTATAAATATAAAAAAAGAAGGCAAAACAATAAAAATTACATCCTAGTAAATTTTTTATAAAAAATTTTAGATTGTTTTTGGTTGTTGTATTTACCGTTATAAGTTCAATATACAGTTAAAAACTATCACCATTGTACCGTTTATAAAGTCGATAGAAATACAGCTGAAGGTTGATTTCTCTTTCTAATCTTCTTGAAAAAATTAACTTATTTGGAACGATAAATCTAGAAAACTGCATCCGCAGTGTAAATAAGACTTTAAATATTTAAGAGTTGACTTTTTTATAGCACAGTTCTTCTTGTTAAACTAACACCACGGAGGTAATAAAAAAATCGATTACACACAAGACATAATTCAACGTTTTTATCTACAATGTAATCTCGATATAACCACGGCAAGTAACGAAACGTTAGAAACAACACTTAAACAAGTTATACGGCTAAAGTTGTAGCAAGTTGGGTCGGCGAGGGTATCGTGTTTTTGGAAGTCAATTGTCTGCATGGCTACTATCTTTATTTGGGAAAATCGAATTAACTTGAAGCAACTTAAACTATTCAACAGTTAAGCTGGGTGTGATTTCTGCTGGAAGGAATCCTCGGAAGTGCACTTGTACGGGTTTTAATGTGGCTGCGTTAATTTATTTTAGCGTATTAACTTGCGGCATTACAGGAGAGAAATAACTGAAACTTATTTAATTGGAGTTTTAGACTGTGTACACATTGTTGCAAAGTCGTAATCGTCTTTGTTATTTTTACAATAATTGGAAATGGCGCTTGTTTTAAACAACAACTAATTAATAAATTTCAAGACCTCGCATTGCACAAACTACACAGACACAGAATGTCGGAAAAATAGCAGCACTATATAAATTAAAAAATGACAATTAGTTATTTTATCAAACCCATATCTTTTTATTCAAAATACATCCCTTCCGCATCAATACACAGCTGGGCACGTTCAACCAATGTTAGCAAAACACTGTGTAACATTGTCATAAAACGTTTCTTTCACGGTCAGTTTGAAGCACCAAGTCTCATCACCAGATACAATCGATTCCAGGAATGTGCAATTCCGCATGGTTGTTTTAATAATATTCTTGTAATGTTCAGCGCGAGCAATATCTTGGTCGTCACTTAAGGCGTGAGGAACAAATGGTGCACAGAACTACTTTTGTTCTTTGAGGCATTTTGAATATAATTTTACCAGTATTTTATGTAACGTCCAACCACCAGGTTTTAGCGTTCCGACATTTTCACTGTCCTTTCCTGGAGCTTTCCCGTTTTTCACCTATTCTATAGCATGTGTTACCTCCTCCACTAGAATATTTGGCATTTGTTCTTTCGTGGGCATTGTTGTCCTTGACTGGTTCTGATCTTCAGATAAGTGGGAATAAAATTTCCTGACAACCTCTAACATTTGCGTACGCGCACTGCACACTGTCCCATCCTCACCCATTAAGGCATACATTTGCGTTCTTTTTTTTCTCGGCTTCTGTTTGGCGTGATTAATTTCTTAATCTCCTTCTAGTGTTTTTAGTACTAGCTCTATCTGGAACCGGCGCGTGCCCTCTCTGATACGTTTTCTTATAGTCTTGCAGAGCTTAGCGTACTCGACCCTGCCAAAAGGACTCCCTGCTTTTCTCATTGTCCGTCTTTTTTTCATTAAATTAGTGGTCTCACTCCAGAGAGCCAACCTCCAGATTTTTGTCAGTTTGAAATCTTTTTCTTCCGGTGCTGTTGAAGCAGCCGTTTGAAGCACATTGTTTGTGAGTTTTTCATATTGAACTGATATTTCCATCTCATCCGGATCTTGTAGCACAGCAGAGAGGTTCGACAAAGCAATCTCAAAATCGCTGGAAAAAAAACAAAATAACATTTTATGACAGTGTTACACAGTGTTTTGCTAACATTGGTTGAACGTGCCCAGCGATGTATTGATGACGAAGGAATGTATTTTGAATAAAAAAAAAAAATATATATATATATATATATATATATATATATATATATATATATATATATATATATATATATATATATATATATATATATATATATATACCAGGTGTCCCATTAAAGATGGATCGCGGCCGTATCTTGAAAACTATTTATACCACAGCTTTGCGGGAAAAAAAATATTATACTAAAACTGACTGTGAGAAATTCACCAAAAATATTTTTAAGCTTCTAAAACGACCGCAAGAGGTATTTTCAAGTGTTAACCGAGTAAGAAAAATTCTCAGTTATAATTAGCAAACTGTCTCCTACAACTTTGTTTTATGACATTTTGTCGTAACTTCGCGAATAAAGAAGTGGGGGGAGTTTTACCTATTGAGATAAAAAGTCGTCTAATGTCCGTTTGCCTTAACCGATTTTCCTCAATTTGGATTCACTTAAAAGGCAATTGCTGGGACAATCAGATAATCTGGGAGATAAATTATTTAGTTTATAAATGAAACCGCGAGGTGGCGTTACACTCAACAATAGTTTTTATGAAGTTTTGTTCAGTTTTTTCAAATGGAATGGTACAGCTTTTACTACATGGTAAGAAAGGTAATTTAAAGAGGAATCATCCAGTGATACCCCGAAATCGATATCTCTGACATATCAAGAGATATTTCGATTTTTCTGAAAAAATTAGTTAGTTTTAATTTTTACCGTAATATTAAGTTAAAAATTGGACTTAATATGGTACAGCTTTTATTACATGGCTAGAAAGGTAATTTAAAGAGGAATTATAGAAAGGCAATATTTTTTTCCCCAAAGTTGTGGGATAAATAGTTTTCAAGGATACGGCCGCGATCCATCCTTAATGGGACACCTGGTATATATATATATATATATATATATATATATATATATATATATATATATATATATATATATATATATATATATATATATATATACATATATAAATATATATAAATATATATATATATATATATATATATATATATATATATATATATATATATATATATATATATATATATATATATATATATAAATATATATATATATATATATATATATATATATATATATATATATATATATATATATATATATATATACATATATAAATATATATACAAAATTTTTTTTGTTTATTTGAGATAATATATTATATATTTTTTTCCTGGCAGTTTTAATATATTTTTTTGGATTTCCAGTTAATTATTAATACATTATTATTTTTTGTATTATTCTGTTAACGTTTCAGTTTATTTATTAAGCATCTTCAGAACAATTCTACAATATATATGACTTTTTGTCACTTGTAGTTAAAAAAAAATTATTAATGACAATTTATTATTTAATGATCTTATTATATACACATTTTAACTTATCAGTATCGTTTCTGAAATTAATGGTATTATTTGTTTTCTTTTATATAAATTATTTCTTTTATAGTTCTTTTTTTATATTGTTTTTCAAAATATAAAATTTTTGTTATTAAAATTAAGGTTGTGGCCATTATATGAGCGATGTTTTCAAAAGGGCAGTTACGTTTGGTTCTACATTTCTAATGCTTTTTTTTTGTGTTCGTTTATTGTGTTTTTTAAATATTGTTTAATTTGGCTAATATACGAGTTTGAGCTATTTGAACAATCGATTTTGAAAATGAAATTTGTTTGTTCCATTTTGGGTGTTTGTGGTTTTAATGTTGAAAATATTTGTTTAGTGCTATTATTGGATATTTCGGATATGTTTATAATATATGGTTAAAGCATTTTATAAATTTATAAAAAAATAAAAGGATATATATATATATATATATATATATATATATATATATATATATATATATATATATATATATATATATATATATATATATATGCAAATATAAGGAGATTTGTACACCAATAAATATAATTTCTTGTAATTCTGTAATAAGAAGTATTTCTGTCTATTTTTCGTGGTGGATACTCTTTCTGTACATATATATGTATGTAGGTATATACATATACCTACTGTATACCTTATGTACTTATATCACAATATTTAAAAGATTTTTTTTTAATTTGTTGTAGCAAATAAAAAAACTCAAACATTCAGTGAAAATATCATTGCTCTTTAATTGAAACATTTAAAAATAATTCGAAATATTCATCTGTAAAAAAAATATTTGTTTTGTGTATCATCAGTGTTAAATCAAATATGTATCCGGTATGTTTTAATTTTTTTGATACAAACTTTATCGAAAAAATTTTTTCTTTATACAAACTTTATCGAAAAAAATTGTTAAAAGAACTTTTGTATACTTACATCAACCGTTACACCCGGCAAAGGAAAAAATTGCGATGGCGGCATATTTCTCGGTACGTAGCGGTAAAACTCGTTACCGTCTTTGTACCATTTTACAGAGTAAAGAATTTCATCGCCCAGATTGTAGTGGCATTCCATTTTAACGTTTTGATTTCTTATTGCGTGACTTGGTATCCGTAAATCCAAGAGCTCGAGTGCTATGACACCTGAAAATGAAATGCAAATCAGAGAAGAAAAATGCAATTCTTATATACAAAAGTATGTTTTGAACAAATAAAGCAATCGAATTTCAATCGAAAGTGTATGTTATCGTGTTTTACAATGGAACGTATATTACTGCTTCAATACATAAGAATACGTAGATAAATATACAAGGTCTAAGAGAAATAACTTTCGTAAATTTAGCCAACTGTTATTTACATCATTTTCGACATAAAGTTTCTTTAAAATAGGCATCAAAAATGCAACCATTTCCGCGGAGAACAGGTCAAAACTTTTTGAAATTTTCTTAAAAATTGCCATTGCATTATTATGTTTTTTCGATATCCAATTTCGGCTCGAATGGAGTTCAGTTTTTCGTTTCATTTAGTATTTTTTTTTCAATAAAATTTAATATTTATTATTTAACTAATTATTCCACAGGTTTTAGCTTAAATTTGAATTGTTTTGTTACAAAAATAAGACAAAATTGCACATTATTGTCAAAGTTGAAATTAGTAGTACTAATATTTCACACTATAACCCGTTTTAAATGATTCACGTCACATTAAGAAACACATATTTAATTACTTTATTAAATTCAATATTGAAAATGTCCACCGTTTGCGTCTATGCAAACCTAACACTTTTAAGCACTTTTCCCGAACACTAATATGGTCAGCAGTGGTATAAAAAAAAACATTATTTTAATACTAGCTTCTCCATAAATAAGAAGCATGGCGTGATAATCATATATGGAAAACATTTTTGCTTTTAAATAGAACTTACTTAAATAGAATTTACTGAAATACATTGGAATAAATTTTGGTCGAAATTTTGAAACAGCATTCTCTGTTATAGGGATGTTGATGTTCTTGTCTGATGCGGAGTATGATTCTTAACCCTTAACATATATTATGAGATCAGATCAATTTATATTCGTCCGGCAGTTAGCCAAATATATGACGTCATCATTAGTATTTTATAAATTGTTCTGATTTGACCGTTACAGTTAGTCATTAGTTGCACTTTGCGTAAAGGACTTTTCGTTTATAAATTGTGCAGGCTTCCGGTCAAATCTGAACTATAATACCTTATAGGTAGTTTTAAATATATTTACATGGCGGGCAAAAACAAGTCCTAAACTGATGCAGAACTTTTGCGGGAGGCTGAAAACGCCTATATTAGTGAATATGATTCTGGTGAAAGTGAATTCAGTTGTCATGAGAGTGATTCTGAAATAGAAGAGACGGATACTGAGGAAAAGGAGACCATAAAGAGGACCATAAAGAAACTGAAATTGATACAGGTAAAGGGAATATAGATAAAAATAAGAATAATTTAAGTTTTAATTTTAAGAAAAATAAATACAAGTGGTCCAAAATACCCCCGTTAGTAGCAAAACTAGAGCTGAAAACAGAATTAGGTCTAAGATTCCAGATTAATGGTGAGACATATAGGGACAAACCATCCGAACCCGTAGATGTATGGAATTTATTGTTTGATGATCATATATATGATGGGCATCATTCTTCAGCATATAAACGAATGAATAACTGATTGGCAACTTCTTATGGCCATCAAGCTCTATCATGTCAATTTAAACGAATAACATTGAAAAAGCTGAGCTGAAAGCTTTTATAGGTCTTTTCTTTGGCGCATTCAAATACAATAACGAAGATGTAAGTTCGCTATGGGCTACGAATTTAACGCGGCGTGATATATTTTGTGTTACTATGGCTTTAAAACTCTTTCAGCATTGAGATTTGATGACAATAGTACAAGAAAAAAAAAGAATAAGAAATGGTGATAAACTTGCTCCTATATCAGAATTGTTTAACCTCATGATTATCAAATCCCAGTAAAATTATGCTTGAGGTAAGGTTACGATTTAGGGGAAAGTATAGATACAAGATGTATATGCGCAATAAACCCAACACATATCGATTAAAAATAATGCAAAAACACCTTATTTACTAAATGCATTTTTATATTCTGGTAAAGACACATCTCTTAATCCAAGAAAATTGGCAGGCATTCCAACTTGTTGGATGGCTTACAACTTGTTCAACCAATTATAAGCTGTAACCGTAACACTACCGTCAATAACTGGTTTTCGTCAATAGAACTAAAAAAGATCGGTTTGACATACAAGAACGCTGCGTAAAAATAAAAGAGAAATACCAAGTAAATTTTTACCTAATAAAGATCCTCCAGTTTCATCAACAATATTTGGCTTTACAAAATAATTCACCATTTTGTCTTATGTGCCTAAGAAACGCAAAGATGTTATAATGTTGATGATACAATGACTCAAAATGAAAAATGTCTTCCTGAAGTTATCGATTTCTACAATTCAACAGAAGGTGGGGTAGATAGTTTGGACCACAACTGTGCCTGTTATAATGTGGGCCATAGAAGTAGACTTTGGCCCTTGACTTTATTTTATGCGATGTTAATACAAGTGTTATCTATAAGAGCGCACATAATGCATTTACAGAACGTCGAACATTTATTATCTTTGTTGGAGAAGATCTCATAATGGACCATTTAAAAAAACAGAGTCACAATGCGAACAATTCCAACAAATCTTCGAATTGATCAAACGTCATAATGACATAACTAAGGAAACTTTAGGAAGCATTATTCCCACGGACAAAAAAAGAAGGCGTTGTTTTATCTGTCACAATGATAACAAATACCCACAAAAATGTTCAATGTGCCAGAAGGGTACTTGTAAATCCCATAGTATCAATACTGCCAAATGCTAAAAGTTCAATACTTCAGACTTTTTGACAATGATGTATTCTACGTCAATGTGCACGACCTGCGCCCACCTCTCGGCCAATTTATAGACGCCATTTCGCCAGAAATCGCCGCGTTTGGAAGTTGTTAAGCCAGTTTTTGAGGTCCTCTTCGTTGGCAAAGCTTACACCCGCCATTTAGTCGGATAGTGAGCGGAACAGGTGATAATCAGTTGGCACAAGATCGGCGGGTGCGGATGATCTCCAATTCGATACCATTCAGAGTCTCCTTGAAAGTCGAAATGTACCAATGCTAAAAATTAAGTTGTTTTGCTGCCTGAAATTTCCATTTCAGAAGCCTGACAGTTAATTAAAATTAAGTTTTGCTTTTGTAGAGTAAGGAAATGACTTTTAAATGCATATGTACACTTCTCCAGACAAAATAAAAATGGAGAACGAATAAACGAATTATAAAAACGGCGGGTTCTTATAGAGCAACCCATCAATTATATTCATTTTCCATTTTTGAATAAATTTAATTTCATTTTATAATCAAGTTATACTTTGCTTGTTAATATATTGTTGGTTCATTGGAATAAAAAAGCTTGTATCGTAAACTTTCAGGTGCAGGTAATCATCTTCACACTTTGAAGAAATTGCTTTGAAAGCCTTGTCAATTTCCATAACGAAATTGGAAAATTGAGGTGCATATTTTCTAATTTCACGAAAGCACGTAGTATATATAAGCGATAGAAATTCGAAATCGTTCATATTTTAATAATATTTACTAGAGCGGTGTGTAAAAATGTACACCTTTTTAGAGGTATTAGATAAAAGCATACCGCGCTAGTTCAAATGGAAAAATTTGGTGGATTTAATGTGATGAAGTTATTTAGTTTTTTTCGACATCCTCAAGAGAAATGAAGCGGTTACCAGCTAGATGATACTTCAAATGTAGAGATTGGTAATGATAAACTTGAAGAGATTTACCACTAAACACCAAATCACTTTTTTTGAACTTGTCGACGCACGTTTTTCTAACCATTTTAACATCATCAGAAGATGATTTAATTGATTAAGGATTGAATGAGGATTAAATCATCTCCTGATGATGCTAACATGGTTAGCGAAACGTGCGTCGAGAAGCTAAAAAAAAGTGATTTGGTGTTTAGTGATAAATCTCTTCAAGTTTAATGTTTCACACCAAAGGCCCCAATAGAAGAATTGATTGCTAATGATGAAAATCTGAAGGGACCCACTTGGAGTGATCGTTTCCAAAGTCTTTTTTATTGTATATGTCCGTGCGTTGTTCTGATGAAAAAAGTCTTCCCTCCAGCACCATCTTTTTGGCGTCGACATTTGATTTTACTTTTATAACTCATTATGATTAACTTACAATTATCATCCCTGTGGTAATAATATAGAATCCACTTTTCATCATCGGTTATCATTTTATGCAGAAAGTTAATTTTCTTAAATCTGAAGAGCACGATGATATAACAACATATTCTCAACTGTGAGTTCATAGGAAACTCAACGACTCTCCTTTTAATTTTTCCCTAGCTTCTGTAAATCTTTAGAGATGGCTTGCGAGGTTATTCCAAGTTCACGTCCGAGATCTAGCAGTATACGACAAAAATTTTCTTCCAGAAGTGTTTCCAACTCCGCATCCTCCACTTTTTTGGATATTTCGGCCGTTCTGCACAATTTAAATAAAAATTTTCATTTGGAAATTGCTGGAGCCACCCCTTATAAGTACTGTACTGTATAATATTCTGATCTTCCGCAGCAGTTTTTTTTTTAGTTGAGAAGCAAAAAGAAGGTAGTGCCTCAAATATTATTTTCTCGAAGGACATCGCGTCTACATCTGATTTTTTAGGTTATATTCACCTTGGAGTAGTAAGGCTGATAAATGGCTCTTTAAAATATCTATACGACGGCAAAAAATTCTAATTGGGATAGTTTGTGCAGTCGATTAAACTTAGAGGTCGATAATTAAATAAAACACCTATTACCTAAGTTGTAATTTAAAGATATATTTACTCTATGTCTTTCATTGCTGATGCAAAAATGATTATCTTTGAAAGTTAGTTTTATGGTTATTGCATCTCTAAGGCCTAAAAACATGCCTTTCATTGCTGATACAAAAATGATTATTTTTAAAGGGTTATTTTATGGTTATTGCACCTCTAAGATATAAAAACATAATAATGTAATTAGTTTTAATAAATACTCACCCACAGAAACAATAATTCAAGCCCTACAACATTCCTATATCAAATATTAAGTGTTGATTTGTAAATAATATACATAAAATGGTCCACATTATAACCTTCTCCATTACTATAATTTTATTGCATTAAAGCTCAGTATTTTTAAATAAGCATATATATGGTAAATAAAAACATCAAAGAAAATAACGAACCAAAAAAATATCCAGATTAAATTTCAGAACATGTTAAAATATTTCAGATGAAAAATTGTTAAGCAGCTACGCAACAAACAACAAAACGAAACATCAGGCTTGACTTAAAAATCCATAATTTTTTAGTTGGCAGTCAATAAAATAAGAGTGGTGGAAAAAACTTAAAAACCATGTTTTGTTTTATAATTTATTTACCATAATAAATAAGATAATATGCTAATATTAATTGATCTTTAAATATTTTGTTTGCAATATAACCCGCGCATTTTAGTGCTGTTTATCTTCCTAAGGAATTTAATTTCGCCTAATGGTTTGTACGTCAGTGATAAAAAAAATAAGAGTGTACTAATTTTATACACGTTTTCGCGTACCAATTCTAATAAAATATATATTTATTTTCTTGATGTTGACATGAATTGATTGATGTTGACAAAAATTAGTCCGTTTCTCACTATATTAAAACATGCACCACGCTAAACACTGCTGAAGAAAGGCATTTATTTTGCAGTTGAGAAGCTAAACCAAATAACCTGCATTTATTACGACTGTGGCGGCTCATGGGTTTTTAAAGTGGGAGGGCGTAGAAGAAAATAGTGCAGCTGGAGATTTTTTTTGCTATTTTTAGATTCTTCCATATTCAAAACATTCTTTTTGAACTCAAATTCAACACGGGCGTGGAACGACCATTAGTTTTTAATTCAACTTTTCCCTCCTAACTTAAATTAGTCATTATTAACTGTTTTAAATCATACACCTTCATGTTTACAATTATAAGTTGATTAATTTTATTTAAAAAGTACTACTCAGTGCGTACTCACGTAGCAAATCCCATATTAAAACAAGTATTCGCGAGGCGAACGAAATACGCGACGCAAGACATATCAAACGCTCATAACCCATCAAATTAGCATTTAAAACTAATTACCGATACGCTCGGTCGCAGGAAATCTACGTCCAAAGCCCATGTTTTAGAAAGCAGTTAAACCCCTGAATTTTGGCAACCAACAAAACATGTAACGCCAAAGACTAGATAAGATGACGGTCGCGTACGGTCGCTGGAAGTAAATGTCCAAGCAACGATGTATAAATTGTACAAAATTGTTATAATTTTTAATAATATCTTAAAATGAGTTAAAGGACAGAAACCGAATGGAAATAAAATATGGTGTTTTGCTCTGAAAAATTGTTTACTGTGATAGATGTTGGAGGGGCGGTGCCCTAACGCCCTCCCTTACGAGCCGCCACTATTATGAATGCAATGAAACGATCACCATCTGTAGTTGCTAAAGTTTTGAAAAATCATATGTGACCCAAAAACAACCAAGAAAAAGAACCATTCTAAATAAAATTAGTAAAAATGTATAATAGGCATGCGAGGCTTTGAATGATTCTTTTGCAATCTCTGTTATTATAAAAATAAATCTTGACCCAAATATCAGCACCAGAAAAAGAGAAAAGAGAAAAAAGAGAAAAGTCTCGCTTTTAATAACAAAATACAAAGCAATGATTAAAACTTCTAAAAAGAAACTGTAGTGAAGATTTTCAAAGTAACTGGAAAAACATTATTTTTAGCGATGAAACCGATGAAGAATTTAATCCACGCAACACTTTGGGTACACTGAAGTATAGTACTAACATCAAAGTATGGAGGTGCTTTTCATATCACGGAGAAGGTCTAATATTTTGGATAAAATAAAATATGACAAAAGGAATGTATTTAGGAATCTTAGAGACAATTATGCTCAATTTTTCTATTGGAACCTTCGGTGTGAAACACTAAACTCAAAGACATTTACCACGAAACATCGAATCACTTTTTTTTGGAGGATCTTCAGGAGATTAAATCATCTCCTGATGATGCTAACGTGGTTAGCAAAACGTGCATCGAGAACTTTAAAAAAACTGATTCGATGTTTAATCGTAAATCTCTTTCAGTTGACAATTATATCTTATGCATAATTATTATAACGTAATATTTTTTTGAAATATATAATCAACTTATAAATATGAATAACGTAATTGTTTGAAAATTAATATTGTCTCAGAAAGAACGAGTTTAAAAATAATATATTAATACGCCTCCGCCTCTCTTATCTTATTGGCCACCTCTGTACGTATATATAAAAACTCTTCTGTCGACTTAAGCATTGAAAACACTCTAATTTAAAGGACTAAATTACAACAAATCCATCTAAATAATCTCTCGGCTTCCATATGCCAAGTTGAATATAATTTAAGCGAATTGTTGGCTCAAGTTTCAAAGTCTTTCAAACTTGTTCTTGCTAGCAAGTGTTAAATATTCCAGGTATACCTTGGAACAGACTTGAAGTTTGAAAATTATTAGACGATATGAGATGGAGTGTTGTCTGATTACAGTTTAGTTAATTTGTTTTATTATGAAAGCCGGTTATGTTCAAGACTGGGTGTTTTAAGTTCTCTATAAATTCCCATTCAAATATAAGCTTGCTAATTATGTTTCCTATTTTCTTGGAAAGTCGATGTATGTTAAAAAAAATGGGCACATAACAGCTTCAGTAACTTTGAATGCATATATTCACTTTATATAATGACAACTTTAAGACGCTGAGATCTCTTGTTCATTGATAATAATAAACGACAGTACCTTTTAGAGATCGATGGAATAAACAAGTTTAAGTTTTGTTTCGGTAAAACTTGGGTAAAAATACAACAGAGACTTCATAAATGGTTAAAATTTGGCGGTAGTTATATAAAGATCGATAAAAACATTTGTAAGTGACTTTGACAATTTCATATATTAAAAATAATTTGGGCTAAAGAAATCATCCAAAAAATATCAGAAACTCTTCAAACACAAGTTCACGAACATCACGGGCATTTCCAGACTTGTTAGAGATAATTTTTCTGCGGTTTTTTTTCTTGAAAACGATATCTGCCAAAACAAATATCTTAATGCTGGATCTTCCTCCGTACTCACCTGGTATGGCTCCGTGGGACACCCAAAACTGAAACCACCAATGAGAACGTTTTGACATGAAGATTTCATAAGGCTATCGGTCGAGAAAGAAAAACTTGATCGTAGCGAGCGTATTAATGTATAATATAAGTACATGATTCTTTTCTGATAAATTTTAGAGTTCTCTTTTAACCATTTGCTCTCTGATGGTTTCACTAAGAAACCATAAATTTGAAAATGTTTAGCTAATTTTCTAATGGCTTGTGTTTAAAACTACCTATTGTAGAGGTTGTTATATACCTCTATATGCCTATATACCCAATCTATTTAATAGTGTTGCATTATTTTATTCTGAACGTAAACGTCAGTCAGTGGAACGCATGGTATTTATCTCCGCTTGTTTGTTTGGAGATTATAAGTTATATACAGGGTTTTATTTAGTTTTTATTAGAAATGGCAGGTAAGTGTTGTTTTATTATATTATAGTATGGTGTAAATTTATCACATAAATATGTCATACGTTTTTTTGTACTTATTATGTTTACACCATCGGCAAAGTTGGTGGTTTCTAGTTGAAAGCACTAGAAAACTAATGTTATTTTTTTATTGAAAAAAAATATTCACTGAAAGAGTTGGAGAAACTAGCTAACGACTTATTCACATTCTTAGATGAAATTCTATCAGATTGTGAATCTGAATAAGCGTGTGATGTAGATGAAGATACTTTACTGGATCTCACTAACTTGCCTATAGTTATTGAAAATATCTAGCCGGTTGTAGATAACAGAACAGAAATTGATTGTGAAAATGTTATTGCTGATGATGGCGTCTGGGAGGAGGAAGATATTCCTCTGTCTGTGGTTAGGAACAGAGAACTTGCTAAAGAAATAATCTGGACGCAATCAACAGATTATTGTCTTATCAATTCTAAGGAGTTTAGATCTGAAACTTTTCACATATCGTACAATCAATCAAAATACCAATCAATTGATGAAAGTATCATCCGATTTAAAGATCGCAGCTTTTTAAAACAGCATGTACCTCTCAAACCTATCAAGGGATGGTATAAAGTTTGGATACGCGGTGACGAGCATGGATACGTTTGCCAATTCGAAATATATGTTGGCAAAATCAATAATCAACCCGAGAAAAATTTGGGATGTGGGGTAGATTTGACAAGAGATTTGGTAGGGAAAGGCTACCGTACATATTTTCATATTTTTTTTAATTCTGTACAGTTACAAAAATCGCTTCAGAAGGAGTTTATTTAGGCCTGTGGTACTGTAAGGGTCAATAGAAAAGACCTTCCAAGTAATACAAAAACTGATAAATCAATCTGTCTGGAGAGTCAATAAAGATTTACTTGCGTTTACAAAATGGAGAGATCGCAAACTAGTTCTTTTTCTTGGAAACTATCATGATCCTTCAAATGAGGCGACTATCACCCGTAAACAAAAAGATGGGAGTTTACACAGTGTGCGATGTCCAATCATGATCAAAGATTATAATGAGCATATGGGATATGTTGACAGTTCGACATGCTAAAATCCATCTATGAAATAGATAGCAAATAAAAAAAATGGTGGTATAGAATACTGTGGTATTTTATAGATCTATCCTTTTTAAACTCTTTCATTATATTCACGCAGAAAGCACCACCAGCAGTTCCAAATTTAAAATTCTTTAGGATATCAGTGGTTTCAGGGTTGATAGGTACTAGCATAAAGTCAAAAATAAAATTACATGGAAATTCTCCTCCCTCAATAATAAATCATTTTAAAGCTGTAGTACCGTATGCATTACGGTTTAACCAGTGTTTACATATACTACAACATGGATTCGTGGATGTGCACTACATGTCAAGGGGGTTTGTGTCTTTCTGAAACAAATAACTGTTTTATATTATATATCATAAAAAATAATGATCTAGATTCCACAAGTATTTCAAATAATAAAGATTTGATATAGCTTCTATGATATTTATAATTTACACCTACTCTACTCTATTTTCCTAGCGGTTACATACTGAGACCATGGTCTAAAAAATTTATCAAAGCAACAATTATCACAAAATACTTTTTTGTATATTTTAAAAACATTAAGAAACGATATTCTTCATATTTACCTAAACTTTCTAGAAAAAAATATTGTCGGGAACAAAAGGTTAATATAATTTTGTAAAGCTTTAATCGAAAATAGCTTGAGAAAGCAAGGTGAGGACTATCGACGCAGTAAAATATTTCAGCACTTGCTGCAGTATTGATATATTTAAGTTGTAACGATTCTTTTCGAGTTTCCATAGTAACGTATAGTTTAGAGTTGTTATCGTGGAAGACAACGCCATACTTTTTGTTCAAATCTAACCGACCATTGTCAGAAATACTTAGTGCTGTCAATAGTATATAATAGGTGATAGCAACTTGATGTATAAAAAAAATCTTCAATTCAGTGATGGCTCGTGGGTTTTTAAAGTGGGAGGGTGTTGGAGAAAATTCTGCGGATGAAGATTTTTTTTCTTTTCTCTTCCTCCTTTTTACTTTTCCTGCTATTGAAACCTTATATAGGAGATGAAGCAGAAAAATGAGTTAAGGGAAAGAAACTAAACGGAAATAAAATATGGTGTTTTGCACTGAAAAATTGTTTACTGTGATAAATGTGGGAGGAGCGGCGCCCCAACGCCCTCTCTCACGAGCCGCCACTGCTTCAATTCTAGCAGATTAAGAGAACTTTCTTCTCTTGCTAAGCAGACTTTAAGATCTGATAGTTGAGCTCAACCTTCATTAACCACACTTTTTTTTAATTAACATTGATGTAGATAATTTAATATTTGTTGGAAATTTAATGAAAAGTCTGATGTACCGTGGCTTTGATTCAAAACAGACTGATTAATGGAAAATTTGTTATTCTGCAGTATAACAATAACCTCATTAAGCCAGAATGGCCCAAAAAAATCAAAGAGTTAGGCGCGAAAGTACTTTCTCATCCATCGTATTCCCCCAATGCTGTGACAACAAACAAAGGTGACAATTTTCAAAACTGCACTCCAAGTAATATTTTACATCAAAATCGCCCTCATTTTACAAATAGAGAAGAGAAAATTTGTGGGCGAACATTGTCAATAGCGATGGATATAATATTGCAATTGAAACTGTTGTAATTCTAAAACTAACTAAAATTAAATATTTGTAGATAAATTTGGTAGGTAGATATTTATGGAAATGGAAGAATCACTTTTATGGGACTTTACATTAAAAATTATAATATAAACGGGCTCACTGAAAAACTGCAAAATTAACTACATATGGTGCTCATATTTATATTTAATATATTTATTATCTAAGCTATCAATCAGAATTACGTCTACAGTGCGGGACTAATACGAGCGATTTTGTGATGGAAAACACAATGTAATTTTCAATCATCTAGTTGACATGTTAAATTTTATATTATAAAATATTTTACTAGCTAGGGGACCACATTATCTATCTGGAGTATGCTTATATATACCAGGGAACAAAAAACTAAAGCCCCTATATATATATATATATATATATATATATATATATATATATATATATATATATATATATATATATATATATATATATATATATATATATATCCACCGCCTCACGCCGAGAAAGCAAAACTTCGCACACCGTTTTCCGCACCGTTTTCCGCTTTACCATCTGTCTGTCGTTTAACTGATGTGGGTGGTATTCAGACGATCACAAATGGTCCGCCGACCAATATTTAATCTCGCTGCCATTTGTTGTTGAGTTTACATATTGTCTCCTTCCAATAATGTTTGCAATTCGGCATCTTCAATTTCTTTTCGGTTGGCATAGACGTTATTTGTCTTTCAAGTCCAAATCAGCACTTTTGAATTATCTAAATCGAAGCGTCTTGTATTGGAACATTGTCACCGTAAGTTTCCACTGGTATACGATGGCTTTCACTCGCGTTTTTCTTTCGATCGAACAGGAAAAGCAGTACCTGCCTCAAATGTTCTTTATTTGGTTCAAAACTCGACATGTCTACTACACGAAAAAAATATGACCATAACTCGAAATCTTTTAAACATCAATGGCGTTCTGAAAGGTACAGTCTTAGTAACAAAATTACATAAGAGTTTATACTGTGAACCGACCCTTTTCACCAGTACCCTAAAACTAAGAATTATTAACAGCCAGACCTGGTAAAGGATAGTTATACCAATTTAAAAACCAAAGTGGTAAAATGACTTACTCTCTAAAATATATTTTTGAAGTGAAAATTTCTTTAGCAGCGTTGAGCGATTTTCGGTAGGGCAAAGTTTATGGGTTCGCGTCACCGACATGCTAGTGACGTGCAATTGTGTTTTAAATGTGTTTTAATGTGTTTTTAATTAAATTGTGTTTTAGATAATCATTATTTTAACTGTTTAATTGTAGAATCATTGTGCAGTATAAGTGTGAGTACTTAATAAGCTAATATTTTTATGTAGAATAATGAATAACAAAAACATTTATTTTCGATAAATAGCAGCATTATAAATAGCATATTATAAATAGCAACAATAGCATTTATTTTCGAATATTTCCAATATTGGTATCAATATTTGCGCTAAACAAATTGATACTATTTATTTTTCTAACATTTAATTTCTGCAATACATCGTGCAACATTTCATAGTGGCTTAGGAGTTATCTTACTAGCGTGGTAAAACAGATTTCTAGTTGTTCGACAGTATTTTTGTCGCGGATTTTAAAATTAAAAATTCTATAAACCTTTATAATAAATTTATTTTCTCCAAATTATTGTTTATTAGTTTAAATTGTCAGAAATAAAATACTTGTTTTGTTATTTTTTGCAAAATGATTATTTATAAACTTATATCATTCAATTTCACCATTATAAATTTACAAAAAGTATTTTAATATAATTAGTTTCTAAATGTCCATTTTCTATATTTGTTTAGATTCTCGATCTTACGTGAAAAAAATATGCATTTTTAAATTATACATTTATTGAATAATTAATTTAAACATTAAAAAAACGCAGTTATTCCAAAGTTTCAGGTTTTCACTTCTATCGGCAGTCCCCATCTCTGCTTACCTTTTTTAAATATTCTTTCTGTATGCGTGTCCCAACAAAAACCAGTTTTTTTTCCCTAAAACTGTGGTGAAGTTTAAAATAAAATAATAGAGGTTCATCTGTAGCCTCAATATGTGATTTCATAGAGCGCACTTAATTATATACGTCTAAAACAAACATAATCTTTCGTACCTTCCAATGCTGCTTTTCGATCAACCATATGACATGACATAATGATAAACAGACCTGGTTGGAGAAGTTGACCTATATCAAACTTTACCCGAAATTTACTTTGCATACTCAAAGTTTCGCGACAACTCTGTTTGAAAAGCAAACAAGGTCACTTCCTGTCACGTATACGGGCGATATTCATATTCATAGAAAATATTATGCCCTTTGGAAAAGGGCATAATAACTACTGTTATTAATTACACGGCAAAATGATTTCCACTTCAGTTTGTGATAGTTCGGATGTGTGGCAGATAAAATGTGTAAATTTTCACTTCTTCTCAAGAATGTAAGTGTTACTCTGAAAATCCGTGCTACATCGATCGAAATAAATGGTAATTCGAAGGGACTAATTCCGATGAATGGTTTTTTACACATTTTGCAACATGGGACCGAGCATTGTCATGTTGAAAATGACTTTAATCGTATTTTTGAGCGTATTATGATTGTTTTTCTTTCAATGCTGGGTTGAATTTTATCAATTATTGTCGCTATCGATCGACGGTAATCGTTTCACCAGGTTTCAGCTAATTGTAATACTTAGCTCCCCTACTATCCCACCAAATACACAGAAAAACCTTCTTTCTGTGTATATTGGGCACTGGTTAAGATGTTAAAGGCTCACCTGGGTCTACCCATGAGATTTTGCGCTTTGGGTTGTCAAAATAGATCAAGGTGATGAGAAACCTGTCACAACATGATGCAAAAAAAATCTTTTCTATCTGGCAAGCAAAATATTACAAGTGATTTTTCATCTTTCAATATCTATTTCCTTCAATTCATATGAAACCAATTTTCATTTGTTTTGGATCTTTCCCAACGCGTGAAGACGTTCGAATATTGTGGATACTTCTACCAATTTTTGCAAAATATGGGATGAGTCTTCATCCAATAATGTTTGCAAATTTGCCTCTATCTTTTTCGGCTGTCATGGACTCTCCTTGTCTTTTATATCAAAATTACACTTTTAGAGCGTTTAAACCATCGTTAACAATGTTTTTGGGTTAGAGCAGGTTCACAATAAGCTTCACCAACAATCAATAACTATCAACAGCAGTTTTTTTCAAATGAAAGAAGGTTATTAAACTTCCCCGCAAAACGCATTTTTCAAGTACATAATTCGACACATTCAAAGCTGTTTTTGATTGCTGATTTTTTTGCACAATGACAATTATTAACGAACTGGCTTTAAAATGACGAATGTTTATCCTCCAAAACCCATAGATATCATTAATCTATACCATCAAATGCATTAGTAACCCAATTTCTTAGCAAAATCGACATTATTAACCAAAACACCTATTTTAATGTAAAAATATTATATGTATTCTTCGTTCCAAAATAAACTACCCCCTTTATATTTAAACAGTTAACTCAAAAAATCCATGTTTGGGATATTGAATAGAATTAATAGCCTTGATTTTGGGATAAAACGATATAGTTTTATTTCATTTTTATTGACGCGTAAAATCCTATAATTTCCACAGTTCTATTCAGTTTGACAAAAATAGCAAAGGTATCTTATATGTAAACGCAAATTTATTTTTACTGACACGAAAATTTCCACAATTTGTATAGTTTTAATGAATATAAATCTAGCAAAGTTTAATTTGACGCAATTCCAAATCAGAATATAAATACGTGTGCTTTTATATTTTTTAAACTATTTGTGACAGAATAGAAGGCATTAAACAAGAAGTGTCATGTGAAATTTGATCGGTAGTAACTCATTTACATAGAGGTTTCAAGTCTGGTCGGCGCCAAATACTTAGCTCGCGCTGAAGCCACTAGTCAAAGGCCAGCGACGGTTCCCCCCTCCCATGGTGTCCACGCTAGATGGCTAGTTTCCTCATTTCATAGCTTTCTCATCTCCCTTTGATGGGTAACCGGTCCAGATTGCTGTAGCGAACTGTACTAATATACTTTTTTTTGATGCCAACGCCTATTGCCCAGAGGTATCTGGGATAAGTCGCCCACCCACACATGAAGAATTGAAAACTGAAGAAACAGAAAAAGCACACTGCATCTCGTTCTATTCCCAGTTTCTATCAACTTCAACTATTATTATAATAGAATGCACATACCAGTTAAAAATGGTTACCTGAATTAAAATGTTCATCAAAACTTTGATTCAAAAAAAAGTTTCACGACTACCATAGGGGTAAAAAGCCTTCCCTTTGACTTTTAATATATAATGAAAATATTAGAGTCTTACAAGAAAGTAACGAGAGTAAAGTTAACTTCCTTCAACCTTCACCTCCAACTAAATCGATCTCTAGCACCCCCTTGTCAGATGTTGATATGCAGTAGTTCTTCAGCATCTCTTTTTACATTGTCGTGCCATCGTGTCTTTGTTTCTATCTTTCTGTTGTTCTCTTACACCCTATTCGCCCCACCCCCACGGTTTTATGTAAAGTGTGTTTTTTAGTGTGTCCGAACTCCCGATAGAGGTCACTGTAAAACGAATTGTGAATTTGCGAGCAAATCTGTAAATCTATGTCTCAATAGTCTGGCATCACAGAATGTTTAATATCAGAGCAACGCCTGCAAATTGTAGAAGTTTGTTATATAGAGCTCTTTTATGGTGTCCAACCATTATCTACAAATTCCGAAAGCATTTCACATTGCTCGATAATATAATTAAAAACAAGGCAAAAAACAGTGCGTTCCGAAGAATGTATCACCGTCCTTGCTGGAAGTATTGACGAAAATCCAAAAATATCAATTCGTCGTCGTGCGCAGGAATTTGGGTTTTATTACTCGACTACATGGATTATTTAATTCCGAATTTCCGAATTTGAATGGTATTGATCTGAAGGAGAAGCGGTTCCAACAGGATGGCTCCACATGTCATACAGCCAATGGCACAATCGATTTATTGAGGGAATAATTCGATGAGAAAATTATTTCAAGGAACGAACCTGTTATTTAGCCACCAAGGTCGTGTGATTTAACGATTTTAGATTATTTTCTTTGGGGTTATCTTAAATGTTTGCTGTATGCCGATAAATCGGCAATTATTGATCAACATATATCGGAAAATTGGGGACATAAAACCTCAATTGCTTGAAAGAGTGGTCGGAAATTGAACTGACAAAATGCGCTTTGATTGTGATTTGATTAACAAACAATTTGCATCGTTTAAACGAGCATAAATCTAGCTAAGTTTAATTTCATGTAATTCCAAAATAGAAATATAAATACGTGTGCTTTTATATTTTTTGAAATCATTTACGGCAGGAAAGAAAGCATTAAACATAAAGTGTCATGTGGAGTCTGATCGGTAGTGACCGATTTACTTTGCGGTTTCAAGTCTGATCTACACCAGATATCTAGCCCCCGCAGAAACCACTACCCCCACGAGTCCTGCGCCAACGAAAGGGCACTATCCAAAGGCCAGTGATAGCTCCCCTCCCGAATGGCGTTATGTTAGATTAGTTTCCCCATCTCCGTTTGATGGGTACCCGGTCCAGATCGGTTGACATGAAGAACACATGAAGAACAGGAAAAGCACACTACATCTCGTTCTATCCCTACTTTCTATCAACTTCAATTATTATCATGAGAAAATGTACACACAAGTTAAAAGTGGTTCCCTGAAATTTTGATGAAAAGTTCCATTCAAAAAAAAGTTTTACGACCACCACAGTCCCTTGCCAGTTTTTGATGTACAGTAGTTCTTCAGCATCTCTATTTATATTATAATGCCATTGTGTCTTGGTCTTCCTGTTTTTCTGTTACATCCTATTCGCTCATCCATGATTTTATGTAAATGATTTTTTTTTAGTGTATCCGAACTCTCGATAAGGGTGCCTGAAAGTCAGTAAATATGTGCCACAGTAGTCTGACAAAGAATCATGGAAGGTTTAACATTAGAGCAACGCCTTAAAATTGAATAAAACTGAAATATATTATCAAAATCGATGTTCTGTGCGCCAAACTTATAGAGCACTTAGTGAATTTTTTGATGCAGATAATCGTCCAATCGGGCGATATATTCGCCGAATTATCGACAAATTCGGAACGCATTTCACGCTGTTCAATACTAAAACAAAAGCAAGACAAAAAACTGTGCGTTCTGAAGAAAATATCGCCGCTATTGCTGGCAGTGTTGATTAATATCCAAATTTATCAATTCGTCGGAATTTGCAAGAACTTGGAATTTGTTATTCGACTTCGTTTTTTTAATTCCGAATTTGAATGGTATTGATCTGGAGCAGATATGATTCTAACAGGATGACTCCACATATCATACAGCCAACGCAACAACCGATTTATTGAGGGAAGAATTCATGTGAACATATGATTCACAAAGGTCATGTGATTTAACGTCTTTAGATTATTTTATTTGTGGTTATGTTAAATCTTTGGTTTATGCCTATAAACCGTCAACTATTGATGCCTTGGAAGCCAACTGAACTTGGACAATCGTTGATATAAAACCCAAATTGCGTGAAAAAGTGGTCGGAAATTGGATTAACAAAATGCGCTTTGTCAGAAGTAGCCGCGGTGGACATTTATCTGAAATTGTTTTCAAGCATTAATGCCATTGGCTATTATTTAACATAAAATAAATATTTTCCAGGCTCCAATTTGGTTGTATCTTTTATTTGAATTTAAAGTTCGGACGGACTAAAAAAATCACTCTCTCGCACAACACAATCACAAAACTATTAGCGTTTTTCCGTTCTCAGATGCCTCAGAGGAATCCGATTTCAACTTCTTGGCCTGACAAATAAACATTCCTTCTTCAGTATTAAAGTATTAAAGTAAGAGTAAAGAACTACTCAGTGGCCTGTTTTTAACAAAAACGTTAAAATGATTGAAACAAGTCACGAGATTAGGACAGTTTTTAAGCAATATTTTTAAAAAAGGCTTCAAAGCGACTGATTTGCCAAGTAGAGAGGGAAGGTACTGTATCAATCTGCACCACGTAGCTCTAGTTCAAAAAGTTCGGGGATGGAGACATGATCCTTGAAGATAGGGGAAGAGCAGGTCATTCTCGATGCCGACGATTTTAAAGCAGCAGTTTTTGCAGATCTCAGAACAAGTATTAGAAACCTTTCAGGGGAATTAGGAGTAATTCAAGCTATTGGTGGTGAATAGCTGTACAAGCATCCCTCATAAACTGTCGCCGCAGCGAAAAAGTAAAAACTTTTGTTATATCCTGGTATCAAGCATTACACTTTTTAAGCAATAATCAGATTTCTATAATATAAATTACAACATACAAAACGCTCAGTAACCGCTCATGAAACCACATAATAAGCACATGATTCTATACCACAACAAAAAAATAGACAGGTCTAGTAAAAGAAGTTAAGATTCATCATACCTTAACCGAAACTTACTTTTTATATCCAAAGTTTTGTGACAACAACTCCATCAATAAAGCAAATTTTCTGTAATTTACATGGGCGAAATTAATATTCATGGAAGATACCAAACCCTACCAAAAAAGTAAACTCGTAAAGGACCATTCATTATCCAGCAGATTGTGCCTATAATTAGTTAACAATTTCGCACTGATCGACTCGTTATTTTTAACAATCGCACAATTTTCATCAATATTAATTCACCTAACAATAGCTTTTATTATCAGTGCCATTTAAAAAAATACAATTTCAGCAAATTTAACCACTCTTGAACTTTACCACTGTACAAAAACCATACACAATATTTGCGTTTGGAGGAAGGAAATTAACCCCAAAATATTATGGATTTGTGGGACCCAAGTTAAATCGCAATCATAAGCGGTTCGATGGAAAACCGCTAATTTAAACAAATCTAATATTTACCATAATATAATTTTAAACTGTTTATAATTTATATCACCGATTTATTATTTATAATCACTATTATGGATATTTGCTGTAGAACACAACGTAGATTAAAATATAGTGCCTAATGCATTAAATTATAATAATTTAATACAGTTTATTCACTATCTATAAACAGCAGTGGTTTGTTATAATCAGGTACATTCAAAAAGGTTTATAGTAAAGTTTTGAGAAACTGAACTTCAACTTTGTTGAACTGAGAAGGCTATTTAGCGACTGGACCTAGAGTTTAACGTGGGTTCCGAACCACGATCATCAGCTACCGAAAAGCCCGGCCAGCACCCCCGTCGGGCTATCAACCCGATTTTGTGCTTAACCGAAAGTATGTCGAGAAGCCTACTGACTGGCGAGTGACCAACGTAGAAAACCTCTCAGAAGGCATCCGGCCTTACCCAGCCTCTAACTGGCGTGACTGAGGGGTGATTCTTTGTCAGATTTTACACTCTAGAAAAACTTTTTTGCCTATTACGGGAATCGAATCCCCTCCACATTAACTGCCGTATCGTAAGGCTATCGTAAGGCCTTAGACCTACAGCTAATGTGGCTCTCCAAAAGGTGTGTATAATATTGCACAACATTATTGACCAAATAAGTTTAAATCATCTGACCCATCAGGAGAATCGTTAAACTCTATTACCAGTTTCGGAATGATAGATGCCGTATGTCATTGTGCAAAGTTTTAAAAGAAATAGCTTTTAAATGGAAAATAGGTGATCCAAGATCAGAACTTATAGAACTTTACAAGATAATAATAAGATACACCAAAGTTGATGGTAAAAGGTAAGTTACATAACGATGCAAAAAATATGAAAAGTTTTATTTTAAATACATTATACTTTATGCTGGATTTATTAAGGGTGCAGAGACCATATTTCCCTCAAAAATGGCAAAATTAATCAGCCTAATCATTTCTTAAAATGGTTTGAAAATCAATTATTAAAAAACTTAACTGAACCATCTTTAATTTTTGTAGATAATGCTCTTTATCATAGCATGTTATTAACCAAAGGACCAAACAGCTGATGGGAATACAGCTGCCATTCAAGATTGGTTAACTAATAATAAAATAGGATTTTCAATCGCAATGCTTAAAACTGAGCTTTCAAGTAGATAGTTTTCCAGATATAAACTAGCACAGAATTATATCGGCACAAAGTTTTACGCGTTCCCTCATACCACTGCATTTTCAACACTATTGGTCTCCCCTTAGAGGGGAGGCAGGCGTTTTCAGAAAGAGTTTCGTGAATTTAGTGCGTTCTGAAAATGATATCCACAAAATTAATGATCTTGTGCGGTCTGATCATCGGTTGTCCACCAGAATGATCGGGGAAAAATTAAATTTGACTCATACAATTTATTCATTATATTTTGATCAATAAATTGGGGATGAACGAAATTTTCTGAAAAATTTCGCATGATTAAAAAGATAGCAGGAAAAAGAAAGGAAACACGTATTGACTTTTTGAGGCGTATTGAAAGTGACTCTCATTTTCTTGAACGTATCATTACTAGTGACGAGTAATTGTATCGTTCGTTACGATATAATCGTTAAAAAAATCCATTACTGGATTTTTTAATACGATCCGATAATTAATCCGATAGAGCCAGGAATGGCACACTTTAACAGTACTGACAAAAATGTAATTTAAAGAAAATGGGCTAATTAAAGATGTTGATTTGCTTTTTTGACAGTCGGGGGTTGATCCATAAGGAATTTGTGCCTCAAGGCCAGACCGTAAATCCGCATTTTTACCGAGTTAAGTTCTTGAAATACTTCGAAAAAGGGTTACTCATGTGAGGGTAAACATGAAGAACACCTGGGTGTTGTATTACGACAATACACCTTTACATACAGCGATTTAAGTTTTTGGCAAATAAAAACATGAGTCCCGTGACCTTTTCCCAAGATTGAAAATTCATCCCAGACGACATCATTTTGATACATTCGAGAAGATTTATAGCAGTATTGATGTGGGTTATGGCCTTAACCGATATGAGTACTAATATAAAGAGGAGAAACCGCATCCAGCACAGTGTTCCTTCCCAAGGCAACAACTTTGAAGGAGACAATGTAGAATTGTAATTTCAGTTAAATTAAAACATTATAAAAAGTCAGTCTCATTACTATGTTTATTATCTCGTACTTTATATATTTTCCCATACAAAACTCTCATTTTTGTAAGTATACGTAAGCATACTAGTAATTATTTTGTACAGAAATGATATATTTTGTACTGTTTGTATGATCATGAGTAATGATCGTGGTAATGGAAAGGTTCCATTAAACCAGGGATTTTCGCCTTACTCCAAAAGTAACATAGTTATTTTGCTTTTATTATGTTAGAGGTATATAAAGTACATGTTATACCGTCTTTGTGTGCTGAATATTCTTTTTAGTCTAAAAATTAACCACCTTTACTTTATGCATTTAAACTTTATGCATTTAAAGTTCTGAATAAATCGTCAACAAAAACGGCATTAGCACTTTCGTGATAAGGAGTTGACATAAATACTACTGATTATATAAGCTGGGATACAAACAGGGTACAAGAGCAAACAAAGAGGAAATACTTTTTGTGATTATTTAAATCATTTCAACTAAAATCTGTCGCGAATATAGATTGAATAGTTTTTGGAGGAAAAATATACATGACGTGTATATAAAGTGAGGGGGCAGATTTTTATTTTTTTTATTCAGTTAAAATTTCAATTATATATTATCTCCTTCAACATATTGGCCTTGGGAAACCGCACAGTGTTGAAGATGGTTTGAATAATCTTCATTGCAGTAGTGCAACTCAGATACTGGAATCACCTTTATTTGGTCGGTTACGACTTCTTTGAGGTGAATTGTTGCTCGTAGATGAACAATGAACGTTGAAGGATGAACCTCGATTTATCTTTGATCGAGTCTCGGCCTTCTTAGGATATCTTAAACCACCTGAAAATCTGGCAACACTGACACCTTGATAAAACATTATTTTCATAGGCCTGTTGAAGTTTTGCAAAAGTTTCCTTCATACTGACCATAAGTCTGAAACAAAACTTGATTACAACGATGAACAATGGGGTGTTCGATATTGTTGTCACTCATTGTCGGTAGACACTAGAAAAATCCGATTAATGAAAAGAATTGCCACTGACCACCAAGTGACTCTAGGGATTTCAAGCTCTCACTGAAGACGCATCAGTTATATTTGGGCTTTCCAGATATTCCAATTCTCCAAAGGGAAAGCGAACAGCATTGCTAGATTGAACGCTACACCACCAGTCTCATTAGTCTATTTATACACCTCGTAAAACAGCTTTGACTAAAATTTATAATATAATATATTTTATACAAACAAACCTATATATTCCACTCAAAACTCAACACAACAATACATACTCATGGTTTAACTATTTTCAAACTTTTCAAATACTCCAATGAGTTTATTTTCAGTGCAATTATAACTGTATAG